>CM055199.1:0-311324 GCA_029224185.1 Karalla daura
AGTTGTGGCCAACATGATGCATGTGGTAGAAAGAGCTTCTGACATGCATTTTCCCACAGTTTCACGCTCGTAGTTCTGTGAAACGGCCGAAATCGGCGTGGTGAACACAATACAGGCCATTTGCTGTATAGTAGGGGCCAACTGCTGAATCTTGCAGCAAAAGCTTCTCAAATGCATTTTCTCAGTTTCGCGTTGGCAGTTCTACAAAAAGGCTCAACTTGGCTGTCGGAACACACATGACAGGCATTTTGCTGTGCAGTTGTGGCCAACATGATGCATGTGGTAGAAAGAGCTTCTGACATGCATTTTCCCACAGTTTCACGCTCGTAGTTCTGTGAAATGGCCGAAATCGGCGTGGTGAACACAGTACGGGCCATTTGCTGTATAGTAGGGGCCAACTGCTGAATCTTGCAGCAAAAGCTTCTCAAATGCATTTTCTCAGTTTCGCGTTGGCAATTCTACAAAAAGGCTCAACTTGGCTGTCGGAACACACATGACAGGCATTTTGCTGTGCAGTTGTGGCCAACATGATGCATGTGGTAGAAAGAGCTTCTGACATGCATTTTCCTACAGTTTCACGCTCGTAGTCCTGTGAAACGGCCGAAATCGGCGTGGTGAACACAATACGGGCCATTTGCTGTATAGTAGGGGCCAACTGCTGAATCTTGCAGCAAAAGCTTCTCAAATGCATTTTCTCAGTTTCGTGTTGGCAGTTCTACAAAAAGGCTCAACTTGGCTGTCGGAACACACATGACAGGAATTTTGCTGTGCAGTTGTGGCCAACATGATGCATGTGGTAGAAAGAGCTTCTGACATGCATTTTCCTACAGTTTCACGCTCGTAGTTCTGTGAAACGGCCGAAATCGGCGTGGTGAACACAATACAGGCCATTTGCTGTATAGTAGGGGCCAACTGCTGAATCTTGCAGCAAAAGCTTCTCAAATGCATTTTCTCAGTTTCGCGTTGGCAGTTCTACAAAAAGGCTCAACTTGGCTGTCGGAACACACATGACAGGCATTTTGCTGTGCAGTTGTGGCCAACATGATGCATGTGGTAGAAAGAGCTTCTGACATGCATTTTCCCACAGTTTCACGCTCGTAGTTCTGTGAAACGGCCGAAATCGGCGTGGTGAACACAATACAGGCCATTTGCTGTATAGTAGGGGCCAACTGCTGAATCTTGCAGCAAAAGCTTCTCAAATGCATTTTCTCAGTTTCGCGTTGGCAGTTCTACAAAAAGGCTCAACTTGGCTGTCGGAACACACATGACAGGAATTTTGCTGTGCAGTTGTGGCCAACATGATGCATGTGGTAGAAAGAGCTTCTGACATGCATTTTCCTACAGTTTCACGCTCGTAGTTCTGTGAAACGGCCGAAATCGGCGTGGTGAACACAATACAGGCCATTTGCTGTATAGTAGGGGCCAACTGCTGAATCTTGCAGCAAAAGCTTCTCAAATGCATTTTCTCAGTTTCGCGTTGGCAGTTCTACAAAAAGGCTCAACTTGGCTGTCGGAACACACATGACAGGCATTTTGCTGTGCAGTTGTGGCCAACATGATGCATGTGGTAGAAAGAGCTTCTGACATGCATTTTCCTACAGTTTCACGCTCGTAGTTCTGTGAAACGGCCGAAATCGGCGTGGTGAACACAATACAGGTCATTTGCTGTATAGTAGGGGCCAACTGCTGAATCTTGCAGCAAAACTTCTCAAATGCATTTTCTCAGTTTCGTGTTGGCAGTTCTACAAAAAGGCTCAACTTGGCTGTCGGAACACACATTACAGGCATTTTGCTGTGCAGTTGTGGCCAACATGATGCATGTGGTAGAAAGAGCTTCTGACATGCATTTTCCTACAGTTTCACGCTCGTAGTTCTGTGAAACGGCCGAAATCGGCGTGGTGAACACAATACGGGCCATTTGCTGTATAGTAGGGGCCAACTGCTGAATCTTGCAGCAAAAGCTTCTCAAATGCATTTTCTCAGTTTCGCGTTGGCAGTTCTCCAAAAAGGCTCAACTTGGCTGTCGGAACACACATGACAGGCATTTTGCTGTGCAGTTGTGGCCAACATGATGCATGTGGTAGAAAGAGCTTCTGACATGCATTTTCCTACAGTTTCACGCTCGTAGTTCTGTGAAACGTTCCGAAATCGGCGTGGTGAACACAATACAGGCCATTTGCTGTATAGTAGCGGCCAACTGCTGAATCTTGCAGCAAAAGCTTCTCAAATGCATTTTCTCAGTTTCGCGTTGGCAGTTCTACAAAAAGGCTCAACTTGGCTGTCGGAACACACATGACAGGCATTTTGCTGTGCAGTTGTGGCCAACATGATGCATGTGGTAGAAAGAGCTTCTGACATGCATTTTCCTACAGTTTCACGCTCGTAGTTCTGTGAAATGGCCGAAATCGGCGTGGTGAACACAGTACGGGCCATTTGCTGTATAGTAGGGGCCAACTGCTGAATCTTGCAGCAAAAGCTTCTCAAATGCATTTTCTCAGTTTCGCGTTGGCAGTTCTACAAAAAGGCTCAACTTGGCTGTCGGAACACACATGACAGGCATTTTGCTGTGCAGTTGTGGCCAACATGATGCATGTGGTAGAAAGAGCTTCTGACATGCATTTTCCCACAGTTTCACGCTCGTAGTTCTGTGAAACGGCCGAAATCGGCGTGGTGAACACAATACAGGCCATTTGCTGTATAGTAGGGGCCAACTGCTGAATCTTGCAGCAAAAGCTTCTCAAATGCATTTTCTCAGTTTCGCGTTGGCAGTTCTACAAAAAGGCTCAACTTGGCTGTCGGAACACACATGACAGGCATTTTGCTGTGCAGTTGTGGCCAACATGATGCATGTGGTAGAAAGAGCTTCTGACATGCATTTTCCTACAGTTTCACGCTCGTAGTCCTGTGAAACGGCCGAAATCGGCGTGGTGAACACAATACGGGCCATTTGCTGTATAGTAGGGGCCAACTGCTGAATCTTGCAGCAAAAGCTTCTCAAATGCATTTTCTCAGTTTCGTGTTGGCAGTTCTACAAAAAGGCTCAACTTGGCTGTCGGAACACACATGACAGGAATTTTGCTGTGCAGTTGTGGCCAACATGATGCATGTGGTAGAAAGAGCTTCTGACATGCATTTTCCTACAGTTTCACGCTCGTAGTTCTGTGAAACGGCCGAAATCGGCGTGGTGAACACAATACAGGCCATTTGCTGTATAGTAGGGGCCAACTGCTGAATCTTGCAGCAAAAGCTTCTCAAATGCATTTTCTCAGTTTCGCGTTGGCAGTTCTACAAAAAGGCTCAACTTGGCTGTCGGAACACACATGACAGGCATTTTGCTGTGCAGTTGTGGCCAACATGATGCATGTGGTAGAAAGAGCTTCTGACATGCATTTTCCTACAGTTTCACGCTCGTAGTTCTGTGAAATGGCCGAAATCGGCGTGGTGAACACAGTACGGGCCATTTGCTGTATAGTAGGGGCCAACTGCTGAATCTTGCAGCAAAAGCTTCTCAAATGCATTTTCTCAGTTTCGCGTTGGCAGTTCTACAAAAAGGCTCAACTTGGCTGTCGGAACACACATGACAGGCATTTTGCTGTGCAGTTGTGGCCAACATGATGCATGTGGTAGAAAGAGCTTCTAACATGCATTTTCCTACAGTTTCACGCTCGTAGTTCTGTGAAATGGCCGAAATCGGCGTGGTGAACACAGTACGGGCCATTTGCTGTATAGTAGGGGCCAACTGCTGAATCTTGCAGCAAAAGCTTCTCAAATGCATTTTCTCAGTTTCGCGTTGGCAATTCTACAAAAAGGCTCAACTTGGCTGTCGGAACACACATGACAGGCATTTTGCTGTGCAGTTGTGGCCAACATGATGCATGTGGTAGAAAGAGCTTCTGACATGCATTTTCCTACAGTTTCACGCTCGTAGTCCTGTGAAACGGCCGAAATCGGCGTGGTGAACACAATACGGGCCATTTGCTGTATAGTAGGGGCCAACTGCTGAATCTTGCAGCAAAAGCTTCTCAAATGCATTTTCTCAGTTTCGTGTTGGCAGTTCTACAAAAAGGCTCAACTTGGCTGTCGGAACACAGATGACAGGAATTTTGCTGTGCAGTTGTGGCCAACATGATGCATGTGGTAGAAAGAGCTTCTGACATGCATTTTCCTACAGTTTCACGCTCGTAGTTCTGTGAAACGGCCGAAATCGGCGTGGTGAACACAATACAGGCCATTTGCTGTATAGTAGGGGCCAACTGCTGAATCTTGCAGCAAAAGCTTCTCAAATGCATTTTCTCAGTTTCGCGTTGGCAGTTCTACAAAAAGGCTCAACTTGGCTGTCGGAACACACATGACAGGCATTTTGCTGTGCAGTTGTGGCCAACATGATGCATGTGGTAGAAAGAGCTTCTGACATGCATTTTCCTACAGTTTCACGCTCGTAGTTCTGTGAAATGGCCGAAATCGGCGTGGTGAACACAGTACGGGCCATTTGCTGTATAGTAGGGGCCAACTGCTGAATCTTGCAGCAAAAGCTTCTCAAATGCATTTTCTCAGTTTCGCGTTGGCAATTCTACAAAAAGGCTCAACTTGGCTGTCGGAACACACATGACAGGCATTTTGCTGTGCAGTTGTGGCCAACATGATGCATGTGGTAGAAAGAGCTTCTGACATGCATTTTCCTACAGTTTCACGCTCGTAGTCCTGTGAAACGGCCGAAATCGGCGTGGTGAACACAATACGGGCCATTTGCTGTATAGTAGGGGCCAACTGCTGAATCTTGCAGCAAAAGCTTCTCAAATGCATTTTCTCAGTTTCGCGTTGGCAGTTCTACAAAAAGGCTCAACTTGGCTGTCGGAACACACATGACAGGCATTTTGCTGTGCAGTTGTGGCCAACATGATGCATGTGGTAGAAAGAGCTTCTGACATGCATTTTCCCACAGTTTCACGCTCGTAGTTCTGTGAAACGGCCGAAATCGGCGTGGTGAACACAATACAGGCCATTTGCTGTATAGTAGGGGCCAACTGCTGAATCTTGCAGCAAAAGCTTCTCAAATGCATTTTCTCAGTTTCGCGTTGGCAGTTCTACAAAAAGGCTCAACTTGGCTGTCGGAACACACATGACAGGCATTTTGCTGTGCAGTTGTGGCCAACATGATGCATGTGGTAGAAAGAGCTTCTGACATGCATTTTCCCACAGTTTCACGCTCGTAGTTCTGTGAAATGGCCGAAATCGGCGTGGTGAACACAGTACGGGCCATTTGCTGTATAGTAGGGGCCAACTGCTGAATCTTGCAGCAAAAGCTTCTCAAATGCATTTTCTCAGTTTCGCGTTGGCAATTCTACAAAAAGGCTCAACTTGGCTGTCGGAACACACATGACAGGCATTTTGCTGTGCAGTTGTGGCCAACATGATGCATGTGGTAGAAAGAGCTTCTGACATGCATTTTCCTACAGTTTCACGCTCGTAGTCCTGTGAAACGGCCGAAATCGGCGTGGTGAACACAATACGGGCCATTTGCTGTATAGTAGGGGCCAACTGCTGAATCTTGCAGCAAAAGCTTCTCAAATGCATTTTCTCAGTTTCGTGTTGGCAGTTCTACAAAAAGGCTCAACTTGGCTGTCGGAACACACATGACAGGAATTTTGCTGTGCAGTTGTGGCCAACATGATGCATGTGGTAGAAAGAGCTTCTGACATGCATTTTCCTACAGTTTCACGCTCGTAGTTCTGTGAAACGGCCGAAATCGGCGTGGTGAACACAATACAGGCCATTTGCTGTATAGTAGGGGCCAACTGCTGAATCTTGCAGCAAAAGCTTCTCAAATGCATTTTCTCAGTTTCGCGTTGGCAGTTCTACAAAAAGGCTCAACTTGGCTGTCGGAACACACATGACAGGCATTTTGCTGTGCAGTTGTGGCCAACATGATGCATGTGGTAGAAAGAGCTTCTGACATGCATTTTCCCACAGTTTCACGCTCGTAGTTCTGTGAAACGGCCGAAATCGGCGTGGTGAACACAATACAGGCCATTTGCTGTATAGTAGGGGCCAACTGCTGAATCTTGCAGCAAAAGCTTCTCAAATGCATTTTCTCAGTTTCGCGTTGGCAGTTCTACAAAAAGGCTCAACTTGGCTGTCGGAACACACATGACAGGAATTTTGCTGTGCAGTTGTGGCCAACATGATGCATGTGGTAGAAAGAGCTTCTGACATGCATTTTCCTACAGTTTCACGCTCGTAGTTCTGTGAAACGGCCGAAATCGGCGTGGTGAACACAATACAGGCCATTTGCTGTATAGTAGGGGCCAACTGCTGAATCTTGCAGCAAAAGCTTCTCAAATGCATTTTCTCAGTTTCGCGTTGGCAGTTCTACAAAAAGGCTCAACTTGGCTGTCGGAACACACATGACAGGCATTTTGCTGTGCAGTTGTGGCCAACATGATGCATGTGGTAGAAAGAGCTTCTGACATGCATTTTCCTACAGTTTCACGCTCGTAGTTCTGTGAAACGGCCGAAATCGGCGTGGTGAACACAATACAGGTCATTTGCTGTATAGTAGGGGCCAACTGCTGAATCTTGCAGCAAAACTTCTCAAATGCATTTTCTCAGTTTCGTGTTGGCAGTTCTACAAAAAGGCTCAACTTGGCTGTCGGAACACACATTACAGGCATTTTGCTGTGCAGTTGTGGCCAACATGATGCATGTGGTAGAAAGAGCTTCTGACATGCATTTTCCTACAGTTTCACGCTCGTAGTTCTGTGAAACGGCCGAAATCGGCGTGGTGAACACAATACGGGCCATTTGCTGTATAGTAGGGGCCAACTGCTGAATCTTGCAGCAAAAGCTTCTCAAATGCATTTTCTCAGTTTCGCGTTGGCAGTTCTCCAAAAAGGCTCAACTTGGCTGTCGGAACACACATGACAGGCATTTTGCTGTGCAGTTGTGGCCAACATGATGCATGTGGTAGAAAGAGCTTCTGACATGCATTTTCCTACAGTTTCACGCTCGTAGTTCTGTGAAACGTTCCGAAATCGGCGTGGTGAACACAATACAGGCCATTTGCTGTATAGTAGGGGCCAACTGCTGAATCTTGCAGCAAAAGCTTCTCAAATGCATTTTCTCAGTTTCGCGTTGGCAGTTCTACAAAAAGGCTCAACTTGGCTGTCGGAACACACATGACAGGCATTTTGCTGTGCAGTTGTGGCCAACATGATGCATGTGGTAGAAAGAGCTTCTGACATGCATTTTCCTACAGTTTCACGCTCGTAGTTCTGTGAAATGGCCGAAATCGGCGTGGTGAACACAGTACGGGCCATTTGCTGTATAGTAGGGGCCAACTGCTGAATCTTGCAGCAAAAGCTTCTCAAATGCATTTTCTCAGTTTCGCGTTGGCAGTTCTACAAAAAGGCTCAACTTGGCTGTCGGAACACACATGACAGGCATTTTGCTGTGCAGTTGTGGCCAACATGATGCATGTGGTAGAAAGAGCTTCTGACATGCATTTTCCCACAGTTTCACGCTCGTAGTTCTGTGAAACGGCCGAAATCGGCGTGGTGAACACAATACAGGCCATTTGCTGTATAGTAGGGGCCAACTGCTGAATCTTGCAGCAAAAGCTTCTCAAATGCATTTTCTCAGTTTCGCGTTGGCAGTTCTACAAAAAGGCTCAACTTGGCTGTCGGAACACACATGACAGGCATTTTGCTGTGCAGTTGTGGCCAACATGATGCATGTGGTAGAAAGAGCTTCTGACATGCATTTTCCTACAGTTTCACGCTCGTAGTCCTGTGAAACGGCCGAAATCGGCGTGGTGAACACAATACGGGCCATTTGCTGTATAGTAGGGGCCAACTGCTGAATCTTGCAGCAAAAGCTTCTCAAATGCATTTTCTCAGTTTCGTGTTGGCAGTTCTACAAAAAGGCTCAACTTGGCTGTCGGAACACACATGACAGGAATTTTGCTGTGCAGTTGTGGCCAACATGATGCATGTGGTAGAAAGAGCTTCTGACATGCATTTTCCTACAGTTTCACGCTCGTAGTTCTGTGAAACGGCCGAAATCGGCGTGGTGAACACAATACAGGCCATTTGCTGTATAGTAGGGGCCAACTGCTGAATCTTGCAGCAAAAGCTTCTCAAATGCATTTTCTCAGTTTCGCGTTGGCAGTTCTACAAAAAGGCTCAACTTGGCTGTCGGAACACACATGACAGGCATTTTGCTGTGCAGTTGTGGCCAACATGATGCATGTGGTAGAAAGAGCTTCTGACATGCATTTTCCTACAGTTTCACGCTCGTAGTTCTGTGAAATGGCCGAAATCGGCGTGGTGAACACAGTACGGGCCATTTGCTGTATAGTAGGGGCCAACTGCTGAATCTTGCAGCAAAAGCTTCTCAAATGCATTTTCTCAGTTTCGCGTTGGCAGTTCTACAAAAAGGCTCAACTTGGCTGTCGGAACACACATGACAGGCATTTTGCTGTGCAGTTGTGGCCAACATGATGCATGTGGTAGAAAGAGCTTCTAACATGCATTTTCCTACAGTTTCACGCTCGTAGTTCTGTGAAATGGCCGAAATCGGCGTGGTGAACACAGTACGGGCCATTTGCTGTATAGTAGGGGCCAACTGCTGAATCTTGCAGCAAAAGCTTCTCAAATGCATTTTCTCAGTTTCGCGTTGGCAATTCTACAAAAAGGCTCAACTTGGCTGTCGGAACACACATGACAGGCATTTTGCTGTGCAGTTGTGGCCAACATGATGCATGTGGTAGAAAGAGCTTCTGACATGCATTTTCCTACAGTTTCACGCTCGTAGTCCTGTGAAACGGCCGAAATCGGCGTGGTGAACACAATACGGGCCATTTGCTGTATAGTAGGGGCCAACTGCTGAATCTTGCAGCAAAAGCTTCTCAAATGCATTTTCTCAGTTTCGTGTTGGCAGTTCTACAAAAAGGCTCAACTTGGCTGTCGGAACACAGATGACAGGAATTTTGCTGTGCAGTTGTGGCCAACATGATGCATGTGGTAGAAAGAGCTTCTGACATGCATTTTCCTACAGTTTCACGCTCGTAGTTCTGTGAAACGGCCGAAATCGGCGTGGTGAACACAATACAGGCCATTTGCTGTATAGTAGGGGCCAACTGCTGAATCTTGCAGCAAAAGCTTCTCAAATGCATTTTCTCAGTTTCGCGTTGGCAGTTCTACAAAAAGGCTCAACTTGGCTGTCGGAACACACATGACAGGCATTTTGCTGTGCAGTTGTGGCCAACATGATGCATGTGGTAGAAAGAGCTTCTGACATGCATTTTCCTACAGTTTCACGCTCGTAGTTCTGTGAAATGGCCGAAATCGGCGTGGTGAACACAGTACGGGCCATTTGCTGTATAGTAGGGGCCAACTGCTGAATCTTGCAGCAAAAGCTTCTCAAATGCATTTTCTCAGTTTCGCGTTGGCAATTCTACAAAAAGGCTCAACTTGGCTGTCGGAACACACATGACAGGCATTTTGCTGTGCAGTTGTGGCCAACATGATGCATGTGGTAGAAAGAGCTTCTGACATGCATTTTCCTACAGTTTCACGCTCGTAGTCCTGTGAAACGGCCGAAATCGGCGTGGTGAACACAATACGGGCCATTTGCTGTATAGTAGGGGCCAACTGCTGAATCTTGCAGCAAAAGCTTCTCAAATGCATTTTCTCAGTTTCGCGTTGGCAGTTCTACAAAAAGGCTCAACTTGGCTGTCGGAACACACATGACAGGCATTTTGCTGTGCAGTTGTGGCCAACATGATGCATGTGGTAGAAAGAGCTTCTGACATGCATTTTCCCACAGTTTCACGCTCGTAGTTCTGTGAAACGGCCGAAATCGGCGTGGTGAACACAATACAGGCCATTTGCTGTATAGTAGGGGCCAACTGCTGAATCTTGCAGCAAAAGCTTCTCAAATGCATTTTCTCAGTTTCGCGTTGGCAGTTCTACAAAAAGGCTCAACTTGGCTGTCGGAACACACATGACAGGCATTTTGCTGTGCAGTTGTGGCCAACATGATGCATGTGGTAGAAAGAGCTTCTGACATGCATTTTCCCACAGTTTCACGCTCGTAGTTCTGTGAAATGGCCGAAATCGGCGTGGTGAACACAGTACGGGCCATTTGCTGTATAGTAGGGGCCAACTGCTGAATCTTGCAGCAAAAGCTTCTCAAATGCATTTTCTCAGTTTCGCGTTGGCAATTCTACAAAAAGGCTCAACTTGGCTGTCGGAACACACATGACAGGCATTTTGCTGTGCAGTTGTGGCCAACATGATGCATGTGGTAGAAAGAGCTTCTGACATGCATTTTCCTACAGTTTCACGCTCGTAGTCCTGTGAAACGGCCGAAATCGGCGTGGTGAACACAATACGGGCCATTTGCTGTATAGTAGGGGCCAACTGCTGAATCTTGCAGCAAAAGCTTCTCAAATGCATTTTCTCAGTTTCGTGTTGGCAGTTCTACAAAAAGGCTCAACTTGGCTGTCGGAACACACATGACAGGAATTTTGCTGTGCAGTTGTGGCCAACATGATGCATGTGGTAGAAAGAGCTTCTGACATGCATTTTCCTACAGTTTCACGCTCGTAGTTCTGTGAAACGGCCGAAATCGGCGTGGTGAACACAATACAGGCCATTTGCTGTATAGTAGGGGCCAACTGCTGAATCTTGCAGCAAAAGCTTCTCAAATGCATTTTCTCAGTTTCGCGTTGGCAGTTCTACAAAAAGGCTCAACTTGGCTGTCGGAACACACATGACAGGCATTTTGCTGTGCAGTTGTGGCCAACATGATGCATGTGGTAGAAAGAGCTTCTGACATGCATTTTCCCACAGTTTCACGCTCGTAGTTCTGTGAAACGGCCGAAATCGGCGTGGTGAACACAATACAGGCCATTTGCTGTATAGTAGGGGCCAACTGCTGAATCTTGCAGCAAAAGCTTCTCAAATGCATTTTCTCAGTTTCGCGTTGGCAGTTCTACAAAAAGGCTCAACTTGGCTGTCGGAACACACATGACAGGAATTTTGCTGTGCAGTTGTGGCCAACATGATGCATGTGGTAGAAAGAGCTTCTGACATGCATTTTCCTACAGTTTCACGCTCGTAGTTCTGTGAAACGGCCGAAATCGGCGTGGTGAACACAATACAGGCCATTTGCTGTATAGTAGGGGCCAACTGCTGAATCTTGCAGCAAAAGCTTCTCAAATGCATTTTCTCAGTTTCGCGTTGGCAGTTCTACAAAAAGGCTCAACTTGGCTGTCGGAACACACATGACAGGCATTTTGCTGTGCAGTTGTGGCCAACATGATGCATGTGGTAGAAAGAGCTTCTGACATGCATTTTCCTACAGTTTCACGCTCGTAGTTCTGTGAAACGGCCGAAATCGGCGTGGTGAACACAATACAGGTCATTTGCTGTATAGTAGGGGCCAACTGCTGAATCTTGCAGCAAAACTTCTCAAATGCATTTTCTCAGTTTCGTGTTGGCAGTTCTACAAAAAGGCTCAACTTGGCTGTCGGAACACACATTACAGGCATTTTGCTGTGCAGTTGTGGCCAACATGATGCATGTGGTAGAAAGAGCTTCTGACATGCATTTTCCTACAGTTTCACGCTCGTAGTTCTGTGAAACGGCCGAAATCGGCGTGGTGAACACAATACGGGCCATTTGCTGTATAGTAGGGGCCAACTGCTGAATCTTGCAGCAAAAGCTTCTCAAATGCATTTTCTCAGTTTCGCGTTGGCAGTTCTCCAAAAAGGCTCAACTTGGCTGTCGGAACACACATGACAGGCATTTTGCTGTGCAGTTGTGGCCAACATGATGCATGTGGTAGAAAGAGCTTCTGACATGCATTTTCCTACAGTTTCACGCTCGTAGTTCTGTGAAACGTTCCGAAATCGGCGTGGTGAACACAATACAGGCCATTTGCTGTATAGTAGCGGCCAACTGCTGAATCTTGCAGCAAAAGCTTCTCAAATGCATTTTCTCAGTTTCGCGTTGGCAGTTCTACAAAAAGGCTCAACTTGGCTGTCGGAACACACATGACAGGCATTTTGCTGTGCAGTTGTGGCCAACATGATGCATGTGGTAGAAAGAGCTTCTGACATGCATTTTCCTACAGTTTCACGCTCGTAGTTCTGTGAAATGGCCGAAATCGGCGTGGTGAACACAGTACGGGCCATTTGCTGTATAGTAGGGGCCAACTGCTGAATCTTGCAGCAAAAGCTTCTCAAATGCATTTTCTCAGTTTCGCGTTGGCAATTCTACAAAAAGGCTCAACTTGGCTGTCGGAACACACATGACAGGCATTTTGCTGTGCAGTTGTGGCCAACATGATGCATGTGGTAGAAAGAGCTTCTGACATGCATTTTCCTACAGTTTCACGCTCGTAGTCCTGTGAAACGGCCGAAATCGGCGTGGTGAACACAATACGGGCCATTTGCTGTATAGTAGGGGCCAACTGCTGAATCTTGCAGCAAAAGCTTCTCAAATGCATTTTCTCAGTTTCGTGTTGGCAGTTCTACAAAAAGGCTCAACTTGGCTGTCGGAACACACATGACAGGAATTTTGCTGTGCAGTTGTGGCCAACATGATGCATGTGGTAGAAAGAGCTTCTGACATGCATTTTCCTACAGTTTCACGCTCGTAGTTCTGTGAAACGGCCGAAATCGGCGTGGTGAACACAATACAGGCCATTTGCTGTATAGTAGGGGCCAACTGCTGAATCTTGCAGCAAAAGCTTCTCAAATGCATTTTCTCAGTTTCGCGTTGGCAGTTCTACAAAAAGGCTCAACTTGGCTGTCGGAACACACATGACAGGCATTTTGCTGTGCAGTTGTGGCCAACATGATGCATGTGGTAGAAAGAGCTTCTGACATGCATTTTCCTACAGTTTCACGCTCGTAGTTCTGTTAAACGGCCGAAATCGGCGTGGTGAACACAATACAGGTCATTTGCTGTATAGTAGGGGCCAACTGCTGAATCTTGCAGCAAAACTTCTCAAATGCATTTTCTCAGTTTCGTGTTGGCAGTTCTACAAAAAGGCTCAACTTGGCTGTCGGAACACACATTACAGGCATTTTGCTGTGCAGTTGTGGCCAACATGATGCATGTGGTAGAAAGAGCTTCTGACATGCATTTTCCTACAGTTTCACGCTCGTAGTTCTGTGAAACGGCCGAAATCGGCGTGGTGAACACAATACAGGCCATTTGCTGTATAGTAGGGGCCAACTGCTGAATCTTGCAGCAAAAGCTTCTCAAATGCATTTTCTCAGTTTCGCGTTGGCAGTTCTACAAAAAGGCTCAACTTGGCTGTCGGAACACACATGACAGGCATTTTGCTGTGCAGTTGTGGCCAACATGATGCATGTGGTAGAAAAAGCTTCTGACATGCATTTTCCCACAGTTTCACGCTCGTAGTTCTGTGAAACGGCCGAAATCGGCGTGGTGAACACAATACAGGCCATTTGCTGTATAGTAGGGGCCAACTGCTGAATCTTGCAGCAAAAGCTTCTCAAATGCATTTTCTCAGTTTCGCGTTGGCAGTTCTACAAAAAGGCTCAACTTGGCTGTCGGAACACACATGACAGGCATTTTGCTGTGCAGTTGTGGCCAACATGATGCATGTGGTAGAAAGAGCTTCTGACATGCATTTTCCTACAGTTTCACGCTCGTAGTTCTGTGAAACGTTCCGAAATCGGCGTGGTGAACACAATACAGGCCATTTGCTGTATAGTAGCGGCCAACTGCTGAATCTTGCAGCAAAAGCTTCTCAAATGCATTTTCTCAGTTTCGCGTTGGCAGTTCTACAAAAAGGCTCAACTTGGCTGTCGGAACACACATGACAGGCATTTTGCTGTGCAGTTGTGGCCAACATGATGCATGTGGTAGAAAGAGCTTCTGACATGCATTTTCCCACAGTTTCACGCTCGTAGTTCTGTGAAACGGCCGAAATCGGCGTGGTGAACACAATACGGGCCATTTGCTGTATAGTAGGGGCCAACTGCTGAATCTTGCAGCAAAAGCTTCTCAAATGCATTTTCTCAGTTTCGCGTTGGCAGTTCTCCAAAAAGGCTCAACTTGGCTGTCGGAAGACACATGACAGGCATTTTGCTGTGCAGTTGTGGCCAACATGATGCATGTGGTAGAAAGAGCTTCTGACATGCATTTTCCTACAGTTTCACGCTCGTAGTTCTGTGAAACGGCCGAAATCGGCGTGGTGAACACAATACAGGCCATTTGCTGTATAGTAGCGGCCAACTGCTGAATCTTGCAGCAAAAGCTTCTCAAATGCATTTTCTCAGTTTCGCGTTGGCAGTTCTACAAAAAGGCTCAACTTGGCTGTCGGAACACACATGACAGGCATTTTGCTGTGCAGTTGTGGCCAACATGATGCATGTGGTAGAAAGAGCTTCTGACATGCATTTTCCCACAGTTTCACGCTCGTAGTTCTGTGAAACGGCCGAAATCGGCGTGGTGAACACAATACAGGCCATTTGCTGTATAGTAGGGGCCAACTGCTGAATCTTGCAGCAAAAGCTTCTCAAATGCATTTTCTCAGTTTCGCGTTGGCAGTTCTACAAAAAGGCTCAACTTGGCTGTCGGAACACACATGACAGGCATTTTGCTGTGCAGTTGTGGCCAACATGATGCATGTGGTAGAAAGAGCTTCTGACATGCGTTTTCCCACAGTTTCACGCTCGTAGTTCTGTGAAACGGCCGAAATCGGCGTGGTGAACACAATACAGGCCATTTGCTGTATAGTAGGGGCCAACTGCTGAATCTTGCAGCAAAAGCTTCTCAAATGCATTTTCTCAGTTTCGCGTTGGCAGTTCTACAAAAAGGCTCAACTTGGCTGTCGGAACACACATGACAGGCATTTTGCTGTGCAGTTGTGGCCAACATGATGCATGTGGTAGAAAAAGCTTCTGACATGCATTTTCCCACAGTTTCACGCTCGTAGTTCTGTGAAACGGCCGAAATCGGCGTGGTGAACACAATACAGGCCATTTGCTGTATAGTAGGGGCCAACTGCTGAATCTTGCAGCAAAAGCTTCTCAAATGCATTTTCTCAGTTTCGCGTTGGCAGTTCTACAAAAAGGCTCAACTTGGCTGTCGGAACACACATGACAGGCATTTTGCTGTGCAGTTGTGGCCAACATGATGCATGTGGTAGAAAGAGCTTCTGACATGCATTTTCCTACAGTTTCACGCTCGTAGTTCTGTGAAACGTTCCGAAATCGGCGTGGTGAACACAATACAGGCCATTTGCTGTATAGTAGCGGCCAACTGCTGAATCTTGCAGCAAAAGCTTCTCAAATGCATTTTCTCAGTTTCGCGTTGGCAGTTCTACAAAAAGGCTCAACTTGGCTGTCGGAACACACATGACAGGCATTTTGCTGTGCAGTTGTGGCCAACATGATGCATGTGGTAGAAAGAGCTTCTGACATGCATTTTCCTACAGTTTCACGCTCGTAGTTCTGTGAAATGGCCGAAATCGGCGTGGTGAACACAGTACGGGCCATTTGCTGTATAGTAGGGGCCAACTGCTGAATCTTGCAGCAAAAGCTTCTCAAATGCATTTTCTCAGTTTCGCGTTGGCAATTCTACAAAAAGGCTCAACTTGGCTGTCGGAACACACATGACAGG
Organism: Karalla daura; assembly: GCA_029224185.1. Taxonomy (NCBI): domain Eukaryota; kingdom Metazoa; phylum Chordata; class Actinopteri; order Chaetodontiformes; family Leiognathidae; genus Karalla; species Karalla daura. The sequence continues at coordinate 15,666 of CM055199.1, forward strand.
CATTTTGCTGTGCAGTTGTGGCCAACATGATGCATGTGGTAGAAAGAGCTTCTGACATGCATTTTCCTACAGTTTCACGCTCGTAGTCCTGTGAAACGGCCGAAATCGGCGTGGTGAACACAATACGGGCCATTTGCTGTATAGTAGGGGCCAACTGCTGAATCTTGCAGCAAAAGCTTCTCAAATGCATTTTCTCAGTTTCGTGTTGGCAGTTCTACAAAAAGGCTCAACTTGGCTGTCGGAACACACATGACAGGAATTTTGCTGTGCAGTTGTGGCCAACATGATGCATGTGGTAGAAAGAGCTTCTGACATGCATTTTCCTACAGTTTCACGCTCGTAGTTCTGTGAAACGGCCGAAATCGGCGTGGTGAACACAATACAGGCCATTTGCTGTATAGTAGGGGCCAACTGCTGAATCTTGCAGCAAAAGCTTCTCAAATGCATTTTCTCAGTTTCGCGTTGGCAGTTCTACAAAAAGGCTCAACTTGGCTGTCGGAACACACATGACAGGCATTTTGCTGTGCAGTTGTGGCCAACATGATGCATGTGGTAGAAAGAGCTTCTGACATGCATTTTCCTACAGTTTCACGCTCGTAGTTCTGTGAAATGGCCGAAATCGCCGTGGTGAACACAGTACGGGCCATTTGCTGTATAGTAGGGGCCAACTGCTGAATCTTGCAGCAAAAGCTTCTCAAATGCATTTTCTCAGTTTCGCGTTGGCAATTCTACAAAAAGGCTCAACTTGGCTGTCGGAACACACATGACAGGCATTTTGCTGTGCAGTTGTGGCCAACATGATGCATGTGGTAGAAAGAGCTTCTGACATGCATTTTCCTACAGTTTCACGCTCGTAGTTCTGTGAAACGGCCGAAATCGGCGTGGTGAACACAATACGGGCCATTTGCTGTATAGTAGGGGCCAACTGCTGAATCTTGCAGCAAAAGCTTCTCAAATGCATTTTCTCAGTTTCGTGTTGGCAGTTCTACAAAAAGGCTCAACTTGGCTGTCGGAAGACACATTACAGGCATTTTGCTGTGCAGTTGTGGCCAACATGATGCATGTGGTAGAAAGAGCTTCTGACATGCATTTTCCTACAGTTTCACGCTCGTAGTTCTGTGAAACGGCCGAAATCGGCGTGGTGAACACAATACAGGCCATTTGCTGTATAGTAGGGGCCAACTGCTGAATCTTGCAGCAAAAGCTTCTCAAATGCATTTTCTCAGTTTCGCGTTGGCAATTCTACAAAAAGGCTCAACTTGGCTGTCGGAACACACATGACAGGCATTTTGCTGTGCAGTTGTGGCCAACATGATGCATGTGGTAGAAAGAGCTTCTGACATGCATTTTCCTACAGTTTCACGCTCGTAGTTCTGTGAAACGGCCGAAATCGGCGTGGTGAACACAATACAGGCCATTTGCTGTATAGTAGGGGCCAACTGCTGAATCTTGCAGCAAAAGCTTCTCAAATGCATTTTCTCAGTTTCGCGTTGGCAGTTCTACAAAAAGGCTCAACTTGGCTGTCGGAACACACATGACAGGCATTTTGCTGTGCAGTTGTGGCCAACATGATGCATGTGGTAGAAAGAGCTTCTGACATGCATTTTCCTACAGTTTCACGCTCGTAGTTCTGTGAAACGGCCGAAATCGGCGTGGTGAACACAATACAGGCCATTTGCTGTATAGTAGGGGCCAACTGCTGAATCTTGCAGCAAAAGCTTCTCAAATGCATTTTCTCAGTTTCGCGTTGGCAGTTCTACAAAAAGGCTCAACTTGGCTGTCGGAACACACATGACAGGCATTTTGCTGTGCAGTTGTGGCCAACATGATGCATGTGGTAGAAAGAGCTTCTGACATGCATTTTCCTACAGTTCCACGCTCGTAGTTCTGTGAAACGGCCGAAATCGGCGTGGTGAACACAATACAGGCCATTTGCTGTATAGTAGGGGCCAACTGCTGAATCTTGCAGCAAAAGCTTCTCAAATGCACTTTCTCAGTTTCGCGTTGGCAGTTCTACAAAAAGGCTCAACTTGGCTGTCGGAACACACATTACAGGCATTTTGCTGTGCAGTTGTGGCCAACATGATGCATGTGGTAGAAAGAGCTTCTGACATGCATTTTCCTACAGTCTCACGCTCGTAGTTCTGTGAAACGGCCGAAATCGGCTTGGTGAACACAATACAGGCAATTTGCTGTATAGTGGGGGCCAACTGCTGAATCTTGCAGCAAAAGCTTCTCAAATGCACTTTCTCAGTTTCGCGTTTGCAATACTACAAAAGGGCTCAACTTGGCTTTCAGAACACACATTACAGGCATTTTGCTGTGCAGTTGTGGCCAACATGATGAATGTGGTAGAAAGAGCTTCTGAAATGCATTTTCCTACAGTTTCACGCTCGTAGTTCTGTGAAACGGCCGAAATCGGCTTGGTGAACACAATACAGGCCATTTGCTGTATGGTAGGGGCCAACTGCTGAATCTTGCAGCAAAAGCTTCTCAAATGCATTTTCTCAGTTTCGCGTTCGCAGTTCTACAAAAAGGCTCAACTTGGCTTTCAGAACACACATTACAGGCATTTTGCTGTGCAGTTGTGGCCAACATGATGAATGTGGTAGATAGAGCTTCTGAAATGCATTTTCCGACAGTTTCACGCTCGTAGTTCTGTGAAACGGCCGAAATCGGCTTTGTGAACACAATACAGGCAATTTGCTGTATAGTAGGGGCCAACTGCTGAATCTTGCAGCAAAAGCTTCTCAAATGCATTTTCTCAGTTTCGCATTCGCAGTTCTACAAAAAGGCTCAACTTGGCTTTCAGAACACACATTACAGGCATTTTGCTGTGCAGTTGTGGCCAACATGATGAATGTGGTAGAAAGAGCTTCTGAAATGCATTTTCCTACAGTCTCACGCTCGTTGTTCTGTGAAACGGCCGAAATCGGCTTGGTGAACACAATACAGGCAATTTGCTGTATAGTAGGGGCCAACTGCTGAATCTTGCAGCAAAAGCTTCTCAAATGCACTTTCTCAGTTTCGCGTTTGCAATACTACAAAAGGGCTCAACTTGGCTTTCAGAACACACATGACAGGCATTTTGCTGTGCAGTTGTGGCCAACATGATGAATGTGGTAGAAAGAGCTTCTGAAATGCATTTTCCTACAGTTTCACATTCGTAGTTCTACAAAAAGGCTCAACTTGGCTTTCAGAACACATTACAGGCATTTTGCTGTACAGTTTTGGCCAACATGATGAATGTGGTCGAAAGAGCTTCTGGAATGCATTTTCCTACTGTTTCACGCTCGTAGTTCTGTGTAACGGTCGAAATCCGCTTTGTGAACACAATACAGGCAATTTGCTGTATAGTAGGGGCCAACTGTTGAATCTTGCAGCAAAAGCTTCTCAAATGCATTTTCTCAGTTTCGCGTTCGCAGTTCTACAAAAAGGCTCAACTTGGCTTTCAGAACAGACAATACAGGCATTTTGCTGTGCAGTTGTGGCCAACATGATGAATGTGGTAGAAAGAGCTTCTGACATGCATTTTCCTACAGTTTCACGCTTGTAGTTCTGTGAAACGGCCGAAATCGGCTTTGTGAACACAATACAGGCAATTTGCTGTATAGTAGGGGCCAACTGCTGAATCTTGCAGCAAAAGCTTCTCAAATGCATTTTCTCAGTTTCGCGTTGGCAGTTCTACAAAAAGGCTCAACTTTTCTTTCAGAACGCACATTCCAGGCATTTTGCTGTGCAGTTGTGGCCAACATGATGAATGTGGTAGAAAGAGCTTCTGAAATGCATTTTCCTACAGTTTCACATTCGTAGTTCTACAAAAAGGCTCAACTTGGCTTTCAGAACACATTACAGACATTTTGCTGTACAGTTTTGGCCAACATGATGAATGTGGTCGAGAGAGCTTCTGAAATGCATTTTCCTACAGTTTCACGCTCGTAGTTCTGTGAAACGGCCGAAATCGGCTTGGTGAACACAATACAGGCAATTTGCTGTATAGTAGGGGCCAACTGCTGAATCTTGCAGCAAAAGCTTCTCAAATGCATTTTCTCAGTTTCGCATTGGCAGTTCTACAAAAAGGCTCAACTTGGCTGTCGGAACACACATGACAGGCATTTTGCTGTGCAGTTGTGGCCAACATGATGAATGTGGTAGAAAGAGCTTCTTAAATGCATTTTCCTACAGTTTCACGCTCGTAGTTCTGTGAAACGGCTGAAATCGGCTTGGTGAACACAATACAGGCAATTTGCTGTATGGTAGGGGCCAACTGCTGAATCTTGCAGCAAAAGCTTCTCAAATGCATTTTCTCAGTTTCGCGTTCGCAGTTCTACAAAAAGGCTCAACTTGGCTTTCAGAACACACATTACAGGCAGTTTGCTGTGCGGTTGTGGCCAACATGATGAATGTGGTAGAAAGAGCTTCTGAAATGCATTTTCCTACAGTTTCACGCTCGTAGTTCTGTGAAACGGCCGAAATCGGCTTGGTGAACACAATACAGGCAATTTGCTGTATAGTAGGGGCCAACTGCTGAATCTTGCAGCAAAAGCTTCTCAAATGCATTTTCTCAGTTTCGCGTTCGCAGTTCTACAAAAAGGCTCAACTTGGCTTTCAGAACACACATTACAGGCAGTTTGCTGTGCGGTTGTGGCCAACATGATGAATGTGGTAGAAAGAGCTTCTGAAATGCATTTTCCGACAGTTTCAAGCTCGGAGTTCTGTAAAACGGCGGAAATCGGCCTAACCCTAACCCACCAAAGCCTTCTGAACACTTTTCAGGCCTGTTGCTGCACTGCGTATTTGCCAGTGGTGCACGTGTCAACAAACTTTTTCAAAGCGCTTTTTCCCACAGTCTCCTATGCAGGGGGCTGTAAACAGGCTCAACAAAGCCTTCTACACACTTTTCAGGCCTGTTGCTGCACTGCGTATTGGCCAATGGTGCATGTGTAAACAAACTTTTTCAAAGCGCTTTTCCCCACAGTCTCCTATGCAGAGGTCTGTAAACGGGCTAAACTAAGCGTTCTAAACACTTTTCAGGCCTGTTGCGTCACTGCGTATTGGCCAGTGGTGCATGTGTCAACATACTTTTTCCAAGCACTTTTCCCCACAGTCTCCTATGCAGGGGGTTGTAAGAGGCTCAACTAAGCCTTTTAAACACTTTTCAGGCCTGTTGCTGCACTGCGTATTTGCCAATGGTGCATGTGTCAACAAACTTTTTCAGAGCACTTTTCCCCACAGTCTCCTATGCAGGGGGCTGTAAACAGGCTCAACAAAGCCTTCTACACACTTTTCAGGCCTGTTGCTGCACTGCGTATTGGCCAGTGGTGCATGTGTCAACAAACTTTTTCAAAGCGCTTTTCCCCACAGTCTCAGTGAGCTCATATTCCAGATAAGTGAAAACGTTGTCTCCGTAGAGCCAAATGTTTATCACTTGGCCAATTTGGCTTTTTCCCATAAGAATGAATGGGAAAAACAAAACTCCACAAACAAACATTCGCTACGTTGCCATGCTCTGACGTAGAAACTTCATTTTCATTTCAAAAATTCAAGAAACTTGAGGTGTGTTTGTGTAGCGAGTTGCACGCTGATAGGTTGTATGGTTTTTCAGCAGCGCCACTTCTCGAGGACCATGTGCTCAGGTACCTGCTCCAATGTCTCCTCGTCTGACATAGTAATACAAAGTGGACAGGTGTCCAGCTTCAATGCACCCCAGCAGATGGCCCAGGGCCTGGGAGACTCCCAGATTGGGAAAGGGCCCCCTCAGCATTGGGCAAGCCCAATCTCTTCTTAGGACCGGGCCGACATGCGGGATGGCTGAAAAATCAGCTCTCGTTTCGCTCTTTTCACACTGCTCCCAGCCACACCCTAAGCAGCAGACAAATACTTTTTCCAGTTTGGTATGGACATTGGTGCTGTCTCATGTGGGGCAGGCCATAAACCCGTGCACCTTGTGAAATTTAAACGGCAAGCTTCATCTCCGGCCCAGTGCCGCCTGTTCTCTCCTTAAGCCCCCATTCATTTTCCCACCACTGCCATCAAAGTTAAACGTTACACTTCTCCTCGCGACTGTGGCCACAGTTTTCATAGTACACACACCAAATCGCCTCAGGGCGTTCTGGAGACTCTCCCCTACGGCGTGACAGTGAGCTCATATTCCAGATAAGTGAAAACGTTGTCTCCTTATAGCCAAATGTTCATCTCTTGGCCAATTTGGCTTTTTCCCATAAGAATGAATGGGAAAAACAAAACTCCACAAACAAACATTCGCTACGTTGCCATACTGTGACGTTGAAACTTCATTTTTATTACAAAATTCAAGAAACTTGAAGTGTGTTTGTGTAGCGAGTTGCACGCTGATAGGTTGTATGGTTTTTCAGCAGCGCCTCTTCTCGTGGAGCCTGTGCTCAGGTACCTGCTCCCATGTCTCCTCTGCTGACATAGTAATACAAAGTGGACAGGCGTCCATCTTCAATGCACCCCAGCAGATGGCCCAGGCCCTGGGAGTCACCCAGAGTTGGAAAGGGTCCCCTCAGCATTGGGTAAGCCCAATCTCTTCTTTGTACCGGGCCGAAATGCCGGATCGCTGAGAAATCAGCTCTCATTACACTCTCCAGTTTTTTAAGAACATTGGTGCTCATGCGGGGCAGGCCATAAAGCCGTGCTCCTTGTGAAATTAAAATGGCGAGCCTTATCGTCAGCCCAGAGCAGCCTCTTCTCGCCATAAGCCCCGATTCATTTTCCCAGCACTGCGATCAAAATTAAACGTGACACTTCTACTCGCGACTGTGGCCACAGTTTTCATAGTACACACACCAGATCGCGTCAGGGCGTTCTGGAGACTCTCCCCTACGGCGTGACAGTGTGCTCATATTCCAGATAGGTGCAAGACTGTGTCTGTAGAGCAAAATGTTAAGCACTTGGCAAATTTGGCATTGTCTTATAAGAATGAATGGGAAAAACAGAACCCCTCGAACAAATATTCGCTACGTCGCCATACTTTGAATTAGAAACTTCATTTTCATTTCAAAAATTCAAGAAAATTGTGATCTGTTTGTGTAGGAAGTTGCATGTTGATAGGTTGTATGGTTTTTCAGCAGCGCCTCTTCTCGTGGAGCCTGTGCTCAGGTACCTGCTCCCATGTCTCCTCTGCTGACATGGTAATACAAAGTAGACAGATGTCCTGCTTCAATGAACCCCAGCAGATGGCCCAGGCCCTGGGAGTGTCCCAGAGTGGGAAAGGGCCCCCTCAGCATTGGGTTCGCCCAATCTCTTCTACGTACCGGGCCGAAATGCGGGATCGCTGAGAAATCAGCTCTCATTTCGCTCTTTTCACGATGTTCCCAGCCACACCGTAAGCAGCAGACAAATTCTTTTTCCCAGTTTTGTAGGAACATTGGTGCTGTCTCATGCGGGGCAGGCCATGAACCCGTGCTCCTTGTAAAATTAAAACAGCGAGCCTTATCGTCGGCCCAGAGCAGCCTCTTCTCCCCATAAGCCCCCATTCATTTTCCCACCACTGCGATCAAGTTTAAACGTGACACTTCTACTCGCGACGGTGGCCACAGTTTTCATAGTACACACACCAAATCGCATCAGGGCGTTCTGGAGACTGTCCCCTACGGCGTGACCGTGTGCTCATATTCCAGATAGGTGCAAGACTGTCTCCATAGAGCAAGATGTTTAGCACTTGGCAAATTTGGCTGTTTCTTATAAGAATGAATGGGAATAACGGAACCCCTCAAACAAACATTCGCGATGTCGCCACACTTTGACTTAGACCACAAGTTCCTTGAATTTTTGAAAAGAAAATGAAGTTTCTGTTTGTGTAGTGAGTTGCATGTTGATAGGTTGTATGGTTTTTCAGCAGCGCCTCTTCTTGTGGACCATGTACTCGGGTACCTGCTCCCATGTGTTCTCTGCTGACATGGTTATACAAAATGGACAGGCGTCCACATTCAATGCACCCCAGCAGATGGCCCAGGCCCTTGGAGACTCCCAAAGTGAGAAAGGCCCCCCTATGCATTGGGTAAGCGTAATCCCTCCTACATACTGAGCCGGAATGCGGGATCGCTGAAAGATCAGCTCTCATTTCGCTGTTTTCACCTCTGTTCCCAGCCACACCGTAAGCAACAGACAAATTCTTTTTTCCAGTTTTGTAGGAACATTGGTGCTGTCTCATGCGGGGCAGTCCATAAACCTGTGCTCCCTATTAAATTAAAACGGCGAGCCTAATCGTCGTCCCAGAGCAGCCTCTTCTCTCCATAAGCCCCCATTCATTTTCCCACCACTGCGATCAAAATTAAACGTGACACTTCTACTCGCGACTGTGGCCACAGTTTTCATAGTACACACACCAAATCGCGTCAGGGCATTCTTGAGACGCTCCCCTACGGTGTGACTGTGTGCTGATATTCCAGATAGGTGCAAGTCTGTCTCCGTAGAGCAAAATGTTTAGCACTTGGCCAATTTGGCTGTTTCTTAAAAGAATGAGTGGGAAAAACGGAGCCCCTCAAAAAATCATTCGCTACGTCGCCATACTTTGACTTAGGAACTTCATTTTCATTTCAAATTTTTAAATAAACTTGTGATCTGTTTGTTTCGCAAGGTGCATGTTGTTTGGTTGTATGGTTTTTCAGCAGCGCCTCTTCTCGTGGACTATGTAGTCGGGGACCTACTCCCATGTCTCCTCTGCTGACATGGTAATACAAAGTGGACAGGCGTCCAGCTTCACAGTCGCAAGGCGAAGTGCAACGTTTAACATTGATGGCAGTGGTGGGAAAAGGAATGGGGGCTTATGGAGAGAAAAGGCTGTACTGGGCCTATGATGAGGCTCGTCGTTTAAATTTCACAGGGCGCATGGGTTTATGGCCTGCCCCGCATGAGAGAGCACCAATGTTCCTACAAAACTGGAAAAAATAATTTGTCTGCTGCTTAGGGTGTGGCTGGGAGCAGCGTGAATAGAGCGAAACGAGAGCTGATTTTTCAGCGATCCCGCATGCCGGCCCGGTGCTAAGAAGAGATTGGACATGCCCAATGCTGAGGGGGCCCTTTCAAACTCTGGGAGTCTCCCAGGGCCTGTGCCATCTGCTGGGGTGAATTGAAGCTGGACGCCTCATCACTTTGTATTACCATGTCAGCAGAGGAGACAATGGAGCAGGTACCTGAGCACATGGTCGTCGAGAAGAGGTGCTGCTGAAAAACCATACACCCTATCAGCGTGCAACTCGCGACACAAACACACCACAAGATTCTTCAATTTTTGAAATGAAAATGAAGTTTCTACGTCAAAGTATGGCAATGTTGCAAATGTTTGTTTGTGGAGTTCAGCTTTTCCCATTCATTCTTATGGGAAAATCCAAATTGGCCAAGTGCTAAACATTTGGCTCTATGGAGACAGACTTGCACCTATTTGGAATATGAGCATTCGGTCACGCCGTAGGGGAGAGTCTCAAGAATTCCCTGACACGATTTGGTGTGTGTACTATGAAAGCCGTGGCCACAGTCACGGGTAGAAGTGTGATGTTTAACTTTGATGGCAGTGGTGGGAAAATGAATGGGGGCTTATGGAGAGAAGAGGCTGCGCTGGGCCGACGACAGGGGCGATTTTAGCATCTGGTCTTTAGGGGTGCCAAGCCCCAGCCCTCAGACGCACATTTCTTTCTGACGCACATTGTTTCTGACAAAATGAATGATATGAATGAATGAATATTATGCGGAGTCCGCATAATATAATATTTAAAAAATGCGCTGAGTCAGGGGGTGCCGAGCATTTCCATGGGGGTGCCTTGGCACCCCTAAAAAAACCCTAGATTCGCCCCTGGCCGACGATGAGGCTCGCGTTTAAATTTCACATGGCGCACGGGTTTATGGCCTGCCCGACATGAGAGAGCACCAACGCCCTGACGCGATATGGTGTGTGTACTGTGGCCACAGTCGCGAGTAAAAGTGTGATGTTTAACTTTGATGGCAGTGGTGGGAAAATGAATGGGGGCTTATGGAGAGAAGAGGCTGCGCTGGGCTGACTATGAGGCTCACGGGGGCTCACAAGGCGCACGGGTTTATGGCATGCCCCGCATGAGAGAGCACCAATGTTCCTACCAAACTGCTGCTGGGAGCAGCGTGAAAAGAGCGAAACGTGAGCTGATTTTTCAGCCATCCCGCATGTCGGCCCGGTGCTAAAAAGAGATTGTGCTTGCCCAATGCGGAGAGGGCCCTTTCCCACTCTGGGAGTCTCCCAGGGCCTGGGCCATCTGCTGGGTTGCATTGAAGCTGGACGCCAGTCATCTGTAGAATCCCACGTCTGACACCAAATTGTTGTGGAAAAATTCTTCATGTGTCTGGGAAAATCAAAAAGCAAGACTGGAACAGGTACCAAGTGTTTATTCTCTGCAGAGAAGGAAGACAGCACACCCTGACCACAGCCAGTGGATCAGAGGACTGCTTCCCTGAAGGACATGTCACAATGCATTTAATTCTGACCTCCAGGAACACACCTTTAAGTGTGAAAACCATTTGGTCACAATAAGCAAATTGTCAGAACCTGAGCAAGTCTTTTCAACTGGTGTCCTGTGAGCAGGACACTTCCATAGGCACAACAATAAAGGTGTTGACAGCAGGGAAGGATTTTACAGTGAAGTTCTTGAGTCTTTGATGACTGCAGCACACAGAGTTCAGGCTACAACTGATTGAATACTCATATTAATCAAATGTTCCTAGATGCATGTAAAATTTCCACCACAGTTCTTATTAACATCATTCTGTACTAATATACCTACTAAGGGTGTAGATAAATTATTTCAATTGGCAAATGGAAATTTGATTTTATTGTGTAATTTCATTACCAGTGATTTGAACATTGAGGAATACTGGTAAAGAACTGATCCGTAGTACAGCTTCTTTGGAATTAATGAACTTTGCTGTCAATATACTTAACCAGTACCATGAAATATGTGATGGTTTGGTTAAATGTTCAAGAGCTTGATGTTCCTGTTCATATAATGAGTTTGCAAGGGTACATTTTAATGAAAATGATTGTTTTATGATGAAAATGACAATGATGAAAGTAATGTGTCACCAGTCATCCTATTCTAATTGATGTGTAGATTTGAAACAATGAGATTTTCTATATTGTTGGGACTGCTACACTCATATGGTGCATGAACAGCAATGCATGTGATTTTACAAACAACAGTCTAGGTCATAAATTCCTGCTGCAGCCCCCTGGAGATCAAAGCAACCAAAGGCGCCCGCCAGGTGATCCCGTGAGGGTCTGCGCGTGCTCTGCTCCCTCGACGTTAGGTTTCAAACCTGCCCAGGAACCTATCTTCCACTGGCGTGAAACCAGGACGCCAATCAACCGCACCCAATCTGGTGACATGGGTCCCATAAACAAGAGAGGGGTAAGGAGCCCTCTGGGAATAAAAAGTCCCAGAAGTCTGCCCCTCACTCTCTGCCTCCATTCATCTCTACCTCCACACTCATCTTCATCTACGACTTGTCAGCTGACTGTCCCGAGCTCCAGCCACCGGACATCGCCGCCGCTGCGCCAAGACGCACAGGAGCCGCCGCAGTCCAACCGCTCTCCACAGCAGCCACCGGTGCCACAGCCGCTTTGAGCGCTGCACCACAGTCCTTTTCAGGACTAAAAGAGTCTATTCTATTCCTGCGTTTGATCCACCACCCCGTGATCAAACCCTGGTCCACCTGGACCGCGAGCAGACGGCAGCCAACTCCGTGGGGAGTCTGCCAACAGGATCACAGATCCTGAGAGGAGAAAAGAATCAAAACGCCCATGCCAAGAGAGCACCCAGGGGCTGAGGCTCGCAACCTCCTCACTGCACCAACAGATCCGTACCTGGAGAGGTGAGGCACGCCCGTGCAAGAAGAGCACTCAGGGGCTGAGCGTCTCATCCTCCTCCAACTCCGAAACCCACGCTGCAGCAGAGGCAGTGAGAGGGCCGAGTCTACGTTCTCACAGGGTCGCGCAGCATCAAGGAGCTACACTGAGCTGGACCACAGAACAGAATCGGGACCGCAACACGTGGGACACGTAAGGGCTCGATTCGGGCAGAGACTGTGACGCAGTAGCCCCTCTAAAGTATTGAAGCCTACATGAACTCTGTGTTAATGTATGACAGTGTAGGATGCACGGCTGAGTGAATCCATCTCTGACCGGCTCCTATTACTTTCCCTCTTTGTTCTCGTGCGTCCGAGCGGACCATGTGGTCACACGCACGCGCACTCATGCGCGTTTACACACACACACACATGCATCCACACACACACACACACACACACATACACACACACACACACACACACACACAGATGCATGCTTGTTTATTGTTTGTTCAGTCTGTTTAGTCATGAATGCATGTTTCTTGTTCGAATAGTAAATGGTCAATGATAGCCTTAATGCAATAATTGTAAAATTGTTGTGTCAATAAAGTGTGATTGAATCGAAGGGTCCTGCTCACAGGACACCAGTTGTAAAAACTTGCTCAGCTCCTGACAATTTGTTTATTGTGGCCAAATGGTTTTCACATTTAGGGGTGGATGGAGGTGCTAACTCTGAGCCAACACTGAGCCAACTCTGAGCTAACTCTGAGCTCACACTGAGCCAACACTGGGCTAAATCTGGGCTAACTCTGAGCTCACTCACAGCTAACTCTGGGCCAACTCTGAGCTAACTGAGCTAACCATGAGCTGTCACCTAACTAGCTCTCAGCTAACTCTGAGCCTTCTCTGACTCTAACTCGTGGCTAACTCATAGCTACCTCTGAGCTAATTCTGAGCTAACTCTGTGCTGTCACTGCGTTAACTCTGAGCTACCTCTGTGGAAACTCATAGCTACCTCTGAGCTAATTCTGAGCTAACTCTGTGCTGTCACTGCGTTAACTCTGAGCTACCTCTGTGGAAACTCATAGCTAACATTGAGCTAACTGAGCTAACTCTGAGCCCAAACTGAGCCAACACTGGTTTAAAGCTGGAATAACTCTGAGCTAATTCTGAGCTTTCACTACGTTAACTCTGTGCTAACTCTGAGCCAACACTGAGTCAACACTGAGCAAACTCTGGGCTGAGCTGTCACTGCATTAACTTTGAGCTCACACTGAGCCAACACTGGTCTAAATCTGGGCTAACTCTGAGCTGTCATTGCGTTAACTCTGTGCTAACTCTGAGCCAACACTGAGTAAATTTTGAGCTAACTCTTAGCTAACTCTCAGCCAACCCTGAGCTAACTCTGAGCTAACTTTTGGCTAACTCTGGGCTAACTCTGAGCTAACTCTGAGCCAACTCTGAGCTAACCCTGAGCAGTCACTGCATTAACTCTGAGCTAACTCTGAGCCAACACTGAGCAAACTCTGAGCTAACTCTGAACCAACCCTGAGCTTGCACTGCATTAACTCTGCGCTGACTCTGAGCTAACTCTAAGTCTGAGCTCACACGGAGCCAACGCTGGTCTAAATCTGGGCTAACTGAGCTGTCACTGCATTAACTCTGAGTTAACTTTGTGCTAACTCTGAGCCAACACTGAGCCAACACTGAGCCAACTCTGTGCTAACTCTGAGCCAACACTGAGCCAACACTGAGCACATTGAACTAACTCTAAGCTAACTCTAAGCTACCTCTGATCTAACACTGAGCCAACACTGGGCTAAATCTGGGCTAACTCTGAGCTAACTCTGAGCTAACCCTGAGGTGTTACCTAGCTAACTCTGAGCAAACTCTGAGCTATCTTGGGACTGTCACTGATCTAACTGTGAGCTGTCAATGAGCTAACTCTGGGCTAACTGTGCCAACTCTGAGCTCATGCTAAGCAAACTCTGAGCTAAATGAGCTAACTGAGAGCTGTCAATGAGCTAACTCTGGGCTAACTGTGCCAACTCTGAGCTCACTCTTAGCAAACTCTGAGCTAAATGAGCTAACTCTGAGCTGTCCCTGAGCTAACTCTGGTCTGCCACTGAGCTAACTGTGAGCTCTCAATGAGCTTACTCTGGGCTAAGTCTGTGCTAACTCTGTGCTAACTCTGAGCTCACACTGAGCCAACTTTGAGCTAACTCTGAGCAATCTCGGGGCTGTTACTGATCGAACTGTGAGCTGTGAATGAGCTAACTCTGGGCTAACTCGTAGCTACCTCTGAGCTAACTCTGGGCTTACTCTAAGCAAACTCTGAGCTGTCACTGTGTTAACTCTGTGCTAACTCTGAGCTAACTCTGAGCTAACTATGTGATAACTCTGAGCCAACTCTGAGCTCACTCTGAGCCAACTCTGAGATAACACTGAGCAAACTCTGAGCAAACTCTGAGCTAACTCTGACCTCACACTGATCCAACACTGAGCAACACTGAGCAAACTCTGAAGAAACTCTGAGCTCAGCTAACTCTCAGCTGACTCCTCAATCCTGAGCCAACTCTTAGCCAACACTGAGCCAAGTCTGAGCCAACACTGAGCCAACACTTAGCCAACTCTGAGCTGACACTGAGCCAACACTGAGCCAACTCTGAGCTAACTTTGAGCTACCTCTGAGCTGTCACTGAGCTAACTCTGGGTTGTCACTGAGCTAACTGTGAGCTTTCAATGAGCTAACTCTAGGCTAACTTTGTGCTAACTCTGAGCTAACTTTGAGCTCACACTGAGCCAACTTTGAGCTAACTCTGAGCTAACTCTGACCTCACACTGATCCAACACTGAGCAACACTGAGCAAACTCTGAAGAAACTCTGAGCTCAGCTAACTCTCAGCTGACTCCTCAATCCTGAGCCAACTCTTAGCCAACACTGAGGCAAGTCTGAGCCAACACTGAGCCAACACTTAGCCAACTCTGAGCTGACACTGAGCCAACACTGAGCCAACTCTGAGCTAACTTTGAGCTACCTCTGAGCTGTCACTGAGCTAACTCTGGCTTGTCACTGAGCTAACTGTGAGCTTTCAATGAGCTAACTCTAGGCTAACTTTGCGCTAACTCTGAGCTAACTCTGAGGTCACACTGAGCCAACACTGGGCTAAATCTGGGCTAACTCTGAGCTAATTGTAGAGGGAAAAACATTTCTGAGGTGAGGTTATAAACCAACAATAAGCTTCTACAAATGTGAGAATTTATTATAAAAAAACATATCAATTACAATAAACAATCAACAGTACCAATGATCTTAAAACAGCATCAGAACCCAGGCTTTTTCTATTTTGCCAAATAGGGTGCAGTCTTCTTAAAGACTGGACCCAGAGTGACGTTTCAGTCGAGTTTTTCGACTGAAAGGTCAAAGACAGAGTCAGAGAGATATCATGTGTACTTCTTAATTATTTCTTCTTAAAGATGTGAACTGTGAGTTCCACATCTTCACATTGTTGATTTCCATTAAACAAATTAACAATAAGATGAACAAAGTACATTCCAACTCAACAAAATGTCATGATCAATAAAAAATCCTCTTTTGCCCTCACAATCCTCCCTTTTGTCCTATTTGACTATACTAAATTATGCTATTAACATAAGTGAAGAGCAAAACATCGGCAAAGTAAATTCACAAAGATTCAATACATCAGGTCATTAGTCCTTCACAGAACACAGTAAGAACCTTTAAACATCTTTTCCAGAATTGTCATCATCATCAGAACTTTGTAAATCGCCTCACAAACATCGACCAGCCTTGTACTTCCCAATCTGCTCCAGGAAATGGAACTGGGGTTAACATTGGGGATTTAGATGAAATGGGTAATTGTTGACATATCCAACAATTTGAATAATTACTTGTACTGGCAAAGTCTGTCATAATAGACAATGCCACATTATGGGCCTCAAAGGGCGGTGTTCAAGTTGGATGCTCTTGTATTATGAGACTACAGACTCCAAGCATGAATCCATGGGAACATAGTAGGATAAGCTGGCTCTGTTTTGCAATCATTTGGTCAACCACACCAATATGGATATTCATAATTCCCACTATGTCTTACACTCAAAGTTACATGACAAAAGCCTTGACCATCGCATTGAGAAGAAATTTCTTGCTTATCAGCGGACATCCATTGACCGTAAATTGGATTTGACAGTCCTAGCAAGAATATTTTACAATCACCTCCTACACAAAACTCTTGGGGGCATTTAAATTGTACTAGACCGGGCCGTAACCTCCGCAACCTCTCACCCTCCCACTACTCATCCCTAGTAGCCTCAGCTCTTCCACAATCCAGCACCTTCTCCTCATTGGATGCTGATGCTGCTACCGAATCCTTATGCCCCACTCTGAGCTCCTGCTTGGATAGGCTGTGTCCACTATCCACCAGACCTGCTCGATCCTCTCAGTCCCACCCTTGGCTCAATGAAACCCTCCGGTCGCTGCGCACCAACCTCAGAGCTGCAGAAAGGAAATGGCACAAATCAAAGTGTCCTTCTGACTTCAACACATTCCAGTCATTGCTGGCCTCATTTTCATCCAGCACTACTAGTGCAAAGAAGGCCTTCTACAATGACAAAATCTCCAATGCCACAGACACCCGAAAACTATTCACAACCTTCAATACTCTACTCAACCCTCCACCTCCACCACCAGCTACCAACCTGTCAGCAGAGACATTTGCTTCATTTTTCATTGACAAAGTTGCTGCCATTAGCAACCAGTTCTCTGGTCCTACCACAAAAGATGGCAATAAGCCAAACCAACTCGACTCGACATGCAGCCGTCCTACTGCATCATTCTCCTCATTTACTCCTCTCACTGATGGCGAAGTGTCCAAACTCCTTACATGTAGCCGTCCTACTACATGTCCACTGGATCCTATTCCAACCATCCTCCTGCAATCCATATCTCCTACAATCACAGCAGCAATCACACATGTGATTAATGCTTCACTGACTTCTGGAATGTTCCCGACCTCACTCAAACAGGCTCGGGTAACACCACTACTCAAGAAACCTTCTCTTGCTCCAACCGAGGTGGAAAACTATCGGCCGGTCTCTCTCCTCCCTTTCCTGTCCAAGATCATTGAAAAGGCGGCCTTCTAACAGGTCACAGACTTTTTGTCCTTGAACAACCTCCTCGACTCTAACCAATCTGGTTTCAAAAAAGGCCACTCCACTGAAACAGCACTACTCTCTGTAACGGAAGCCTTAAAAGAAGCCAGAGCGGCGACGAAGTCATCTGTACTCATCCTACTCGATCTATCAGCTGCATTTGACACAGTCAATCACAGCATCCTACTGTCCATCCTCTCTAACATGGGCATCTCAGGAAAAGCACTCTCCTGGTTTGAATCCTACCTCACAGGACGGTCGTTCAAAGTGTCCTGGCTAGGTCACACCTCTGCTCAACACCACCTTGTTACTGGGGTGCCCCAAGGATCTGTGCTGGGCCCCCTACTTTTTGCCATATACACGACTTCGCTCGGCCACATAATCCACGCTCATGGCTTCTCTTATCACTGCTACGCAGATGATACCCAGCTCTACCTGTCATTTCCTCCGGGTGACTCCACTGTTTCAGCCCGAATCTCAGACTGTCTCTCTGACATATCTGCATGGATGAAAGCCCATCACCTCCAGCTCAACCTCTCGAAAACTGAATTGCTGGTCTTCCCGGCAAAACCTTCCACTCATCACAACATCTGTATCAACACAGACTCCTTATCTCTTGCTCCTACCAAAACAGCAAGAAACCTGGGTGTCATGCTTGATGACCAGCTGACCTTTAAAGATCACATTTCATCGGTCACACGCTCATGCCGCTTCGCTTTATTCAATATCAGAAAGATCAGACCATATCTAACTCAACAAGCCACCCAGCTCCTGGTACAAACTATGGTCATCTCACGCCTTGACAACTGCAATGCCCTTCTGACAGGCCTCCCAGCCTATGCAATAAAACCGCTACAGATGATCCAGAATGCGGCGGCGCGTCTGGTCTACAATCAGCCCAAAAGAGCACATGTCACCCCATTGCTCATTGAGCTCCACTGGCTCCCTGTAGCAGCCCGCATCAAATTCAAATCACTGATGCTAGCCCACAAAGTGATCAATGGTGCGGCACCCACCTACCTAAGTGCCATCATAAAGGCTCATGCGAACCCACGGCAACTCCGCTCATCAAAAGAACACCGCCTGACTGTTCCGCCACCTCGCGCACGACAATCCAAACTCTTCTCATGCATTGTTCCACGCTGGTGGAACGAGCTACCGAGCACTAACAGAACAGGGGCGTCCCTGTTGGTCTTCAAGAAACTCTTAAAGACCCAGCTCTTCAGAGAGCATCTCCTGTCCTAACACTCCATCACTGCACCAAGAACAGGGGCGCCCCTGTTGGTCAGTGCACAGGTCTTCAAACTGAGGACTTAGCTCCTCGGAGAGCTGCTCCTATCCTAGCACTACACCATGACACTCCTTCTAGACCCACCCTATGTACCTTGTTACTCTTCTTCTTTGTAAGTCGCTTTGGATAAAAGCGTCTGCTAAATGCATAAATGTAAATGTAAATGTAAAAAGAGGGTGGTGTAGATTCGGGAACTCGCACTGTACTTAACCCTATTAATGGGGCTGGTTTCTTATAGGAATGTACATGTTGAGACTGATTTGCAGAAAACCTGCTTCCATCCTCTCCATTCTCCTTCCATTCTCTCCTTAAATGGAGGTGAGTGTCCTCTCAAACATATGTAAGAAGGAGAATCATCCCTATTACACTCAATAAGAAGGGCAGGCCTGAACATTCCTTTATGGTGAATCCCAGTTTCTTGAGAAGGTTATCTGATAGAACGCGGTACATCGTTGGAGTTTGGCACGTTACTGATGGGGGCAGGCACTACGTTCCACTACCCCTCTGGTTCCGGAACTCGCTTACAGTGGCTTACAGTGTGACGACAAGCTGTCCACCTTCACCGCCGTCTCAATGACCAAGAAAATCTGGAAGGGCCCGATGTAGCGTCGCTGCTTCCAATGTTTTCGCCTATGATCCTTAATGAGTACCCAATCTCCTGGCTTTATATGATGTTAGACTGCAGTGGCTGGAACAGGGAGTATAGCTTTCACCTGTCAGTGCAAAGAAGACAAGGCTGCTGACAAATTAGCACAGTATCTCATCATGCTATCTTCGTACTGGCCAGTTGTCGTAGTAGATAGGGGTCTCCCAAACACTATCTCGGTATCTTCACAACATTTTGCTAGTTTAGCTTTTATGATTCCATTTTCTCGCTCAACTGCACCTGCAGACTGTGGATGATAAGAACAATGGGCCTCATTTACCAATATGTTCTTCAGAATCTTCTTAGATTCTTTCGTAAGTTGCTCTTAAGAAGATCCTTAAGAAAACCCTACGTCAGATTCATCAACGCGTTTGTAAGCCTCAGAAATGTTCATAGCTGTGTTCTTACTTGATGAATGCCATTTCTTCGTAAGTTGAGAGGGTGTGCCAGTTGAGTCTAATGAACATAGGATTACCATGAGTAACCGCCCCATCAGTGTCCATAAAAGGGTCTGTTAAAGAGATTGCAAAGCTGTGAGGAAGTAAACAGCAACAAGCAAACAGAAACAAAACGGAGCAAACAACAACAAAATACTTAAAGCAAAGCAGAGATCAGATGGAGCACAGCAGGTGAAGAGAAAAAAAACTTAAAGAGAGAAAACTTAAACTTAATTTAAATTAAATTGAAATTGTGCTTAAACTTAAATTATATTCGGTAGCCTTAGTTCAAGCTATACCAGCACAAACAAAAAAGAAGCATGGGAGGCGATCACCGTGCAGTGGACACAGGGTCAGGAGAAGGAAAGAGAAAGGGTTTGATCTGAAATCTGAAACAAAAAAATGCTAAATTCAATAACAGGATATGCAATAGACAGGAGGGGAAACAGCAGACACCGACCTGTCTGAGCTAGACCAGTGCATCGGGGCCATCATTTGGGAGTTTCCAATTTACTTGATTAATGTTAAATCATAGCACATTTTATTTATTTAAAATCTAAAAATTCTCAGTATATTTACAAACACATAAAATGAGTAAATAATAAACATGACAGAATTATCACTGTAATTATTTTTGTACTAATTGTACTAGAGAAGCAAACCCAACCATGTCAACATGTCATCACTGATATGTGCGTAAGTATACTCCTGAGTGTTCGTAGGATTTGTTCTTCCTAAGAATAAATCCTAGATAAGAAGAAATTCATGAATGCCACAATCTTTGTAAAATCCTTGTAAGTGGGACTAAAGAACAAATTTGTTTGGAAGAACGGTTCATGAATTAGGCCCAATGTTTGTTTGAGGGTGATTTTTTTGAATTTGCTGTTTTTTCCCATTCATCTCTTACGGGGTTTTGTAGCTCCTCCTGCTCGCGGGGGTTTGTGCCCCAACCAGACACTTGTGCCTAGACTGCCCAACACTGCCCTTTTGCCGTGCAAGCTACTTAGAGAGTCTCCTGGTGTAACCCTATCAGCTCTAGGATAGGAAAATATGGGTCTTAGAACTTGGTGTCCCTGGTAGTCGACTTTCTGGTGGATAGCCACGAACCTGGGGAGTCTCCCAGGGCCTGGGCCAAAACAACTTAACTTAACTTAACTTAACTTTTATTTGTTTTAAGTGCCATATCATAACAGCTGTTATCTCAGAGCACTTCACAAGGAGAGCAACAATGTGTACATAGTGAAAAACCCCCTGTCCTTAGACCCTCGCAAAGGCTGAGGAACAACTCCCAAGAAAAACCCTGACAGGGAAAAAAGGGGAGAAACCTCAGGGTGAGAGACAGAGGAGGGGATCCTCACCCAGGACGGACAGGCGGGCACAAACAAAACATTATTGATGGCTAACAGTTCAGGATATAAATCAATGAATTGAATTGAATCAGTCCATAGTAGCAGGCAGGAGGAACCGCAGTGAGATGAGCCGGGTAGAGGTGGTCCTGGATCCAGCTCAGCGTTGATGGAAGTCGGGAGGGAAAATAAAAATAATAAAAATGAAAAATAAAAATAAGAATAAAAAGAAAATTAAGAATTAAAAAATAAAATATCAATAAAAATAAAAATAAGAATAAATAAATAAATAAAAAATAGAAATATGTATATATACACACACATATATATATATATATATATATATATATATATATATATATATATGTATATACATATATATATATATATATATATGTATATATATATATATATACATAAAAATAAAAATAAAAATAGAATAAAAATAAAAATAAATTGAAAGATAACAAAGGAGAGGGGGAGGAGAGGGAGGAAGAGGAGGAGATGGAAAACAGACGGGGAGAGGCCAAGAGAAAAGAGAGAAGCTAGAGGGAACGTGAACCTGATTCACACCCACAGAGAAGGCAGAGAAGATAGAGCTCAATGTGCCGGGGACCCCCAGCAGACTCAACCTATAGCAGCTTATCTTGGATTTATCTGTAGGCTCTGTCAAAAAGGAGGGTTTTTAACCTACTCTTATAGGTAGAGAGGGTGTCTGCCTCCCGGACTGAAACTGGTAGATGGTTCCATAACAGAGGGCCTTGGTAGCTGAAGGCTCTGGCTCCCCATCTAGACTTAGAGACTCTTGGAACCACAAGTAGGCCTGTATTCAGAGAACGAAGTCTCCAAGTGGGGCAATAGGGTTTTATCAGGTCTGAGATATAAGAGGGTGCCAGACCATGAAGACCTTTATAGACAAGGAGGAGGATTTTGAACTGGATCCTGAAAGGTACAGGAAGCCAGTGTAATGAGGCCAGAACAGGAGAGATGTGATCTCTCTTTCTAGTTTTAGTCAGGACACGAGCTGCCGCGTTCTGAATGAGCTGCAGAGTTCTCAGCGACCTATTGGAGCTTCCAGCCAGTAGAGAGTTGCAGTAGTCCAGCCTGGAGGTAACAAAGGCATGGACCAGCTGTTCTGCTGAATGGAGAGGGAGGAGGTGTCTTATTTTTGAAATATTGCGGAGGTGGAAGTAGGCAGTCCGTGAGATCGATTTTATGTGGGAGCTAAAAGACAGGTCTGGATCAAAACTAACACCTAGGTTCTTAACAGTGGTGGCAGAAGAAGTCGCAAAAC
This sequence comes from Karalla daura, assembly GCA_029224185.1. NCBI lineage: Eukaryota > Metazoa > Chordata > Actinopteri > Chaetodontiformes > Leiognathidae > Karalla > Karalla daura. The sequence continues at coordinate 37,687 of CM055199.1, forward strand.
TACCTTGTAATGCTATGGCATCAGATATAGAATCACGTAGGTGTTTAGGACCTATGAGCAGCAACTCTGTTTTTTCAGAGTTCAGAAGGAGGAAATTATTAGTCATCCAGGCCTTCACATCATCAAGGCAGGACTGAAGCTGCTGTAGACGGTTGAGCTCGCCCGGCTTGATAGATAGATATAATTGAGTGTCGTCAGCATAACAGTGGAAATCTATAGAGTGACTCCTGATGATATCACCTAGAGGGAGCATATATACAGAGAAAAGAACTGGACCAAGCACAGATCCTTGCGGAACCCCGTGGCTGACTTTAGTACGTGGCGATTGGTTGTCGTTAACACAAACAAACTGATATCGGTCTGAAAGATAGGACCGGAACCAGTCTAAAGCAGTGCCTCTGATTCCGAGTTGATATTCCAGTCTCCTTAGTAAGATCTGGTGGTCAACCGTATCAAAAGCAGCACTGAGATCTAACAAGACAAGCACTGAAATGAGACCCTGGTCAGATGCCATTAAGAGGTCATTGGTGACTTTAACCAGTGCAGTCTCAGTGCTATGATTTATTCTAAAACCAGACTGGAAGGATTCAAATAAACTATTGTTATTGAGGTGTTCACAGAGCTGGTTGGCAATGATTTTCTCAATGATTTTTGAGATGAAGATGAGGTTAGAGATCAGTCTGTAATTTGCTAAAGTTCCTGGATCAAGGGACGGTTTCTTGAGGAGGGGTTTGATTATTCCGACTTTGAACGTAAGAGGAACGTAACCTGTTGTTATGGACATGTTGATGAGGTCAAGTAAGGAGGTGGCGATTAAAGGCAGCACTTCCTTTCACAACTTGGTCGGAATCGGGTCAAGGAGGCAGGTCGAAGATTTAGAAGAGGAGATGATAGTGGTCAGCTGATGCAGGTCAATGGGGTCAAATGAAGATATTGACCTGGTTATATCCACATCTGTGATCTGAAAGGCTGCAACAGGGGGTTGGTTAGTCGCCATGCATGCTGAGTGGGTCGTAATTGTTTGTCTAATATTTGTAATTTTGTTGTTAAAGTAGTTCATAAATTCACCACTGCTGAGATGGGTAGGGACACACTGCTCAGTGGAGTTATGACTCTGAGTCAGCCTGGCTACAGTGCTGAACAGAAACCTAGGGTTATGCTTATTTTCCTCAATTAGAGAGGAGAAGTATCTCGCTCTGGCATTACACAGAGCCAGCCTGTAAGTCTTCAGACTATCTTTCCAGGTAAGAAAAATACTAGTGTTTTTGGTGGAACGCCATTTCCTCTCTAACTTACGTGCTAGCTGCTTTAGGTGGCGAGTTTCTGGATTAAGCCAGGGGGCGGATCGTGGTCTAGAGATAGTCTTTTTTGTTACAACACACACAGCAACCTGTTCTCATCCCATCACGTAAAATACCGACTATTAATCACGCCCCCGAACGTCACATGGAGACGTGGAAAGTGAACTTCCGCGTCGGTCAGTTGACGCTCCGGGTCCTGCATTGATTCTCGTGCAGACCCCGGCTCGGCTGGATGGGACGCTGAGAGCAGAGGCTCCAGCCAAGCCCCTTAACGTCAAATATAAATGCAGAGGGTAAAGCTCTGCGTCTGGTTTGGACGCTCTGGTCCTGCATTGACTCTCATGCAGACCCCGGCTTGGCTGGTAGGGACGCTGAGGGCAGAGGCTCCAGCCGTCCATTTACTCCCATAATAACCTGGTCACGCGAAGCATGACGCCGCTACTGTCTCATTGGAGAACCGAGGATCCTCTGCCCGGAAGTGTTTTTTTCACTATTTTAAGGATTTCTTTTCAGGACATTATCAACATTCAATACACATCAGTATCACTGACGAGTCACCGATAAATGAACAATATAACAGCTACATGATTGGGTAATCACATAGTGTTCTCCAAACTGATCCAGGATTGAAAGTGAACAGATCTAACGTACATAATGTTTTGTTTGGTTTATTATTTTCATTTCACACATAAAACACATTTAAATAAACATTCACCACACTTTTCAGTTTTGGGCTCCCGCCCCCAACGATCATCGTCCAATCATACATTCTAGGCTCACGTCGCGATAACTAGCTATCTAGTTTCAACCAATCAGATGCAACCAGTGTAGTGTTGACGTGACAACAGAGAGACTCTCTTAGAAGGGGAAGAAAAAGCAGATGGTGATGATGGTTGTAAAGGTCATCAGTCGTGTGGTGTGTAATGTTAAATAGCAAAAGCAGTTAATGCTTAAAAATACTTATGCTAGCTCTGTACAAAAAAACGTGACAGATGTGGAGATGTTATTCCTTAAAGGCCGTCATCCAGTCGAAGTGACTTGAACTAGTGACATGCCACTTGGTCAGTATTCATGCTCACAACTTGTTCACCAAAGAATTTCAGTAAGTAAATATTCCTAAATCTCCTTTTTTCAGTGTCAGTTGATCAGCAGCAATGTCCAGTTGAAGGATCTGGTTATGATGTTGATGCCAGTTTCAATACAACAAAAGATATTTTACCTACTTGGATGTGTTGTGATTTCACACAAAAGTCAACTTTTGTAGTTGTTGTTACAGTTGTTAGGCAGAAATGTATTGGCTGTTGTGTAGTCCTAAGCCATACCACCTACATATTTTTGTTCACTTTGTGGCATTTTCTTTATTTCTTGATATTTTCTTTTAGCTCCTGAAACTGAACTGCTTCGTCAGGAGCTCCTTCATTTGTTGGAGGAGGGAGATGAGGACACAGCAGTGACTTCTGAGACTTCATCTGAGTTGGCTGCTACTGACTGGGAGATCAGAAATACGGTGTCCTTGCAAAAGTGGAAAGAGGCCAGGCCCTCTCTTATTGACAAAATGCTAGCTACACTGGATCCACAGCCACACGGTGTATGTCAGTGTGAGAGAGGAAGAGATGATCCTGTGCAGGGAAATGAGAAATCACTGGAGAGTGTTACAAGCGCGATCTGTAGAGTTGGAGTTGATCTCCTTAGGCTGTAAGTATCTTTTGGCTGAATTTACAGCATATGCTGAATATTCACTGGATCTAGCCAACGTTGCCCTCTTCCTTTTTTAAAAAATGTTGGATCCTAAATTCCAGTTTGTAGCATGTTTTCCTTTTTATTTTGCTGACATTTATTGGTTTTGTCCCTTTACAGCCTCTGTGGATGGCATGTCAGAAGATGGGGACTCCATTGTCTGTTTTTAAAAAAGCATAATGAACTGAAAGCCAAAACGGTAAAAGTAAAGGAATTGTACAAAAGAATCCTCAACCACCAAACACTCCTTGAAACAGACCTGGAGGAAGATGGAATCCCAGAGAATGCGGCGGAAAGTGACATGAACACTTCTGATGAAGACTGATGAAGAGTGTGTCACCGTGGATATTATATTTTGATATAATAAAAAGTTAATTACTACTCTGTTGAATGTGCTTTTTACAATGTCACAATGTTTTTAGACAGCACTCATCATCATCATTAACATTTTACTATTGTGAGGAAAATTTAATTCCTTTAGTGCAGCCATTTACCCTGTATCATTCTGTCTTATCTGATTTAATGACTACTGTATATATTCATAGAAAGTAACAATTCAATTCATGGGATGCTTTCTGTGCTGGTCAAAAGATCAGAAAACAAAAGCACCAGGCAGCACACAGGTGAAATGACGATCACATAATGTATCCGAGCTTGTGACTTGAGCCAGAGCAAATGAAATTCAGCACTTGTACAGAAAGACAACTGTGATCGAAGAATATGTAAAAGAGTAGGGAAGAGAAGAGGGTGGGAACAGGCAGTGGAACGGAGGGTACTGTGAGGCAGGAAACAAATTTCAGGGGGACATTTGTGTTACGACCTGAAGTCCAAGTCAAGTAAAGAAAAGGACAGAAGGCAGGAAGGACACATATTAAGCAGACTAACCGGAACCTGACTTCCATTTCCGGTCTGATGGCGATACAGAGAACACCGCCTGCTGGAGTGGGGGCGTCATATCACCCATGGCCAGGCAGTTGTCATTCAATTGTTTGTGGCCATCTCAGACACTCAGACACACAGGTAGTAGAAGACTGAAAGTCGGCATCCTGATGAACATAGTACAATTTTAGCCTCTTAGCTCAAAGTGTTGAGGAGATATTAAGGGCCAGAATCACAAATCAGGTCTTCTAAAAGCTATAGCCAACTAGACCATCAGATTCTGAAGGCCTTTCCAGAGCAGATCTCTTTCTAAAGGTGCTGTGAATCTGAAATTTTAGTATGTTGAATGGAGGGCCTGGATGAGCAGATATGTATTGGTTTGGTCCTGATCGGAGCCATACGTTTCAAAGGGCAGGGTTTTGAACATTCGCCATTTCCCACCTTTGAGGGCTCGCCACAGTCGCAAAAATAGACCAAATGGCCTGAAACTCAATCTGCAGACATCATGGGGGACCTGGAGCAGACCCTCTGAGCCCTGCCTCCTTCGACCCTTGGGGAAGCAAAGTTGCTCTTGGAAGGTGCTATCACCATGGAGGCAGCAGATCCTAATACAAGACAAGGCTGTACATCAGCCCGGACCTCTGTACACAAACACGCACACACACACTCACGTGGACGCTGGGGGAGCTAGCGCACTAGTACGCTAATGCGCTTGTGTGCTAAGGAGCTACCTGGGGGCATGGACCCTCAGTGATCATGAAATTGTACGAAAACACACAAAATTTTGGTCTCTAGATTTTGTACTTTTCAATACGAATTAGACATGAGAACACGTTGTGATTGCCATGCATCCCTGCCTTGGGTAGACAATAAATAATCCAAGTGTCCGTCATCATTTTTCTTCGTACAACTTCCTTTTCTTTAGGCTCTGAAACACATTACTGCTTTCCTTATCATATATTACAAGATGTTAATTATATTGAGCGATATGGAGTGTTCACATTCTGTGAGATATTATTGATTAATTAGATTCATTGATGTTTTATGTACTTAAGCCACAGTTAGAGACTGAAACACTGACTCTTGAAATGTGCAAGGAATATTTTATTTTGATCATTTATGAAGAACTTCATGAACTTCAGGATAAATGGCTAGACTTTGTAATGTTCTGCTGGTTTCCAGGTGTCATCCCACACTTTCCCACTGTGAGGGAAAGAAACAGAAACAGCAACCACACACACACACACACAGAATATAGATTGAGAGTATAAGTTGTGACCTATGATATTGTATATGTTTAAATATTTGCTTGATGCATGACATTCTTTGTACAACTTCATTTTCCAAATTAATTAATCCAAATTAATCGAATGAGAAAATAATAATAGATGAAGGAGCAAGCAGGACCAAATCCATGAGAGCCTGCTGGACAAGACAGCACATAAAGGCTAGGGAAGAAGTTTAATTTGTAAAAGGAATTAAAATGCATTATATTTACAGACTGTGATGGTAATGCTGATGAGAAGGGGCGACAGGGAGAGAGAGAGTGAGAGAGTGAGAGAAAGGAGGGAAAACCTACCTGGTCTGGTCCTATGACATCATAACTAAGGGATCACCTGAACTAACCCTAACTATAAGCGCTATTAAGAAGTAAAGTCTTAAGCCTTCTCTTAAAAGTGTTGACCATGTCTGCTTCCCAAAATTATAGTTTCTTCCACAGGAGAAGAGCTTGATAGCTGAGCCTCTGGCTCCCAATCTACTTTTGTGCTGATACATTAATTCAAATTGATGAACGTCTGTTCCAATCCAACAAAGTGGTTAATATCTACCATGTTGAGCAGGGCTTCCACTTGACTTTGATTTCCTTTTTTTTTCTGAAACACATGACATAAACAAATAAGGCACAGGCACAGTTAAGGCACAGATCAAAATTGGGAAGTCCAAAGAAGCAAACAAATCCAAAAAGGAGAAGGCTAAATTACTTACATGTACAACTCTCTTGTCAACAATGCTTTCATACAGGAAGACTTTTTGTCTTTGGTGTCTGCTGCATTTTGAAAAATAACAAATAAAATATTACATGAGGTCTGTAGAATTGCTGAAAATAAAAAAAATGAAATACACCAAAATATAATGAACCTGTCATGAGTTTTGCACATTTGTGATGACATAACATCTAACCTTTCCTTTTCAGTTTCCCAGTTGCTTTTTTGGTTTTGGAGGCCACAGGAGGAAGGACAGATAGTGAGGAAGATGCAGGAGGAAGGACAGATGGTGAGGAGGAAGCAGGAGGAAGGACAGATGTTGAGGAGGAAGAAGGAGGAAGCACAGATGGTGAGGATGAGGCAGGAGGCTCTGGTTCTGTAAATATAAAGTTTACTCTGAGTCTCACCCAAAGTCAGATAGGATAGGGGACCTGGATATTGGACAAAGGATATCTTACTTCTCAGGAGATGTTCATAGAGTTTCCTCATCTCCTCTGGTTCAACATGGGTGATGAAGTCACCGACAAGATGACCATTACGGTCATATTGGCCAAGGAAAAGAATGGGGTGACACCCCAGCGAATGCAGTTTTGAAACCTGCAAGAACAGCAGAGAAAAGTCCATGCAGCCAGTCTGGTTTGACAAATTATCACCGTTGAGTGGTTTAAAGTGAGGGCATGCATAGGCCAAGCCAATAAGTACCAACTGAAGAGGTGCAAAAAAAAGTGAAATATTTTTTTTCTTAAATTTGATCTGATACAAAGGTCTGAAATCTATCTCTCTGGAATTTAGAAATCATGTACAAATACTTTCATGTAAACAAATTGATGCATAAGAAACTTCACATATTTGTTATGTTGTTATAAATAGTTAAAAAGAAGCTATGGTGACACAGCCAATCAAAAATACTAATCTGAAATAGTTTAGATTATTTTTTTTAAAGTTTGATGTCTTTAGTGTGATGTCATTCTAATTGAATACTTTTTTTTCATTTAGGCCCTTACGTAAACAAATATTTTATGTGTATATACATGTGTTATTCGTTTTTCATGACGTACAAGGAAACATTGACAACTGTGATAAATATAGAATTGTCTGGTAGGCAAAATCTTTAATACATCAGAACTTTGAAACTTACCAACAACTGGGCTTACTTGACCACCCTACTGGCATTTCTGTTTTTTTAACAGCATCAGCCCACTTGCTGTTTTTTTAGTTTCTCTTCAGGCATCACAGGTTTTCCTGTTTAGCCTGTTTGGAGCCTGGCAGGAAGGGCAGGGCTTTGACTTTGGCTTTGTCATCTATGCAAATGAAAATGGAAAATGTAGGGATTATTTCAGGCCTGTTTCTGTGAGATGATTACACAAATAATTTCTGAGAAAAGAAATACAAAATATCGCATTAGACCACATTTAGAAAATAAATAAGTTAGGGGAGTTAGGAGAGGTTGGCCAAGCCAGTGTCTTTCACATGAGAATACATTACGAAAGAAAAAAAAAGCTGTTGCGTTAGATCTCTTGTTCCACGGACTGTCCGTTTGATATCAGCTGATTAATATTTCTGTCATGCAAACTACTCGCAGACTTTATCACAACTTACTTACTTGGGATCTTTATACAGCCTATGCTTGGGATCTGAGTCACGTTCGAGTCGAGAAAACCGGTCACCTGACCATCAGATCCGTTGACGTCTTGCTTTGACTCTTTGAACCATGCTCCTACAACCCTTGTAAACCTATCAACCAGTAATAACAATTGAGACCCGAAATAAGAACACACTGTTACAGTACAGTGAAAATTATTACTGGTTATTATTTTGCAATACATAAATTAATAACGGTTAGCGCAAAGCATATTGTCTTCATATCCATAGCAACGGTGACTTGACCGGGTTATTATGGTAGTGAATGGACGGCTGGAGCTTCTGCTCTCAGCGTCCCGACCAGCCGAGCTGGGGTTTGCATGAGAGTCAATGGAGAACCTGTAGCGTCAAATCCGGACGCGGAAGTTTACCCTCCGCATTTATATTTGACGTTTAGGGGCTTGGCTGGAGCCTCTGCTCTCAGCGTCCCATCTAGCCGAGCTGGGGTCTGCATGAGAATCAATGGAGAACCCGGAGCATCAACTAACTGATGCGGAAGTTCACCATCTACGATTCCATGTGATGTTCGGGGGCGTGACAAATAGTCGGTATTTTACGTGCTGGGATGAGAACTGGTTGCACACAGAGACCAGAAGTTCATCACCATATCCAAGTTTGAATGAAGCTTTGACCCTGGTTGAAAAAAAGCTCTTTTGGTCATTTTCCCATTCATTTGTTATGAGGGCCACTGTAGGGCCCCTGGCGGGGCCAAAGTTAATATTCTGGAGAGGAAAACATTAGCACACTTTTCTTGATAGAGCTGCGAGTTTTGATATAGAATTTTTGTAGCCACTCCCAAGTGATTTTCGTTCCGTAATAATGTTGTGAAAATATGGTAATAACATTATAATAACGTATTCACTCCATAACGGATGAGGATCTTGTCCAATCTGGACTGTAAATACGCCAACGTTTCCAGAGTGGAAAACAGTAGCACGCTTTTCTTGATAGAGCTGCGAGTTTTGATATATCACTTTTGTAGCCACTCCCATGTGATTTTCGCTCCTTTGGTCCATAACATAATAATATAGTAATAACATGGTAATAATATGGTAATAACATGGTAATAGCATTGTAATAGCATTGTAATAACATTGTAATAATGTATTGACTCCACAACGGATGAGGATCTTGTCCAATCTGGACTATAAATACCTCCAACGTTTCCGGAAGAGTCTCAGGAAGGAAACAGCTATACTCCAATTTCTGGATCATTTTCTGGCAGTAACGAGTCAAAACTGGAGATCCCGCACTCTGCCCCCACTATCTGCATTGAAAATGCCACACCCACATGTTTTTGAGAGGGCCTGGACGAAAAACGATACAAGGTACATGCTGTCGGGTACAGCCAGAGAGGACAAATATTCCTGCATTTGGAAGTTCAAATGTAGTTTCTAGGCGAACGTATGGCTTTATAGCCAATGTTTTTTTATGGGTGATTTTTTTGAATTAGCTGTTTTTTCCCATTCATCTCTTACAGGGTTTTGTTGCCCCTCCTGCTTGCGGGGGGTTGTGCCCCAATCAGATACTTGTGCCTGGACTGCACAACACTGCCCTTTTGCTGTGCCAGCTACTCAGAGAGTCTCCTGGTGTAACCCTATCAGCTCTAGGATAGGAAAATATGGGTTTTGGAACTTGGAGCCCCTGGTAGTCGGCTTTCTGGTAGATAGCCCCAAAGAAGTCATGTCGGCCCAATACTAAAAAGAGATTGGGATTGCCCAATTCTGAGGGGGCCCTTTCCCACCCTGGGAGTCTCCCAGGGCCTGGGCCAAAACAACACACACACACAAACCAGAAGTTCATCACCATATCCAAGTTTGAATGAAGCTTTGCCCCTGGCTGAAAAAAATTAGGGCCACTGTAGGGCCACTGTATTCTGGAGAGGAAAACAGTAGCACACTTTTCTTGATAGAGCTGTGAGTTTTGATATATCATTTTTGTTGCCGCTCCCAAATGATTTTCGCTACTTTGGGCCATAACGAAATAATGTTGTAATAACATGGTAATAACATTGTAATAACATGGTTATAACATTGTAATAACATTGTAATGTTTGGTGCAAGATGATGAAGGTGGGATCCCTTATCCAAAGGTGGGATCCCTTATCCAAAATCCTGGGCATAAATGGGAGCGCCAACCCCGATCCCGGCCTTCATCCACCATTCGGCATCCCAACCCTCATCCTGGCTCCAAATAACGGTTGCAGGTGTGGTCCCCAGCCCGAGATCCTAACCCTCTCCATAGCTGCATGAACAACCACCCAGATTTGATTCCTCACCCGGGATTCTGAGCCTAACCAGATCGACCAAACCCGATTCCGACATTGACCCACCAGCCGGCAGCTCCCCAGCCTGAGACCCTAACACTCTCTATATCTGCCTCTCTATGAGCGGGAGAGGCCATCCCCACAATCTCAGGTGTGACATGCTACCAGGGATGCCAACCCTAAATGGAACCACCAACCCCAATGCGGGGTGTGTTCCCCAAGCTGCGATCCTTACCCTTGCCAGAGCCACAGACCCCAGTCTGGGGCGTGATCCCTTACCCGAGATCCCGAGCACAAATGGGGCCAACCCCGATCCCGGCCTTCACCCACCATCCGGCATCCCTCCCTTCACCCTGGCTGCAGATAATGGTTGCGGGCGCACTCCCCTGCCCGAGATCCTAACCCTCTCCACAGCTGCCTGAACAACCACCCTGGGTCTGATTCCTCGCCCCGGAACCCGACCCGAAACTTGAGAGCGCACCCTCACAATCTCAGGTGTTACATGCTATCAGGATTGCCCACCATCACTGCAACCACCAACCCCGTTGCCAGATGTGATCCCCAAGCTGAAATAACACTAACCAGAGCCACCAACACAAGTCCCGGACAAGAAACCTCACCCGGGATCCCGTGCCTGACCGGATCAAAAAACCCCAATCCCGGCCATCACATCGCAACCCCATCCTGGCTACAAATAATGGTTGTGGGCACGCTCCCCAGCCGAGACCCTAAACGTCTCCATATCTGCCTTTTACAGAGCTGAGGAAAACGTGAGAAAAAGCACTTCAAAATGTCAATGTCAAAATACATTTCATAAACTTTTTCTGACACATTTGTCACGTTGGCCTCAACAATACAGCAAAATGCCTGTAATGTGTGCAGAAAGCTAATTTTGTCCCTTTTACAGCACTGTGGGCTTGAAACTGTGAGAAAATGCGTTTCAGAAACTTTTTCTGACACATTCGTCATGTTGGCCCACACTATAGAGCAAAATGCCTTCAACGTGTTCAAAAGGCTAATTTGGGCCCTTTTAGGGCACCGTCCGCTTGAAACTGTGAGAAAATGCGTTTCCGAAACTGTTATTGACACATTTGTCATGTTGGCCCAAACTATGCAGCAAAATGCCTGTAAAGTGTTCAGAAACCCAAATTTGGGCCCTTTTACAGCACTGCGGGGATGAAACTATGAGAATATGCGCTTCAGAAACTTTTTCTGACATATTCGTCATGTTGCCCCAAACTATGCAGCAAAATGCCTTGATGTGTTAAGAAAGTCAATTTGGGCCCTTTGACAGCAATGCAGGCGTGAAACTGTGAGGAAATGCGTTTCAGAAACTTTTTCTAACATAATAGTCATGTTGCCCCAAAGTATGCAGAAAAATGCCTATGATGTCGTCTGAAAGCCAATTTGGGCCCATTTCCAGCACAGTGGGCATGAAACTGTGAGAAAATGCATTTCAGAAACTTTTATTGACACACTCGTCATGTTGGCACAAACTATGCAGCAAAATGCCTGTAATGTGTTCAGAAAGCAAATTCTGGCCCTTTAACAGCACTGTGGGCATGAAAATGTGACAAAATGCGTTTCAGAAACTTTTCTTGACACATTCGTCATGTTGGCCCAAACTATGCAGCATAATGGCTGTTAAGTGATCAGAATGCCAATTTTGTCCCTTTTACAGCACTGGGGCTTCAAACTGTGAGAAAATGTGTTTCAGAAACTTTTTCCGTTTTTCATGTTGGCCTCAACTATGTAGCAAAATGCCTGTAATGTGTTCAGAAAGCCAATTTGGGCCCTTTTACAGCACTGCAGGCGTAAAACTATGAGACAATGCCTTTCAGAAACTGTTATTGACACATTCGCTATGTTGGCCCGAACTATGCAACAGAATGCCTGTAATATGTTCAGAAAGCCAATTTGGGCCCTTTTATAGCACTGCGGGCGTGAAACAGTGAGAAAAAACGTTTCAGAAACTGTGTCTGACACATTCATCATGTTGGCCCAGGCTATGCAGCAAAATGCCTGTAACTAGTTCAGAACGCCAATTTGGGCCCTTTTACAGCACTGTGTGTATAAAACGGTGAAAATGTGCTCAAAATGTCAATTTGTTGTTTTCAAAAGCATTATTTCATAGAAATTCTGAGCAAAGTTGTCTCAGTTACTTTTCATGGTGCATTTATCATGTTTGACCATGACTTTAAGCAATCTGCTGCCAATGTGCTCAAAATGTCAATTTGCAGTGTTCAAAAGCATTATTTCATTGAATTTCTGTGCAAATAATCTCAGTTACATTTTATGTTCTATTTATCATGTTTGACCAATATTTGCAACAATCTGCTTCTAACGGGCGTCAAGTATCAATTAGCATTGTTCAAAAGCATTGTTTCATAGAAACTCTGATCAGACTTGCAGACTTGCAGAAATCTGCTTCCAATATGCCTAAAACATCAATTTACAATGTTCAAAAGAATTGTTTCATAGTTCTGAGCAAAGGCGTCTCAGCAACTTTTATGGTGCATACATCATGTTTGACCATGACTTGCAGCAGTTTACTTCTAATGTAATTAAAATGTCAATTTGCATTGTTAAAAATCTTTATTTCATACAAACGCTGAGCAGACGCATCTCATGAACATTTAATGTTCCATTCATCATGTTTGACCATTACTTGCACCAATCTGCTTCTAATGTGCTTAAATTTGTTTAAAGGCATTTCACATGCGTAAATTCTGAGTAGATGTGTCTCACGAACATTTTATGTTCTTTTCATCCGTTTCATCGTTTGACCAGTACTTGCAGCAATCTCCTTCTGATGTGTTCAGGAGGTTAATTCGGGTCTTTCCCAAGCATTATAAGCAAAAATCTGTGAGCAAATGTGTTTCAGGATCACTTTCTGTTGTATTGATCATGTTTGAGCAAGATTTGCACCAATCTGCTTCTGATGTGTTCAGGAGTTTAATTCAGGCCTTTTCCAAGCATTACCTCCAAGAAACTCTGAGCAAAAAGGTCTCAGGAACACTTTCTGTTGTATCGATCATTTTTGACCAAAACTTGCAGCAATCTGCTTCTGATGAGTTCAGGAGGTCAATTCGGGCCTGTTCCAAGCATTAACTGCCAGAAATTCTGAGCAGATGAGTCTCAGGAACACTTTCTGTTATTTTGACCCTGTTTGACAAGACTCACTTTGCACCTTTCACAAGCATTATCTCCTAGAAATTGTGAGTAGACTTGTCTCACACTTTATATTCTACTGATCATGTTTGAAGAATACTTCCACTAATCTGCCTCTGATGTGTTTACAAGGTCAATTCTGATCCTTCACAACCATTATCTCTAAGAAATTCTGAGCAGAGGTGTCTCAGGAACTTTATGTTTCATTTGTAATATTTGACGAATTTGGTTATACTCCGACGTACGTATCTAGATTTTCAACCTAGCAACACCAATCTACTTGTGATGTGCATGCACTATTGCTTCTTGGTCAGCACAAGAAGCAGTGGTGGTTTGTCAAGCTGCACTTAAAAGTCATGAAGCTTCAGGGTTTCAGCTGTAGGTCCACGACTGTCACGCACTACAAAACTACTAAATTCAAGATGTATTTCTTGTTAATGTGATGTGAAAAGATTCCAACACTAGCTGAGAGACATTCAGTTTAAGAAAGTTCTTTACTCTGTGATTGCGCAGGACTAGCATATGGACTAGGGACCCCATGTCCCAGAGTCATAGATGCTGGATTGGATCCATTACTCCATCCCTCACCATGGCTCTTCTTGCTGCATACACTTTCTACTATGGACTCATTTGACCTCGATACTAAAATTTAAATTTGTTAGCCATCAATCCATGTATCTCTGTATACTGTCTTGCTATTTCCCGCCTATCCATCCTCGGTGAGGATCCCATCCTCTGTCTCTCACTCTGAGTTTTTTCCCTTTTTTTCCCCATCATTCCTCAGCATTTGCAAGGGTCAAAGGGCAAGGGGTTTTCACTCGGTCATTTCTCTGTACATATTGTTGCTCACTTTGTTAAGTGCCTTGAGATAACTTAATTTCTTTTCAGAGCCAATTCATAGATGTTGAGTTGAGTTGATTTTAAGGTGGTTGAAAGAGGAAAGCTAGAGACCTGAAAACCATGGACAATTAGAAGGAACATGAAGAGGTAATTTGTCATTGTATTAACCAAAATTTACATGGACTGAGATTCAAAATAATTTTAATTCACTGTTTCGTGTTACATATCTGACTTGAAAAATGAAAATAATAATGATAACCTTTCCTTCAAAAGTGAAGTTATTCAGCGATACACTACCATTTGCAATAAAAAGTCCAAAGATGTCAGTAGAAGTTGCAACCCACATTGAAGTTTAGAAATGATCTTACACAATTTAAAGTAATATTGTCAGTTTTGTTCATTTAATGATTCATTATTTTACTTTGTACCCTTCAAGTTAGACATTACATTTCATCAAAATCTAAAAGAGGTCTTAGAGAAAGTTTGATCAGACTTTCTGATGACATTTCTATCATTAGCTGCAATTACATGGACACAACTATTTGGAATAAAGGGCTGATCAGAAAAAAATGCGTCATGTGAACACATCAGTTGGAAGATCCTGATCTGATTTGGTTTAATCATAACGAAATTAGCTACGTGTACATGGATAAATATTCAGAATGAAGGGCTGATCAGAATAAAAATGCGTTATGTAAACACGTTAGGATATTCTGAACTGATTCAGCTTGAGAGGGGTGGTTTATCCCAACCCTTATACCGCATTTACACATTTAATCTGATAATGTGGGGCAACATTTACTGCATGTGTGCTCTATGTTAGATTTAGACGTGCAACCTGTGAGAATTGGAGCAGATTTCTGAAGATTTATGTATTTTTCTTCTTTTTAAAAAATCATATTTTTCTCCCCCTCAGGGTTGCGACAGAAAAGATAAATTGATTTAATATCGCTTGATAGAGAGAGGGAGAGTTGTGGAAGGAGACATGGTTTGGGCTGTTCAGTTAAGATCAGATTGAGTTGAGCACTGGAGGTCAATGAATCAGAGTGCATGGTGTGTTTACTCTGTAATGAAATGGTGAGCTGTCCAACTGTATTCTAAGTCTTTGTCCACAAAAGATCCAGCAGATTGTTACACCATTATAATGTATATTGGGGTAGATGTGGATAATGAAGATGTTCTAAACGTCTAAAATGCACCCCTGAGTATCACTACAAGGAGACAAAGTTATCCAGCCATGCTTTGATCTCGTTCTCATTGTTCCTGATCCATTCAATGTTGTTTCTTGCTGTCTCCAGTGCCTGCTTCCTGGACGTTTTCCCAGCACCAGCATTTGGTGTTAGATTGAAGAAATGCTCCATCTAGAGAGACCAGTAGGAGAAAACATGTTTTTCTCAAAATTCTTTTAAAAATTTGGTATTTTCTCACAAGAATAACAAAATTAGGCAGAGTAAGACTGAAAAGTCAGCTAAGACGTTACAGATAAATCACTTTATTTTGAATGAAATAATAAACAATAAAAAAAAATAATAATAATAACAAAATTGATTGCAAGTTTCACAAAATCCAGTGCTAACCTTCCAAAGCTGGAGATCTGTATTGTAGGTTGTGCTAATTTGGGTCAGCAAACGACCAAGGTTCCTGTCATTGATGGTGTACCTGTACAACAGAAACATTATCATGAACAGAAAAATAGTTTCAGGTTTCAAAGTTCAGCAGTGTATGACTGTCAGAGCATCATTGTATTATAGACTATGCTGTCAACTATGTTCAGAATGCTATTCAAAAGTGATGAGTTCATTTCAATTAATTCAATTGAATAAAAAAAGGTACAGTATTTCCTTTATTTTTTCCGGTTCATGTTTCGCGGCCTCAGTACATTGTCGGTTTGTAATATATACTTTTAATATAATTTTCCATTAAAAAAAAGTTCTGCCTTGCGAGTACCCCATAAAAAGTGTTGTACTTCCACACCTTCTTCGGCAGTGTGGATTCCAGGTTCCAGGATTTAATATTTACTGGACAAATCTTAGGAACTGGCAACAAGGTAAGCAGCTACAACAGTGACACAACAGTGAAATACTGTGTGTGCCCAGGCTATGCAGCAAAATGCCTGTAACTAGTTCAGAACGCCAATTTGGGCCCTTTTACAGCACTGTGTGTATAAAACGGTGAAAATGTGCTCAAAATGTCAATTTGTTGTTTTCAAAAGCATTATTTCATAGAAATTCTGAGCAAAGTTGTCTCAGTTACTTTTCATGGTGCATTTATCATGTTTGATCATGACTTTAAGCAATCTGCTGCCAATGTGCTCAAAATGTCAATTTGCAGTGTTCAAAAGCATTATTTCATTGAATTTCTGTGCAAATAATCTCAGTTACATTTTATGTTCTATTTATCATGTTTGACCAATATTTGCAACAATCTGCTTCTAACGGGCGTCAAGTATCAATTAGCATTGTTCAAAAGCATTGTTTCATAGAAACTCTGATCAGACTTGCAGACTTGCAGAAATCTGCTTCCAATATGCCTAAAACATCAATTTGCAATGTTCAAAAGAATTGTTTCATAGTTCTGAGCAAAGGCGTCTCAGCAACTTTTATGGTGCATACATCATGTTTGAATATAAATATATATACATATAAAGTGTTGTACTTCCACACCTTCTTCGGCAGTGTGGATTCCAGGTTCCAGGATTTAATATTTACTGGACAAATCTTAGGAACTGGCAACAAGGTAAGCAGCTACAACAGTGACACAACAGTGAAATACTGTGTGTGCTTCTTGGAAAGGCATTTTTAGTATTACTATTTACTTTAAATTGTATAATTTAAAAAAATAGTTAAGGTGTGGCTGCTTGATGATATGAAGTTCAGTTGTATTCACCAGGATCTGTTGGGTCCATTACACTTCCACATCTCCACTTTTTTCAGTTCTTGGTTTAGATGTGAAGTGGAGTTATTCTCTGCAGATCTCAGTGCCTGTCACTATAGCTATATTAATTCTTTGACCAGAGACTTTATATAGCAGTGGTTACAGCTACAAGCATGTTGTTTCTGGCTGTGGTTGGTGTGATACCATCTGTGCATGTTAGCTGCAGGCAGGTGCACTTACCTGGTGACCAGGTAATCCCAGTTGAGTGTGGTCCAGTCCCAGGCCATGTTCTGCCCCAGTGGGTTGTAGGACACATATCGAACCACAGTGAAAAGATCTTGACTCCTTACAAGAGTTTCATTTTTAGTTGCCTCTAGGAGCCTGTTAGGTCATGAGTAAAGGTCATTCTTTCCACATCTTGACATTTTGTAATGATTGCAATGTTAGTATTCACAAAAGTTCAAAGTGAAAGCTAATTTGTTTTGATAAAATCAAAACATCACATGTAAGTAATATAATTTGGTAAGTAATGTAGAAGTATAGTGTGGTGAAAGGATTTTAACACATCACCTTGCCAGGGTCCAGAGCATGAATGCAATAACTCTGGCCGTATATTCAATAATTATTCTCATAATTATTGTCATATTTTTGCAATGAAATAATGTATTGTTGTATTGTATGTATTAAACAGAAGATGCACTAGTACAATGAACATACACAGTCAGACAGGCCAAACAGTCCGAATACTGTAACTGTTTGCAACTAGTTTGCAATACATTGCAAAAATCCTTTGAGATGAGTTCAGGGCATTTTGAGAGCGTGACATGTTTGGATTACTTGTAGAGTAGGGTGACGTTCTCCACTGATGCCAGTCCATATAGCAGCTTGTCCTTCTCCTGAGCTAAGGCAGTGTTTCTGTATCTCTGGAACATGGTCTCCCAGTTCTTTTCAGTGTTTTCAGAGCTTTTCATGCCATAGCGATAGACCAGTAGTCTCAGATTCACTGCTACAGTGCTGCAGGTCAAAAGATTTGTTAACATCAGAGTCTTACTGTACAGAAAATTGACCACAAGAAGGCCATAAATCACCTGAGATTGCCGCCAATCCACTCGTCAAAAATCCGAGAGGCTTCATTCAGAGCCCCCTGGTCTCCCATCTGACAAGCAATGGTTAGCACTGTCTCTCTTAGTAACCTGCCAAACACAGCCAGCGACAGAGCACCTATATTTTAGGTAAATTAAGACAAGTACCATACTTGCCTTAAGCAAGAATAATAACGGTAATTGCCTTAAATAAGTACTTGAACAATACTGCCACAAAACCCAAATATACACCATTCCTGCTGTACCTTTCTGTCTGCGTCCCCACATCAGCCCATCCAAGTTTCTTGGAAAGTGAACCAACATGGTCTTGGAACAATTTCTAAAGAAAAGAAACATTTTTCATTACATTTGATCTTAATCATATAAATTCTAACTGGAACTGCACTGACCATCTAACTAGTAAACAGATAAATAACACTGAAGAAAAAACACAATAAGGCCTACAAAAACACACTGAAGATATTTAGAATCAGTAAAGAGACACATTACAACAGCAGTTCTCTGTTGTATTACAGTCTTTTCAAAGTTTCTACTTGACAACAGATGCACAACACGAACGATGGAGAAACTTGAAAGATATATAGAAAATAATTAATAACTTACTGAAAAATAAGACATCAGAGTCAGAATTTCCTGAATATATTATGAAAAGTAAAAATATTGGTATTGTAGATAAGGAAGAAATTGCTAAAAATATTTTTAATAATTAACTTTGAATAATTAACTTGATTAAAGAAACTACTAACTGTGTGGTCAAACCTCTTGCACATATTTGCAGTACTTTCTATAGATTTACTGAATGGAGATCTTAACTGGTACTGATTTCTGGGCTGGCTGAGCAGGAGGGTTTTCTTTAGAGCTAACTGGTGTAGGAGTTCAGATGTGGAGAGAGCTTCCAAAGCAAGCTCAAACCCATGAGGGTTAACAGATTCGAGAAGTGAAGAAGTGGAGGCTTTGGGCGCCCGTGCGGTGACCAGCAGCAAGTGTATATTGGCGCACATAATCTGTACCATAAATAACAGACTGATCAGTCAAGTGTTGGACTTATGACAGAGTACATCGCGATGGTCAGATGATCATTACACCATGGAGTTTATAGCCTTGCTTTTGCTGTGGATAGACCTTGCGGGGGCTCTTGCCAGTTTTACCAACCCATACCAACCCAGAGCAAATCAAGTCCAGCAGGGACTTACGTTACTCCCAGGATCTGCGCACTATGGATTTATTCATCCCTGACATAGACTGCTTTGCTGATAAAAACAAGAAGCAAAAGGGACTCCAACAGTGTGTTTCACCGTAACAGACTCAGGAAACAACATGGAGGTGCAGGTGCAGGTGTTAATCCATCCTTCCTGCCGAGACATCCTACTAATCCCAACTGTACATGCACACAACATATTACGTCTTTTCTTGAGGGTCAATCAAATTTCATCCTACCAACAGCTGTTTTGCAAGAGCACCAGTGAGTTTTCCACATTTTCCACTAAATTTAACTCCATCTAAACCTTTCTAACCTGATGGCGATTTCTAGCCCCTTGTTGATCAACTCAACTAATTCTTATAAGCTTGTATGAACTGTTTTTAAGCATGTTATTTTGCAGACTTGGTCTCTCTCACAGTGTGTACAGCCGTCATTTCATACTGCCAGTAAATGCTCTTTTTGTGGGGGTGCCATGGCATAGTAGGTTTAGGTGGCGTACCATGAACCCGGGCAACCTAGGCTCGATTCGGGCCTGAGGTCATTTCCTGATCCTCCCCATCTCTCTCTCCCCATTCACTTTCTGTCTCTCTTCAGCTGTCCTATCCAAATAAAGGCAAAAATATAAAAAAAAGGTTCTTTTTGTAACAATTCTCTATTTCAGTCTTTCATTCATTTGAAACCACTAACTTATTCCGGGTAAATAAGCAAATTTAGCTTCTTAGGAGAAACAATTACAATTACAATTACAGTTTAAGCACAGCATGATTGAGATGGTAAAGATGATCATATCAAAATTATTCGTGAAAGCATAAGTATTTTGGAGTGTTAATGTTTCTCCTCTTTAAGTAGAAATTCTTAGTTCAATTGGTGTATTGAGATTCACATTTTCATACTACATTGTTTGTATATGTATGTATTTTTGTCTACCTAGGTGCAATGCGGGGCATACCTGTGATGGATTCATTTTCAATGTACAAAATCCTGTGTCCAAGATCCACAAAAAGATTTAATTTTATTTTAAATGTTCATAGTTCAAAGACTGGAGTTATTGTAGTTATTGTCGTAAAGTTGTAGTGTAGTAGTATCGTAGTATATTATGTTTTGGAGTTTTATTATGTTGAATTGGAGATTTTTTAATTTTAATGTAAATGCTGTTCCTCGAACCTTCAAAAACCTCTTCAACATTCTCTTCCTCCAGGAGCACCTCTTCTCCAAACCACTGCTCTCTCTGCTCTTAAAAAAATCCTTCCTCTCTATTTTCCTGTCTGTCGTATTTCCTATATGTAAATAAACTGTACTATTTGTTTTATACTTGTTCAATTGAAATACTAATATTTTTTCCACATTGTCTTCAGTTCAATTTGAAATGTTTATATCCATTATTTGGGAATCATACAACCACATGGGAGTAGTTTAGAGCAACTTAATTTCAGTACATCTGTATAAAAGCTTATTCAAATGAGGTCTGTGTGTTTAACAGAAATTGAATACATAAAACATATTCTGATGGGGTCATTAGAATTGTCAGAACGTCCGACCTGCATGTATGAATGTAGAAGCACATTCTGATGAGGTCATTAGAATTGCCAAAATGTCCTACCTGCATGTATGAATGTAGAAGCATATTCTGATGGGGAAATAAGAATTGTCAGAACATCCTACCTGCATGTATGAATGCAGAAGCATTTTCTGACAGGGCCATTGGAATTGTCAGAACGGCCTACCTGCATTTATTAATGGAGAAGCATATTCTGACGGGGTCATTTGAATTGTCGGAACGTCCTACCTACATTTATCGATGGAGAAGCATATTCTGACGAGGTCATTGAATTGTCATAAGGTCCTACTTGCGCATTCTAATGTGAACGCATGTTCTGACTTGGTAATTAGAATTGTCAGAATGTCCTGCATACATCTACTTTTTATCTCTGATGAAGTCATTCTGTGTCTGAGCATCCTTTTCCAAAAAAAAAAAAGACAAAGAACAGCAACAAAAAATGGACCTGGAATCAGCGATAGGATTTTCTGACAAGGTAGCATAGCTCGACAGACACGTCTGTCATTTTTCACTACGGTAGAACAACAGATCCCCATGTCCTCAATAATTCTCTCAAATGGATGGATGAATTGCAGGCCAACATAAGATCTCAGCATGAGTGTAGAGATTCCTGTTTGTTGCCGATCACAGAGACATGGCTGCAAGAGAGAGACTTGCACACACTTGCAGGTGGATTTGGTGTACCTGTGCGATTGGTTCAAAATGCTGCGGTGACAGGCACGTCACGTGGGGGTGGGGTTTGCTTGCATGTGAACCAAATACACTGCAAAAATGTTCTAACAAAAGAGAGGCTGTGCGCTAAAGATGTGGAACTGTTGTCGGTGTCGCTGTGCCCTCCATATTTGACCTGTGAATTCCTCCAATATTCGTCATGGTGGCCTATATTTACCCAAGAGCAAATGTGGATAATGTATCAGACTCTATATTACAGTCTATCCAACGACTACAGGCCAGATCTCCTGATGTGCCTTTTTTAATTCTTGGCAATTTTTATGACTGCTCTCTTGTGAACACTTTAAGAAACTTTGATCAATATGTCCCATAAGGCACAACAAAACTCTGGACCTGTGTTATGGTTCAATTAAAGGTGCTTACAAAGCTCTCCCCCTTCTGCCACTATGAGGGGCTGACCATAACTGTATCCACCTAATACCAAAGCATTGTACCACCTTGCAGAGGGAGAACCCCTCACCAAACAAGTTGAAGTCTGCCTGCAAGGCTGCTACGACTGCACTGTTTGGCAGGTGTTTAAGGAAACCTGCTTGGACTTAGATGTCATCCCCGATAACACAATTAAGATATATACCAACAGTAAACCTTGGGTGACAAAATCACTTAAGACTCTGCTTGATAGCAAAAGGTGTGCATTTAGAAAAGGAAAGTTTGCTGAGGGGAAAAAAATGAATAAAGAGGTGAAATCTGAAATCTGGAGAGCAAAGTATAAAGATAAGTTTGAAGGGGAGTTAGAGAAAAATAATTTGGGTTCAGCATGGGACAGCATGAAGATCATAAGTGGAACTAAAGAAACAAGAGATTGTAGGATTGTGGTAGGTGGATTTAAATGTGATAAACAGCTTGCACAGGAACTAAACAAATTTTATCTGAGGTTTGATTCATCAACATTTAACAACACCATCTTGGAGCAAAATAATTACCTTAGAGACAGTGTCAACCCAACTTTTTGATCCCCCCGATGTCCCCTGACTTTTTGATGTGCTTAGACACACAAAACCTAAGAAGAATCCTGGGTCAGATAATATAGGGAGTAGACTCATGTCATGTGCTGACCAGCTTGGCTCAATATTTTATCATATTTTTGCTTTCTCTTAGTGAACAGAAAGCCCCAAACATTTGGAAACACTCTACTATTGTCCCAGTGGCTAAACACAATCATCATAAGGTCCTGAATGACTTTAGGCCAGTTGCCCTGACCTCTTTGGTAATGAAATGTTTCGAAAAGCTTTTGAAAAGGTCTATTTGAAGTCTTTTGGACCATTACAGTTTGCTTATAGCTCCAAGCGAGGGGTAGAGGATGCCTCTGTTAGTCTACTACACACTATTTAAGCACCCTGAGGGGAGCAACATGCAAAGATTTTATTTGTGGATTTCTCATCCACTTTTAATATTATCAAACCACACATTTCAGTTGATAAACTTAATAGAAATGTTTAGTTTGACCTTGGCTTAGTGGTTTGGATCCTTGATTTTCCTAACAAACACGACAAAGCAGGTGAAGGTAAATGCTGTATTTTCAGATGGGATCCACAGGGTCACCTCAGGGATGTGTCCTGTCTCCTCTGTTATATATCCTCTACACAGCCATAGCCTGGTCGGGAGCAGGTTTTCTTCAAGAAACTTTGAGTTTCTAGCCTTCTCCTCCCCTTACGCCACACCCACTTTGATTCATTCATTAGTCTATGCAGGTTTTAGTTTCACTAAGTTTCACTGTCTGGTTCACCATGAAAATGTAATTTTTGACCTTGAACTGTCTGTTTCTTGACGTGGACGAAGAGACAATATTGTTTCACAGGGTGCTACACATAAGTCCAGAGATCATTTGCAGACTGTGAGTAGACCTGAGTTTTCCTGACATTTTTCTTTTTTGACCAGTACCGTTTTACTTCACAGTCCACTAAATACATCCATAACCTCATCCATCCTCATATAACCAACATCATCCTTTGTCAACAAGCAGTTTTATCAGAGCAGATTCTTGGCATTGCATTAAGTTTGTTTGTGAATGGTAGTTTTATTTATAATGTTGGTGATGTATAAGGCCACTGTACGCAGAGTAATCAAGGATGAGTTTCAGAGGTTTGCAGGTAAAGGATGAAGGAATCAAAACTCATGTTCTGTTGATGACATGGTGCTGCAGCCTCAGACTGGGATGACTGGTATAAATTTCTTTCTGGGTTTCCTTGCATGACTGGTTACTTATCACTTCTCCCTTGCAAAACAAGGCAGACGGAACAGTAATATGCAGATAAATGAATTATTGTCTCAAAATGTCAAATACTACACACTGTAAAAACTCAAACTTACACTAAGAATTTGTTCTAGTCGAAATGTCTCATTTCCAGTCAATATCAATATCATTACTGTACACTAACAAGACGATTCACCTTAAAGCCTTAAAACTGTTCTCTACCTATGTCACCTTAAATATTTTTTCACCTGAAATAAATACAAATGTCTATCAGTCTCTGTAAGAGGAGCCTCTGTGTTATTTCAGGGCTGGAGACATGAGGCCTGGTTGGAAGAGATTGGTACTAGAAGGTCCATAAGGACAAGAAGATAGGAACAAAGACAATCTGGCACTCAACATGGAGCTGAGGTGAGTATAATCATCTGGATGATGACCATTGAGAAAGACAGATGATTGGATGACACTGCCTAGGTAACAATGGTGGTGTCCACCTGTGAGAGTTGCAGGTGGAGAAGGTGCAGGTGACCAGGGGTGGGGAGAACAGAGCTGCTGCAGGTGTGTGTGTAACATGCAGAACAGGGTCATCAGAGCACATCAGAGCAGGGTCATGACAGCGATAAACAAAAAAGAAATAACAGTAGGAATTTTTATGTTTTATCTGAAAAAAGGTTTTGATATATCAAAAAATCCTACTGAGAAAATTGTCCAAATATTGGGTCAGAGAAGTAGCCGATTCTTGGCTATCAAGGGCATATGTTGGAAACCCAGAAAATACTGTGAAGAAAAATATTAAAATTTACAACAGAAAGTGTACACATCTCTTATGTATATTTTCTGTCCATACATGACATTCTACTCTACAGTTGGAGTAAGTTAAGCCGATGCTTTGCCCTACTCACATCTGATTGCACACAGAGACATACACACTGTACATTTTCTAATGCATGCATCATATATATTAACTATCTCAATGATCCTGTTGTTTCATATACTATCAAAATGATCCTACTGTTTCATATTGTTCTATTGTGCTATTCAGTGCTACTGGAAATGTAAATTTCCCTGAGGGAGCCATCCCAAAGGGTAAAAGTTGAAAGTCTAATTACATATCCCCTGGGACCTGGAAGAGGACACACATTCTCTTTTTGCCTAGAGATCTGTAAAAGGTCACATCTCTCTTTTCTACTGGCAACTGAAGAGAGAACACGGTCCCTGAAAGCAGCAACAGCTTTATTCCCTCATCTCCCTTTGCTTGTCTCCCTTTATTTTCTCAGGAATCATCATGAACTCCTTCATTCAGCTCTATGCTCGCTCTTGAGCACTACACTCCTCCCAAGGACAAAAATCTTGCACTGCCATCCCTACGCACAAAGCAATCTTAGTCCAGACTATTTGCCTTTGTGTTCCCTAGGTGGTGGAATAAACTCCCAAACACCATGAGAATGGGAAGCTCCCTACCCATCTTCAAGAATCTCTTGAAGACTTTCCTCTTCCAAGAGCACCTCCTTTCTTAAACAGTGCTCTCCCCCCTCTAATATGAAAAACAAAAAAAACAAAAAACAAACAAAAATCTGTCCTATCCTTCTATTGTATCTCTCCTATCTGACTTATCTTCCCCAACTATCACCTCTTGTTGCACTGTAACGCGCTGCAACTGTGGTTTGCTTAGAGAACCTCCCTGCTACATCACGTCTGGTAAGCATCACTTCCTGCTGACTGCTGCCAGCACTGCTTCAGTTTCTGCTGTATCCCGACTCCAATCCATTGTGTCTTTTCTTTGATTTTCCACAATTAAATTATCCTGTGCGTGCCACTCAAGCACTCTATCACATTTTCCTGCTTTCTCTCCGACCCACGTCCTATGCCACTCCTAGTGTCTTTCTATCACCCTTGCTCACATAGCGCTTAGCCTGGCTAATGTTATCCGTTTAACGGGGGTGATATGTGTAAGCACTGTCATTTATTGGTCAGGTTAGAGGCCAGGCTTGGCGACCTGGAAGCCTGGCTCCGCATCATGGAAGCAAAACTGTCAGCCGTAGTTAGCCAGCGCCCACTAGCCCCCGCGGGGCCGCTTAGCTCAGCTCCCCTTGGTTACCCCCGGCTTCTCCCGTGCAGCTGGGAAGACAGGAACGCTGGGTGACTGTCAGAGGGAAGCGTAGTTCTGGGCCAAAGTCCACCGAGGCCCACCTACCGCTTCCCACTACCAACAGGTTCTCCCGGCTCGGCGACACACCCGCCGAGGATAAACCTCTGGTCATTCACGACTCTATCTTACGAAATTTGAAGTTAGCGAGTCCAGCGGCCATAGACTGCATCCCGGGGGCTAGAGCGGGCGACGTTGAGTCTGAATTGAAACTGCTGGCTAACGATTTTAGCCATAAAATTTTGCATTGATTTAGGAAAATCGTTATTCACGTCGGTGCTAATGACCTGTGGTTACGCCAAACGGAGGTCACTAAACTTAGTGTGGAGTGGCAAGTGATGACATGTTTAGCCGTACATCATCATTTTACCGCTGGTTATCAAGGTGGTGTCCCGCAAATTGTGTGGGCTTTGTAGATAATTGGCAAACTTTCTGGGGTAGACCTGGCCTCATCAGGAGCGAATGCATCCACCCCATGTTGGAAGGAGCAGCCCAACTTTCAAGCAATCTGGCCAAGTGCATTTGTCCTCCCCCACCATGACTCAGAGTCGAGACCAGGAGCCAGAGGAGCAGTGTAGCACACTTCTCTGTGCTTCCCTCTTCTCAGTCACCCACATAGAATCCCATAGAGACTGTCTGTCCCCCAGACTGTCCAGATTTAACTGCAGAGGAGTGATCCTTAACAACTTTATAAAAATCAAGAGTTCCTCAGTCACTTCTCAGGACAGGTGCATTAAATGCGGATTACTTAATATGTCTTCCCTGTCTTCCGAAGCCATTCTTATTAATGAATTAATCTCTGACAACATTGATGTGTTGTGTCTCACAGAAACTTGACTTTGTGAGGGTGACTATGTTAGCCTAAATGAGGCCTCGACTCCCAGCCACATATCATCAGCTTGTGTCACCAAAGTTTGAAGACACAGCATGTCCTACTTGTCGTAGTGTATCGGGCTCCAGGTCCCTATTCAGATTTTCTGTCTGAATTTCCTGAATTTCTTTCAAACTTAGTACTCAAAACCGACTAAATCATTATCATCGGTGACTTCAATATTCATGTAGATGTAGTCAGTGATAGTTGCAGCACAGCATTCACCTTCATAGTAGAGTCCATTGGCTTCTGCCAGCATGTGCATGAACCCATGCACTGCTTTAATCACACCCTGGGCCTTGTTCTTACCTTGGGCCTTGGTTCAGTTATAACCAATCTCCACACACTAAAGTCAGCCACGAGGTTCCACAAGGATCTGTGCTTGGCTCAATTCTTTTCTCTTTATATATGCTCCCTCTAGGTGATATCATCAGGAGTCATTCTAAAGATTTCCACTGTTACGCTGACGAGACTCAATTATATCTATCTATCAAGCCAGGTAAGCTCAATCGTCTACAGCAGCTTCAATCCTGCCTTGATGACATTAAGGCCTGGATGACTAATAACTTCCTCCTCACCTGCTCATAGGTCCAAAACACCTACGTGACATTATATCTGACGCCACAGCTCTACAAAATAGATTCGCTACTCCCCCTGCCACTGCCATAAAGAACCTAGGTGGAAGCTATGATCAAGACCTGTCTTTTAGCTTCCATGTAAAGTGGGAGCTAAAATTAGGCACCTACTCCCTCTCCATGTCCTTACTGGCTGGAAGTTCCAACAGGTCGCTGAGAACTCTGCAGCTCATTCAGAACGCAGCAGCTCGTGTCCTGACTAAAACTAGAAAGAGAGATCATATCTCTCCTGCTCTGGCCTCATTGCACTGGCTTCTTGTACCATTCAGGATTCAGTCTCCCCATCTATCCTCCTCCTCCTCCTCCTCCACTTCTCCCTCTCCTTTCCCATTCCATGACTATGCAGGACTAACATATGGACCAGGGACTGCGTGTCCCCGTAGTGTCTGTGCCTCTTTTCCCTCCCAGAATCCATAGAATCTGAGCTGGATCCAGGACTCCGCCCCTCAACCAGGACTCGGTCCCTCAACCTGGCTCTTCCCACCCCTTTTCTTGGGAGTTGTTTCTCATCCTTTGCGAGGGTCTAAGGACAGGGTTTTTTCACTTTGTACATACTGTTGCTCTCTTTGTAAAGTGCCTTGAGATAACGGCTGTTATGAAATGGCACAAGTTCAAGTTGAAGTTGAAGTTGGAAGCACTTATACCGTCCTTCAACTGTAAGTCGCTTTGTATAAAAGTGTCTGCCAAATGAGTAAATGTAATGTAAATGTAATTTTGTGTAGAACGGTGGAGAGTTGCAGTGTGGCTCTGTGTGTGGCTCTGTGTGTGTGTGTTTTTTTTTTCGAAAGGTATGTTAGTTGATGATCTGGATCTTGATATTTTGCACTATAAAAATTGAACTAATATGGGTGTATTTTATTTTAATTCTTTTAAAACTGGAAAATATGTGGAAAATATTTAATGTATTTTTTTTTGTATTTTATCTTAACCCTTCTTACATAGTGTATTGTATGTTATTGTATATTTCATGTAATGTGCCTGACAAAGGGCAGTGTATGCTTAGTCCTGAACGGTGGAGAGTTGCGATGTGGCTCTGTGTGTGAGATGCCTGTGTTTACTTAAGATAACTTCCCAGGAAAGCTCAGCCCCAGTGTGTCTCATTTCTACACAACACAACGCAGAATCCAAGATGCTACACATTCACACATGCCTCTTATTCAGATAAGCCCCTTGTAAATCCCAGGTAAGGCTGAATTGATTTATTGTTAAAATGTTAAAAGGATGTCATAAGATAAGCACATCTTATTACATCTTATAAAATCTAAACAGAGATTTTATTCAGATACTTATTACGTGGAAAATTATAAACAATATCATGTTGAAGGGTGAGGAAGAAAGGTCAGGACACAAATGGTGACAATGGTCAACTAATACAGAGACACATTGCACAATTTCTCATAAAATATGTTACCTAATCACTGTGGAATATTCAGGTCAGACTCAGAGAGAGCCTAACAGTTTCTGAGAAAAACTGACCTGTGAGCTTGTGTGTGTGTTCTGTGTGTGTCACACACAAACATAAGGGTATAAGATCATATCTACATCAGGAGCTTTGGAATTGGTGTAGGAAGTGCTGTCAGAATTGTTGGAGAAACTGTTGGTGTGCTTTGTAGAGGCCAGACCACTTAATATACCACTTCAAATTTCCTGACGGCAAAGCTTGACGGCTAACACCTTAAGTGTTGATAAACATGCCAATGTCTAAGAATTAAAATGGCTCTCACCTGAAACTTTGTGTAAATTTCAGCTTTCCCAGAGAGCATGTTCCCAACATAGGCGATAGAGGAGTCCACACGTTCCCATACTATATAATCAGTCTCATTTGCCAGGTATATTGTAATGTTGAAGGCATGTCCATAATCTACAGTGTCTGCCCTAAGAAGGTAAATGAAACAGTGTGTGTACAGTTATCATATGATATTATTAAATCGAAGGTATTGTTATGATTTAGTTGAATCATACTTATTAATCAAATAAATAATAACAATGCTTACACTGTGTGCTTTTGGCTGAAATCTTACCTTGCAAGAGCAAAGACATCATCAATATAGCTTGCTCGATCAGCGGCATCAAAGTCCTGTTTAAGAAAGAAAACTCTCAAATACAATTTTATGATAACTGCATGCTTGAGATGCTGTCAGCATGAAATTGCAATACATAGAAGTATTCACAGTATCTATTAATAGTAGTGTTTTTTGGTTTAGCAGGTTTCTATGGTTGTTTTTTGTTAAGTGTTTTTTTCATCACATTATCACATTATCGTGGTAAGCATGATATCAGTTGCAAAACCTTTTACCATGTGAGTCTTAAAAAGGATAGTTGATAGTTGTAGAAATATAACAGATCCAAGCAGTGCAGGGGGACCAGATGGCTATACTACACTTTTAAAAAGAGTTATTGGACCTTGCTCTTTTTGCCAAACATGACAGGATAAGACAGAATATTCTGGCAGCAGAGCTGAAAAAAAGACAGACTGGAGTGAGAAGGATCAGCAGGCAGAGGGAGCGACCATATGGAAAGTATATAGGGAGGGCAATATTGTGTTTTTTTAGATGCTGATTAAATATTGTACTCGGAGAGCAACAGTAGCTTCCTCAACCAACCAACCTTTATGACAACCAACCTACACTAATTATGGAGTAAGACATGGAGTCACTGCACAAGAATAGCTAGAGGCTCCTGAGAATATCAGGTTTTATTGGACAGACACAAATGAAGGACCCAATGGCAGGAGTTAATGAGACTAGATTTCATAGCTATATTTAAGCTGTACCATGTGGCTCTTCTGAAGCTGCTGACTGATGGCACTCCACATGTTGTCATCATGGTTGACCCTGTAAAATCCAATATGATTTTTGTTGACCTTCAGCAGCCCATCTGCTGAGGATGAGTAGTTTGAGATCTCAAGCTCTGAAAATCAACACAAACCTTGTCAGTAGCCTCATCATGTTCTGCCATATTTTCTTTACAAAGAACTAATTATATAAAATATATTAATATTAATTGGTTTGTTTCATTATTTCAACACAATTTAATTCTTTTCATCATTTATTCTCTTCAACGTGAGAGCACAAATCTGGCAGGCTGAAGATAAAATCCAGCTCATGATAATTTAATGTCTCACAGATTATTAAACAAAACTTAAGATCACCCACCTGTACTGCTCTTGTCAAACATCACTGACATATTCTTGCTGCTCTTCACTGAGTGCCATTTAACTGGAATCGTCCACTTGTATCTGAAAGGAATTGCATTTTGGTCACTGGGTAGATGGGGTACAGTGCTTTTACGTTTACATAAAAGATAGTGTCCTGCTTATGCAAAACGTTACAAGACTGAGAGCTGGAGAACTAGCCATTGCAATAATTGGAAGGAAATCTCTATACTGAAAAGATGACAGCTGATTCTTGCTGCTAATTACTACGTATGTAAGAAAATGACTTTGTCTCCTTATGGTATATTTGAGGACAACTATTGCCTCCAGTTCCTCAGTAGCACCGTTTGCCTTTTTCTTCAATTTATACACCTTCCCTACTGTTTCCCACTATTACTGCTCTTCTTGGGTAGGTCATTCTTAGGTATTTCTGCCTTATGGATATGGATTTTTTTGCGACACCAACAAGAGCCAGCACCCTCTTCTACTCGAGAGAGGAACTCCCGGCCCTAAAGACAATGAGATACACCAATAAAAAAACACAGCTTACTGTTGGAGACAAGGGGAAAGTATCACAGCTGCTAAGCTAAACTAAAGGCTAGGGGTGTTATAAACCATCCATTTACCCATTCATCTGTCCATCCTCAACTGCTTATTTGCAGTTGGGTTGTGGGGGTAGTGGCTTGAGCAGAGAGCCCCAGACTTCCCTCTCCTCTGCAACATTAACTAACTGACTTAGGGATCCTCAGGCAATCCCAGACCAGAGAGGCTATATAATCTCTCCATGTGGTCCTGGAACTGCCCAGAGGTCTTTTCCCAGCTTGCTGTGCCGGGGACACCTCCCAAGGAGGGCGCTTCTTTTGGCATCCTAACCAGGCGAACCACCTGGTTTCTCTCCACACCAATGTCTAGCCAATATATACAGATATTCCAGGTGGCTTTCATCATATCATAGAGGAGGTAGGCTAAACCCAACACAACAAAATTCTTTTTGTTACTGACTGCAAAGGTGAAGGAGGTTTGTTCGCATCAGCTTTAGGATCCAGGAGAAAACGTCTTTGGGTCAGTATGGCATTGGAATCTGTGACAGAGAGGTCTAGGACTGGATAACCCATTTGCTTGGTCCATGTATCCATTACCTCTGCAACAGGCAACATGCTTACCTGGATAAGACATGAGAGTGGTTACTGGTCACAGACACAAACCTTGGGAAAGATAAACATTTTTGTAGGAGTTCTTGTTTACATTGGTAACTTTCTCAGAGTGAGGAAACTGCTCTGACGTACTCTGCATCAAAATATATCGTTATCTCAATAATTCCTTTTGTTTTTGAAATTTTTTAAATGTTAAAATACACAGATATAAAATTCATAAGAGGAGTTATGAGCTCTGAAAATGCAAGAGATTTCAGAAATAATGGCAATTCCCATTTCTTGACCTCAGAGAAAGTGATATAAATACTGAACTTTCCTCCAAGAAATTTTATATAGGACAAACCAACAAAGTTAAACATACATCAGCCAGAGATGCCCAGAAGTTAGCTGTTTTGGCATTCTTGAAGCGATAATCATTCAAGTATTTCTGTGGAAGTACAAAAAAATAGTGCATTAGTCAAAAGAGCTGCAAAAAAGATGAATATGTCATGAAAGTGCAGTCTTCATCTTACTCGACAGCCATCCCTGAACAGATCTCTACCCATCCAGTCCTCCAGCATCCTGAGAATAGATGCTCCCTGGATAAAGAGGGATCATCTTCATTCTTAATAGCATTTTTAATGGTAACTTTATTAATTGATAAATTGCCTGTATAGTGTTGGTAGATGATTTGTCATTGTTAATGTCTTGACTGAGGTGGATTTTTCAGTGGTTGTACCTTGCTGTAGGAGATAGTATCAAACACGGAGGTGATCTCAGCTGGGCTTGACACATTCACAATGATTGGGTGAGAGGACAGCAAGGCATCATCCACCATGACAGGAAGCACATCGCTGATAATCATGATGTCTCGCTGTGTACCAGCAGAGGATACAAGGTATTTCAGGGTACCAGTCTACTGTCTAATGCCCGGTTTCCACCACATGGTACTGGTTTGACTACACTCCATTCAACTCGACTCAACTCAGCTCGAGCCTGTTTCCATTACAGAACAGAATCTTCTCGCCAGCGACAAAGGTCAGCAATGTCTGTGGCTGTCAATAATTCCAGAACAGATGAAAAACAAATGGAAAATGAAGAGGAGGCAGTTGTTTTTAAGATGGTGGCAGACTGTGCACGATGATGCCTGACGTCATGCACATCATCATGCTATGTTTTCACTGCCTAGTTACTACATTATTGTGAAAAAAACGCAATCAGCCCTTCTCAGCCTGACTTTGCCTAACTTGGCCTAGAAGACGAGCAGGTACTAGAAAAATAGTGCCAGGCTACACATTCCAGAAAATGGAAATGCACAAAAGGCCAAGTCTGGTCGAGTAGTTGAGCTGGTACCATGTAGTTGAAACAGAGCATAAGAGCATAATCTCTGAAGGATAACTCACCATGGCCCAGCTAGGTTCAGCCTTCTCCACACCCACATACTCAAAGAAACTGGCAAAGCCCTCATTGAGCCACAGGTCATCCCACCAATCCATGGTCACAATGTTCCCAAACCACTGGAAAAACACAATTACAATGAGTTTTGATAATCACAATAAAGGAAATTTTCTAGAACTTAGTGACTTTTAACCCATTGTTATGTAGCTGTTTATTTGTCATGAAAATGAAAACTCTTTATAACTAACAGTGAAAAACACTACGCCAAGAAAAAGCAACAACAAAAACTGAAGATGAGGAAAAATTTATTTTGGACGGAGTGGTGCATAATGCTTCCAGAATCATTGTAGGGCAAACTCAGGACTTCACTTCTCTACAACTAATAAAAGACAAAAGTTGTAATGTTGGCCTCTGACCCGACTTAATACCATTTTAATTTTCACTCCTATAAGTGCTTTGAGCAGCATCCCTGTGATTCTGTGATAATTAACCGTCTCTTTATCATGTAGGAGTACTAGATGTCACCACTGTGGAGCACCATGAGTCAGGTAGAAAGTTAGTATATCAGGATATTCTGGACAGAGCCCTCATCAGGAACAGCAAGATTCATGGTGCCACGAACAAGTATGTGGGCGTGAGAGTGAAAGAGTGAAAGTATGAGAAAAAAATCACCAAATTTTGACACATCATAGCAACCACGCCCTTTGACCTACAGAGGTGCTGAACTTTTGATCACAATGCCATTACAGTGATCTTATACGATATGTTGAGTAGTTGATGGGATGAAATCTGTAGGTGGATTGCATCCTCGAAGTGAGCAAAACGGCCCACGCTGGCCATTTACACAAATGCAGAAAACTTTAAAAAAAAGAAAAAATTTTGATTCAGAGTTATTTACTGTGAGCTGTTTATGGTGTGTTTTATTTTAGTTCAAAAATGCGAAAGGACACAGGAAAATTGGATATTTTTCAAGAAAAAACAGAAGAAACTCTGAAATTCAACGTAAATATTAACAACCACTGTCAATGTCATCTGTGTGTCTCTATTTTTTCGGTTGTTTTTTTGCACTGAACACATACACTCATCGGCCACTTTATTAGGTACACCTTTCCAACTGCTCGTTAACACTTAATTTCCAATCGGCCAATCACATGGCGGCAACTCAGTGCATTTAGGCATGTAGACACGGTCAAGACAATCTCCTGCAGTTCAAACCGAGCATCAGTATGGGGAAGAAAGGTGATTTGAGTGACTTTGAACGTGGCATGGTTGTTGGTGCCAGAAGGGCTGGTCTGAGTATTTCAGAAACTGCTGATCTACTGGGATTTTCACGCACAACCATCTCTAGGGTTTACAGAGAATGGTCTGAAAAAGAAAAAATATCCAGTGAGCGGCAGTTCTGTGGGCGGAAATGCCTTGTTGATGCCAGAGGTCAGAGGAGAATGGCCAGACTGGTTCGAGCTGATAGAAAGGCAACAGTGACTCAAATAACCACCCGTTACAACCAAGGTAGGCAGAAGAGCATCTCTGAACGCACAGTACGTCAAACTTTGAGGCAGATGGGTTACAGCAGCAGAAGACCACGCCGGGTGCCACTCCTTTCAGCTAAGAACAGGAAACTGAGGCTACAATTTGCACAAGCTCATCAAAATTGGACAATAGAAGATTGGAAAAACGTTGCCTGGTCTGATGAGTCTCGATTTCTGCTGCGACATTCGGATGGTAGGGTCAGAATTTGGCGTCAACAACATGAAAGCATGGATCCATCCTGCCTTGTATCAACGGTTCAGGCTGGTGGTGGTGGTGTATTGGTGTGGGGAATATTTTCTTGTCACTCTTTGGGCCCCTTGGTACCAATTGAGCATCGTTGCAACGCCACAGCCTACCTGAGTATTGTTGGTGACCATGTCCATCCCTTTATAACCACAATGTACCCAACTTCTAACGGCTACTTTCAGCAGGATAATGCGCCATGTCATAAAGCTGGAATCATCTCAGACTGGTTTCTTGAACATGACAATGAGTTCACTGTACTCAAATGGCCTCCACAGTCACCAGATCTCAATCCAATAGAGCATCTTTGGGATGTGGTGGAATGGGAGATTCGCATCATGGATGTGCAGTTGACAAATCTGCGCTAACGGTGTGATGCCACACCGTTAGCGCAAACTCTCTCTGTTAGACCAAACTCTCTGAGGAATGCTTCCAGCACCTTGTTGAATCTATGCCATGAATAATTGAGGCAGTTCTGAAGGCAAAAGGGGGTCTAACTCATTACTAGCATGGTGTACCTAATAAAGTGGCCGGTGAGTGTAAGTAACAGCACTACTGCATGGCGTGCGCACTGGTCCTGCGCTCTCTGGTCCTCCTGTCCTCCATCCCCCTCTCTCTCCTGCCTGCTCCTTTCCTCCCTGCCTGCTTCTCCTGCTCTTACGCTAACGGAAGAACCAGCCACTGCCTGCAACGCAGCTTCCACCCCTCTAGTCAGTGACTGCATGGCCATCACTGGTCCAGACACGGTGCTGACCAGCTGCCTGGTGTGCACAGCAATGGCCATAATGGCCATACTGGCCACTGTTCACACCTCAGGTCCAATCGCCGGTGGCCTGTGATCGAGAGCAGCAAACTTACAACTTATTTTGCAAAATGTGTTTGTTTGCCTCAGCCACAAGGACTTCCAGCTCCAGGGAATCATTTGCACTCGCTATGATGGAAAGGCTGACAGCACGCAAACTCCTCATTTGCACAATGCTGTTTGCACCTGTCACTGCGGCCATATCCCTTAGTAAATCTGGACACTTCCTGTTACCACTGTGGAGCACCATGAGTCAGGTAGGAAGTTAATATATCAGACTATTCAGGATGGAGCCCTAAACATGTCCAGCAAGTTTCCAGGTGCCATGACCAAGTATGTGGGCGTGAGAGCGGTTTACGGTGAACAAGCGTGAAAAAAAATCACCAAATTTTGACACATTATAGCAACCATGCCCTTCGACCTACAGAAATTCTTTTCACGAGTGTTGGTCACCATGGTCTCTGGATGATCTGTACCTACTTTGAACTCAATCGGGCAAAAGCCCTAGGAACAGCTCCTTAAAAAAAGAAAACAAACAAGTCAAAATGGCTGACTTCCTGTTGGGTTGAGGGTGGAGCTTCAAGAGGATTTTTGGGCGTCACTGTATGTTCTATAAACCCACCAAGTTTCCAAGTTTTCTTTAACCTTCAGGTTATATAGTTTGTATGATGCAACAGATTTGTGTAAGGCAACAGATTTTTAAAACTCCATGAAGAACCTGAACTTGTGGGATGTATGATCTTGGTGCTAAATCCCAGACAGGTTTGATTATCTATAGCATTATAGATACATTTGAGCGTTTATTCCTTTTTAATGTTTTTATGATTATAGTGCAGGTTGGAGATTACCTATAACTGTTATTCCCTGTTTAATGTGTTTTATGAGTGAGTGGTTTTACTTTTTCTGAGGCTGCAAAGATAAATTCCTCCTGTAGCAGTCATGCTAAGATGGCTGCATCAGAAACAGCAGTTGTACCAGAAAAGAGTATAGCTAAAAATACTCATGAATATTACTTAACTCTGTTGCACTGAAGAATGTAGTACATGTGACTTTATTTAAATAGACAATTGTTTATGATTTATGTAAGTAATACTAGTATTAAAGTTAGATTCTAGTGGAAAATTAGGTCATGTTCAAATATGATTTGACAGAGTTAAAATAAGTTTAACTGGCCTGCATGACATTTCGGGTTTTCTGTGAGCTTCATGTCAGTTGAAAGACTCGTGCCAGCATGGGGACAAAAAAGTTGCGTTTGAAATTAACTGCTACTAATCATTTACTCCTTTAACTTTGATATGAAGAGTTCATCAGTTTTTATTGTTATATGGTATTCTATTACCTGTCAGTAATAAACGCTGATATCTCTTCAGAAAAGATATCAGCATTGTAAAATTGTACATCATAAAAAGATTGAAGGATTTTAATAAGTTTGAACTCTGAACTTTCTTGAAACATTTCATTCTATCCATCTGTCTATTTTTCCATGTATTTTGTATTTTAATGATGCAGTTTGTAACCAATGGTGTACAGGTCTGCTGGCATCTATCTCAAATACACATGGGGACGCTTCCCTGTCCCTAGGAATGTACCCCAGACAGATTTCCAGTGTATTGCAGGACACATATAGCATTTACTAACACTCACATCTAGGGGCAATTTTCTCCAGTTGACCCTAGAGAGAGTTGTCTCCCCACAGCCTGGACTTCTAGTTGTGAGGCAACAGCACTGATCGTCACCATGTGTCAAACAAAAAAGATACTGTGGCTTTGTTAAAACACTTCCTGTTCCATAGACGTATTTGAGTTCTCTTCACACACTGAAGATCACAGAATATTTTGTACAGGCATTTAAATGAATCAAAGATGTTTTGTGAAGTATTTTGTGTTTTCCTTGTCCTGCTGACTGTGTCACAACCCTCTAGTGGCATGAAACTGTCATTAAAGTTTATTTTGTGGTACTATCAGATCTTCCTCATATGAAAGACTGGCACAGAGTCAAATGTGTTTATTTAAGCTGCATAATTCAGTTTATAAAAAGAGACTAGTAAAATGTACTGTATTTAAGAGGATAATAAAACAAAATAAATACATAGTCATACCTGGTGAACCAGCTCATGAGCGATAACACTGGCCACTCTCTGCTTATTGTAGGAGGATGACTGGTTCTCATCATACAGTAGGTTCGTTTCGCGATAGGTGATGAGGCCCCAGTTCTCCATGGCACCCGTGCCGAAGTCAGGGATCGCTATCTTATCTGTATTTGAAGAGAGTTAACTTAACATTGAAATAATCATCTTGTTTAGACATGACACAGTGAGTTTGCATTATGACAACTACAAACAATGTGATTATCAGCCTGAAAAAGATGTTCACATTTGCAGAATGCCGAATTTATCAAATAATTTTATATGGTTACCCACCACATCTTTCATTTCAACAAACCAAAACAAAAACAGAAAGTTTTTTAGTTTTTTAAAACTATTGCATCTTCCATGCACTTTTAAGACTTCTTTCACTATTTTCAAACCAATTGTTTTCCCTGCCTAATGCATGGATGGTTAGGATGTACAAGTTGATGTCCTTGTATTTTTGTGAGTTTTGAATAAAATGGGATATCAAGTTTGTAGGAAATCCTTCTGAGCCAGACACATATGAAATTACTGTTATTGAATTGGTAGTGATACATATATGTATTAGGCTTGTAAGATGGTGGTTTGAAAGATGATCTATGTCCAACCTCTCCGGGAACCATCACCTTATCGTGGTGGAGAGGTTTGCGTGCCCTTAAGACCCCTGAGAGCTATGTTGTCAGGAGTCATGAACTCCTGGTAGGGTCACCAAAGGCAAATTGGTCTCAGGCAAGGGGCCAGACTAAGAATGGTTCAAAAGACCCCAATGGAAACCATACATGAGAGAGATGAGACCCTGCCCGGAGGAAGCCCGGGGCCCACGTCCGGAACCAGGCCCGGACGGAGGGCCCGTCAGCGAGCGCCTGGTGGCCGGGTCTGTCACGGGGCCCGGCCGGGCCGAGCCCGAAGCGGATATGTGTCAACTCCATCCTCCCCGCCGCCCCGTGGACCCACCACCTGAAGGGCGAATGACTGGGGTCGGGTGCAAAGTGAACTGGGTGGCAGTCGTGGGCAGGGCCCCCGATGGACCAATCCCAGGGCAACAAATCTGGCTCTGGGTACATGGAATGTTACCTCGCTGGGGGGGAAGGAGCCTGAGCTTGTGCGAGAGGTGGAGCGGTACCGGCTAGAGATAGTCGGGCTCACCTCCACACATAGTATGGGCTCTGGAACCAACTCCTTGAGAGAGGCTGGACTCTCTACTACTCTGGAGTTACCCACGGTGAAAGGCGGCAAGCTGGTGTGGGCTTGCTCATAGCCCCCCAGCTCAGCCGCCACATGTTGGAGTTCTCCCCGCGGAACGAGAGGGTCGCGTCCCTCCGCCTTCGGGTGGGGGGCCGAACCTTAACTTTTATTTCAGCTTATGGGCTGAACAGCAGCACAGAATATCCGGGCTTCTTGGAGTCCCTGGGAGGAGTAATGAGAGGGGCTGAGCTGTCAACCGATCACCACCTGGTGGTGAGTTGGGTTCGCTGGCCAGGGAGGAGGCTGGACAGACTTGGCAGACCCAAGCGCATCGTGAGGGTCTGCTGGGAACGCCTGGCAGAATCTCCTGTCAGGGAGGTCTTCAACTCCCACATACGGGAGAGCTTTGACCTGATCCCGAGGGAGGCTGGGGACATGGAGCACGAGTGGACCATGTTCTCCACCTCCATTGTGGATGCGGCTGTTC
Source organism: Karalla daura (assembly GCA_029224185.1). Taxonomy (NCBI): domain Eukaryota; kingdom Metazoa; phylum Chordata; class Actinopteri; order Chaetodontiformes; family Leiognathidae; genus Karalla; species Karalla daura. Next base: position 76,878 of record CM055199.1, read on the forward strand.
AAAGTTGTGGCCGTAAGACCTCCGGTGCCTGTCGCGGCGGCAATCCCAGAACCCGGTGGTGGACACCGGAAGTAAGGGATGCCGTCAAGCTGAAGAAGGAGTACCGATGGGCCAAGCGGATGGCAGCGAGAGCAGTCGCAGAAGCAAAAACCAGGGCCTGGGAAAAGTTTGGGGAGGCCATGGAGAAGGACTATCGGTCGGCCTCGAAGGGGTTCTGGCAAACCGTCCGGCGCCTCAGGAGGGGTACACCAATACTGTTTACAGTGGAAGTGGGGAGCTCTTGACCTCGACTGGGGACATCATCGGCCGGTGGAAGGAATGCTTTGAGGATCTCCTCAATCCCACCATCACACCTTCTTTAGAAGAAGCAGAGGCTGAGGACCCAGAGGTTGACTCATTCATCACCCAAGCCGAAGTCACTGAGGTAGTTCGCAAGCTGCCCAGTGGCAAGGCTCCGGGGGTGGATGAGATCCGCCCTGAGTATCTCAAGTCACTGGATGTTGTAGGGCTGTCCTGGCTGACACGCCTCTGCAACATCGCGTGGCAGTCGGGAACAGTGCCCCTGGAGTGGTAAACTGGGGTGGTGGTCCTTCTTTTTAAAAAGGTGGACCGGAGGGTGTGTTCCAACTACCGGGGGATCACACTCCTCAGCCTTCCGGGGAAAGTCTATTCCAGGGTACTAGAGAGGAGAGTTTGGCCAATAGTCGAACCCAGGGCTGCCCTTTGTCACCGGTTCTGTTCATTACCTTTATGGACAGAATTTCTAGGCGCAGCAGGGGGCCAGAGATGGTCCGGTTCGGGAGTCTTATTGGCTCCCTTGAGCCAGGACCTCCAGCATTCACTGGGGCGGTTTGTAGCCGAGTGTGAAACAGCGGGGATAAGAATCAGCACCTCCAAGTCCGAGGCCATGGTTCTCGACCGGAGAAAGGTGGAATGCCCTCTCCAGGTCGGTGGAGACCCCTGCCTCCGGTGGAGGAGTTCAAGTTTCTTGGGGTCTTGTTCACGAGTGAAGGAAGGATGGAGCGAGAGATCGACAGGCGGATCGGTGCAGCGGCTGCAGTAATGCGGTCACTGTATCGGTCCGTTGTGGTGAAGAAGGAGCTGAGCCAAAAGGCGAAGCTCTCGATTTACCGGTCGATCTATGTTCCTACCCTCACCTATGGTCATGAACTCTGGGTCATGACCGAAAGAATGAGATCCCGGATTGAAGCGGCTGAAATGGGTTTCCTCCGCAGGGTGGCGGGGCACTCCCTTAGAGATAGGGTGAGGAGCTCTGTCACCCGGGAGGAGCTCGGAGTAGAGCCGCTGCTCCTCCACATCGAGAGGAGCCAGCTGAGGTGGCTCGGGCATCTGAATCGGATGCCTCCTGGACGCCTTCCCTGGGAGGTGTTCCGGGCATGTCCATCCGGGAAGAGACCCAGGGGAAGACCCAGGACACGCCGGATTGACCATGTCACAACGCTGGCCTGGGAACGCCTCGGGATCCTCCCAGAAGAGCTGGAGGAAGTGTCCAGAGAGAGGGAGGTCTGGACGTCCCTGCTTAGACTGCTCCCCCCGTGACCCGGCCCCGGATAAGCGGAAGAAGACGGATGGATGGATGGATGGATGGATCTATGTCCAACCTTCTGCATTGGGAACAATGCTCCTCTCATTCTGCAGCTATCTTGTAAATTAGAGACGAAATGTTGCTTGACCAAAAACAATATTTTTCTGATCTGGAAAGATAGTCTGAAAACATTTTGGGTGACTCTGTGTAATGTCAGAGCCTGATATTCTATCTGATATACTGATATTGATCTAGGTCAGCTGACAACTATCATCTTCTCCTCTAAATCGGCAACCAGTTCCCTCAACCCTATTCCAAGTTGTTTAAGGAAGAGTTTCCTTTAACTGATCAACCAGCCCATATCCACAGGTTACATTCCTCTTGATTTTAAAATTGCCATAATCAAACCTCCCCTTAGAAACCTTCCCTCGATCCAGGAATTTTAGCAAACTGCAGGCTGAAAGTCATTGACAATCAGCCATGTGAGTACTCTGGAGCCAGAGCCTTCAACTACCAAGGCCTTCTCCTGTGGAACCATTTACCAGGAGGCAGACAACTTCAACTTCAACTTTATTTATTTTGAGTGCCTGTTCATAACAGACGTTATCTCAAGGCACTTGAGGCACCCTCTTTACCTTCAAGAGTCGGTAAAAAACCTCCTCCACCTTCCCCTCTCTCTTCTTATTCCGGGATTGCACAAGAATAACATATAAACTGGGGAACCTGCATCCCTGGAGTCTTTGAGCTTTTTCTACTCCCAGACCCCATAGGTGCTGAGTTGGATTCAGGACTCCGTCCCTCACCATGGCTCTTCCTGCTTCATGCACTGTTTCTACTATGGACACATTTGACCTCTAAACAAAAATCTAAATTGTTAGTCATCAATCTATGTATTTCTGTACACTGGTTTGCTTCTGCCCACCTGTCTGTCCTGGGTAAGGATCACCTCCTCTGTCTCTTAACCTAAGTTTTCTCCCTTTTTTTCCCTGTTAGGGTTTTTCTTGGGAGTTGTTACTCAACCTTTGCAAGTGTCTAAGGGCAAGGGGTGTTCACAATGTATACAGTATGTTGTTGCTGATTTTGTAAAGTGCCTTGAGATAACATTTGTTATGAACTGACACTCAAAATAAAAGTTGAAAGTTGTAGGGGGACGGCGAGTGTGTTGTTTTTTATTTCATTTTCTTGTCTGTTTTTGTATTGTCAATTATTGTTATATTATGCCACTGTTATTGTTGAAAATTGAAAAGTGGTGAATCTGTTGGTGCAATTATTACTGCATATCAAAAATTTTTATAAATTTGAATTTTGTGATAGACCATAAGTGTCATATTTGGTAGTTAATATCAGCATTTTAGGTGAGGAGCTTCAACCATTTTCTTTAAAAAAAATTTATAAAAATGTTTTAATAAAAATAAAGGTTATATGGCAATATGCTAGACACCTCAACATCTCATCTCAACATCCTCAATCAGGCTGATTTCATGGTGTCTGTTAATGCAATGATATCTGTTTCATTAAAGGAGTGAAAGAAGAGAGTGGTGAATGAATGAATATGATGACTATGCCATTAACTATGCCTACGACTTCAAAAAACTGCAGTCATATTTATCTATCATTATAATATCGGCACCATCAGGGGATGACACATAGAAAACGATGCATACTTTGAGTTTTGAACCTGGGTTGCTGCAGAGGAGGTCACAGTAAATTGTCTTCAACAATATCCAATCCTATATGCCACTTGTCACAACTCATTGTATTCCTTACATGCCAAGAGTAAAGTGCTGTTAATCAAAGCAAATTTCATATGACATAAACATCCATATCATAATGTACATTGATTGTTGGTTGTGTATGATCAGTGTCAAACCAACCCAGTTTTGAAATGGAGTACGTCATGTTGAAGTATTCCTCAAAGTAGTCAAAGATGATTTTGGTTGTGTTGGCTGCATATTCTGTTGTGTTTATTTGGCTTGGTTGAGCGTAGATTCTCAACTGTGAAGGCAAGGGGAAACAAAACACGTATATATGTATATATGTAAGTATATGTATATGTACATATATGAGTCAGACAGATTTTCATATGCCATTGGTAGTGCATTGTGAACTCACAGGAATCCCTCGTGCCGAAGTTCTTTCCACAAAGTCAAACTGGTGCACAGCAAAACATACCAGATAGGTGCTCATCGGAACAGACTTCATAAATGAAGTCTTTCTTTTATTATCTGGCAGTTTATCTGGGTCACCCTGGAAAGACAGAAACAAAGATTGCTGAGTTAGAGCAGAGCCCTTAGAACAAAGGAAAGTCTTATTATTGCTTTTAGTGTATAAGTGGTCACTGCAAATTTGGCATGCGTCTCTTCCATCCAGCCTTTGGATTGGAGAAATAATGGTCCCTCAAACAGGAATCAAACTGGATTATTGGCTGGATTATTGTTACAGCAGTAATTTGGACACTCTTTGATAACACCAGAAAAAATCTCCCTGTGCTCCTTACATAGTAAAATTCTTGTGTAGTGAGTGTGTAGTGTAGACTTTGTGCTGGTTTCCAAATGTATAGTGCACCCAATTTATCCCAGTGCATCTGGAAATGCAGTGTACACCTGATGATCCCAGGCCAAGCAATATGCTGTATACTGTCATGAAATGTGGATGGGCAGAAAAAGAGCACACTTGGTGCAGCAGCAGGATGCCTTAAGCAAGGTGAAATTTAGTAGATATAGTTAGTTATTTAAACATGTGACCATGGCCTTGCACAACCTGTTCTGTTTTAAAACAAGCTCATATTTTTGTTTTATTCAACTGGTTTGACAAGATTCATGTATTAAATAAAATATCTTTGGGGTTGTAATACAAGGTCTTCACCATATAGATATTATTGCAACACAGGAATGAAACAATGGTAGCCAAAATTGCCCTTTCATCTTACATCTTACTTCAGCTGCATCTCCTGTCCAACTAGTTCCTGGAACTATGCACGTTTTGATCACAAGAACTGGAACCTAAGTTTGAGTTTAATGGTAGTCAGGGCCTCCCAGAAACTGCCCTGGTGAGGGTCACTTTCTAAAAGGTTCAGAAACAATGTATTATATTTCAGTTATTTTTATTGGCTATTACATTACAAGTGCTATGAATGATTGTTATGTTGTAAGTCGTCGCACACAAGCTCAGCAGAAGGGTTTTTTTCCCTTTTATTTGCATGACCACAGTGGGAAAACCCCTGAAAAAAAAATTAAATAAAAGAAAAATAGAATGATTTGCCCATACAATATTTACAATATTTCCAAGAACCAAAAAATGAAACAAAAGAAACAGGCAATGTGAAGCCAAAGCTCCAAAAAACAAACATGAAAAAAAAAGCCAACGGCACTATTCAGCAATTCAAAAAGCCAAAAGGATCAGTCGACTCACTCAACTGAGTACTTGCTGGGAGAGTATGGAGCATGGAGAGACACAGGTTCACCAACCAGAGCTCCTCTACATCTCCCATGTACCTCCATTATGAAGGTACCTTTCCACACCCTGCGGGTGGACCATTCCATTAGGAGCGTCAACTTCAGGCATTCAAGCAATAATAATTAATTCAAAGGTTTACCACATATCAATAAATATTTTCCGGCTTATCCTAAATAATAATGCACACTGAATTCAACGATTTAGTTGTTCAAACACTTGATTAAGTGGGAGCATCCACGCATCCAAGCGTCCACAATTTTTACATGCACAACCTTTGACACAACTAGGAAATGTTCGTTAATGTACGGTAAGAGCTGCATCCTAAAATACCAAAATAAACATTTATGGATGTATTTGGTCACTTTCACACTGTTTCAGTCTTCAACGTTTCACTCACAATGTTGGTTAAATCATACCCATAATTTGAAGAACAATAAATTAATTATGTGAGGGAATCAGATTTTATTTTGTTAACTTCAGAGACATGAAGTGAGGTCATTTGCATTGCTGTTATCGCCATAAATATACAGTATATAGAAAGCTGCAAGCAACCTGTGCGCCTGTTGGGGTACAGGCAACCACTGGGTCAATGTAGTTCCAAGACCATCCCAAGAATCTTGTTATTTTAGCACAATTTGAAGAGGAATCTCTTCTGGGCTGAGCAGTATCCCTGTGATTCAGATAATGAACGGTCTCTCTCTACTTTGGCCACCATACAGCTACACCCCTTGACAGAGAAAATCTTCTCTGAACTTTTGATCACAATGCCATTAAGGTGATCTTATACAATATGTTGAGTAGTTGATGGGATGAAATCTCTAGGCAGGCTGTGGTGACAAGTGATGTTTTGAAATAGCAACACTTGAACATTGAAACCAAAATGGCAGACTTCCTGTCCAGTTCTGACCATCAGTGCAAGAGGCTTTTTGTGCGTCCTGATAAACTGTATAATCCTACAAATTTTCATATTTCTACCCCACATAAAGATTCATGGGGAGGGGTTTTGAAAATTTCAAGGTGGCACTATAGAGACATTTGGCCAAGCCCATTGATGAGGCCATTACCTGGCTGTTCAGGCATACAATGCAATCATGTTCTGCAATTTTGAAACTTTTATGATGAACTGCCTGTTGCCAGTGACATAACACAGTAATATAGGTAAAACAATTACAGGTTTTGAAAAAAAACTTGTAATCAGTACCTTCTATTGAAATTTACCTTTTCTTTTACCATAAGTGACTTTAACTTTCAATATTTTTACATTGTGGGCCCATGGATGTAAGCGAATGGTGCAGTGGCAAATGGTGCAGCTGTTGCAGGCTTAACAAACACACACTCACACACACACACGCACACACAGACAACATAGGCTTTGTTGGTTTTGTAAATGTGAGTGAATGACAACAAAGATGGCAGTCTCTAGATGGGACGTAGCAATGAACATGGTGATGACATCTCAGTCCACAGGGCCAAGCAGCAAAATAAGCAAGGAAAAAAAACGAGAAGAACTGTCCGTTGGAAAAGTCTTTTTCCAACTGTCCGTTGGAAAAGCCCTCCCGGTCCCTCTCTCTTCCTCTAATGTCTGCCTCCCTAAATACAAAATATCGCACATTCAGCCTTGAAATCAGATGCTATTTCGGGCGGAATTTGATCATTTTAGCTCCGGACAAAGCCTAATGCTAATATGAATACAAGCACACACTAGCTAGCATGTCGCTAACTGCATTACACTTACAGTCTCTTCACACTATAGACCCTTTTACAACCGACCTCAACAAAAAGCTGCACGCACATAGGGTCAACTTAAGTGTTGATTTTCCTCATTCATTTTGAATGAGAGAGACAAAAACATTGAGGGAAAAGTTGAGATAGCATACCGTTTCCTCCATTAAAATGTCTGGTTGCTGTGTCTACAGGTGTCAGAACCGATATTCTACCAGCAGAGTAAAGTTTTGTAGGATTCAGAAGGTCTTTGTTGCTGCAGCCGATTAAACGTGTTGACTCGAATCAGGACGTAATCTGAAATGCTCATGTCTGTAGCGCCCACTTTATACCCGTTAAGGTAATCTGTTATTGTGTGCCACGGCCCTGGTCCATGGTCCAGAGTCTCTCTGTGTCCATGGTCCAGAGTGTCTCTGTGTCCCCGGCTCCGAGTCTGTTCCCCGCAGCAGCTCCAGCCTCTGACTGCCACACCCCCTCATGCTGCGCTGTCCCCCAGCTCCACTCGACCGCTGAGTAGAACAAGCATAATTCATCTTTTCACAACAACTTTTGAGTTGGGAGAACTTTTAAGACAGAATTCGGAATCTATGTCATGGTACCCGATGTTCTGTACGTGACCACAGGTGACGTATTCGCATGCAGTACCTTATGGGCTCGTAACTTTCGGTTTCTGAATTAAATGAGTATAAATGAGTATATTATTTGGCCACTCGCCGAGATCAGAGATGCACATTTTCGACTGTTAGACCTGGTCTCAGGAACAGTGATAACTCACAAGAATCACAGCAGGTCTCCATGACCCGGTCACAGCCGCTGTCGGTTGCTCTGAAATGGTCACGATCCTCTCAGAAACCTGTAAAACTTTATTCTATCGGTAGAATATCGATTCTGACAACCATAAAATCAACAGCCAGACATTTTCATGTGGGGAACATTTTGCTATATCAGCTTATTTCTCAATGTTTTTGTCTCTCTCATTAAGAATGAATGGGGAACAACGCCACTTCCGTTGCTACAATGCGTGTGTATACATCATTGTATACAAACAGTAAAAGGGTCTATAACCGACAGCACACATACCCAGACATACATTCCATATTTACCTTTTGCAACTAATACAACAGTTTAATATAGGAGCACGAGTAGTCGACCTGTAAACCTCAGCTCTTCGCATCGCACTTCTTCGCAGCAGGGCTCCTTGTTGTTGTGATAGTGTCTCCGTCTCACACATTCTACTCTGTACATGCGCAAGACTGGACTTTATATTTTCTTTTATTAATCCCTTTGGGATGCTCCCTCAGGGAAATGTACATTTCCAGTAGGGTAAGATCAATAATGACCAATAGAATTGTAGCAATATTACATATATAAAATATATACAGAACAGAAATGAATGATAAACAGTATTAACAGTGTGGTAATGAAACAATAAATATGTATTGCAAGTGGTGTTTTTAAAGGATCCAAGCACCCTTTATTGTCGCAATATGTGACATATCTATCAATCTAAATAGGTGGTAGATATTCCTTTTTATGTACCTATGTATAAATGCATATAAATGTTTTCAGATGTTTCTTCATTTCTAAATTCTTTAAACAACATAAATATTACTTTAACTGCCACTATCTGCCTCTCCATCATATATCATAATATTCTATTATTTTAAGCCCACTTTGAACATTAATATACCCCACCAATTGTCGTGTGTTATGTCTACATGTATGACGTTTGCAGAAAAAAAAAATCATGAAAATCAATAAGGTGTTCAGTGAGTTAAGATTGTTTAACTGCGCTGACATGTCACTGCGCCTGCCAAACAGATAACAGTCGAGCAGGGGACCTTTCCAAGATGGCGGCCCCACAGCTCGTCTGTGCCAATAGGCAATAGCGGTAGATGCGGCATAACTCATTATATGTCTATGATGATGTCTATGATCCGGACAACTTCTGACACCATATGGAAGCCTGTGCATTTCTGTCATATATTTCCACTCGGCTTAAAACTGCCGAAACGAAACTCACAGCCCCTCCACTAAAAGCCACCCTGCTCGGGCTGTTGAGCTGCCAGTGTCATGTGAAGTCACCACTATGGTAAATTCAAAAAAATCTGGAAAAAAAAGGCTTTCTTTCACAGCGCCCCCATGAAGACATTTTGATCTAAAATTAAATGTTTAGTTTTGACCATTGGTGCAAGAGACTTTTTTGTGCATCTGGACAAAGTCTATAAAAATACAAAGTTTCATCTTTCTACTCTATGAAACCCCTTATTACCCTATTTAAAAAAACCCTATCAATATGAATTGGGCTAACCCCCTTGGAGGAGATATTTTTGAAATTTGAAAATTCAAATCAAAATGGCTGCCTTCCTGTCGGGTTATGGTCATCAGACTATTTTGTGTATCTCTTTATGATGCATTTACATACTCATTTTCGTTTTTTTCGTTTGCCTTTGACAAAGTTGCTTTAGCGCAACTTTGCCCCGTGCACTTTGAACAACTTCAAAATTCAAAGCTGTGAGCAGGTCCTCGTCTGTGCACCCGTCGGGGTACTGCCAATCGCTGGATCAATGTGGTTTGTAGGCCATCCCAAGAATCCTGATTTTTTAGCACATTTTGAAGAGGAATCTCTTCTGGGCTGAGTAGCATCCCTACGATAATGAAACGTTTCTCTACTATGGCCGCCATACAGCCGCACCCCTTGACATATAGAAATTCTTTTCTGAACTTTTGAGAACAATGCCATCAAGGTAATCTTATACAATATGTTGAGTAGTTGATGCGGTGAAATCTCTTGGCGGACTCGGGTGACAAGTGATGAAAATAGCGACACTTGAAACCAAAATGGCCGACTTCCTGTCCAGTTCTGACCATCAGTGCAAGAGACTTTTTTGTGCATCTTGATGAACTGTATAAGCCTACAAATTGTCATATTTCTACTCCACAAAAAGCATTACGCGGAGGGGTTTTTGAAAATTTCAAGGTGGCGCTGGAGAGACATTTGGCCATGTCCATTGATGAGGCCATTACCTGGCTGTTTAGGCAAACAATGCAATTATGTCCAGCAATTTTACAGTGCAGATACAGTGCCTGATGATGAATAACCAAACTTTGCCAGGCGCTAGTGGCCACGCCCCTTGACTTAAAAAAATTCTGTACATGAAATTATCTCAGCTTGGTCCATAGATGATTTGAACCAAATTTGAAGCCAATTGGGTTAACCCCCTCGGAGGAGATGTTTTTAAAATTCAAAAATTCATGTCATGTCAAGAGACTTTTTTGCATCTCTTTAGGATGTATATGCATAACAATTTTTATTTGCCTATGACAACATTTTAAAAAATGCTTATGGGGATTGGTCAACATTTCTAGGTGGCGTTACTTTTGCATTTTGGCCCCCCATGGGCTATTCCCCTATCAAGTGTCAGAGCTCTCTGTCCTCAATCAGTGAACCAATTTTCATGATGATTGGAGTTCATAAAAGCTGTCACAAAGCTGCTCGTAATACATGGCGAAGGATTGCTATTCATGCCTCCCACACTGATACCATTAGTGTTAGCTTCACTGCATTTGTAATATAGCTTCACCCACTTGTTCTGCATGTATTACAAGTGAAATTAATTTGATGGGGTCAATTATGTAGGAGTACTACATGTAGGCATAAAACCTGGATACTTCCTGTCTCCACTAGGGAGTGCCATGAGTGAGGTAGGAAGTTAATATATGAGACAATTCAGGATGGAGTCCTCATCATGTCCAGCAAGTTTCGAGCTGCCATGATCAAGTATGTGGACGTGAGAGTTGTTCAAAGTGAAAGAGCATGAAAAAAGTAAACACCAACTTTTGACACATCAGAGCAACCATGCCCTTTGACCTACAGAAATTCTTTTCATCAGTGTTGGTCACCATTGTCAGTGGATGATTTTTACCTGATTTGAAGTCAATCAGGCAAAAGCTTTGGGAATAGCTCCTTCCAAAAGGGAAAACATACAAGTCAAAATAGCCGACTTCCTGTTGGGTAGAGGGTGGGGCTTCAAGAGGATTTTCTATGTGCCTCAGGATGTTCTATAAATCCACCAAGTTTCATGCATTTAGGCGAAACTCAGAAATGGGGCTCGCCGTTTCAAATCTTTTAGGTGGCGCTATTGTGCAATTTTGCCCTGTGCACTTTGAACAACTTCAAAATATTAAATTTTTCGCCAATCCCAATGGGCATGCTGAAAATGGTGCCTTTTCAAGCATATTCAGTCCCCCAAATACACGAAGACTTATTCCCGAGAATAACAATAAAAATAATAATAATAAAAAAGAAAAAGAAACAGGATACTTTTAATAGGGTTCTTGCAACTTCGTTGCTGGGACCCTAATAATAATAATAATAATAATAATAAAAAGAAACACGGCAGATTTAAGAGGGTTCTGGCAAATTTGTTGCTCGGACCCTAATAATAAAAAGAAACACTACAGATTTAAGAGGGTTCGCACAACTCCGTTGCTCTGACCCGAAAAAGAAACACCACGAATTTTTCTCACAACTTCGTTGCTCAGACCCTCATAATAATTAAAGCTGCAAGCAGCTGTGAGCGAGTCTGAGCAATTGCACACGTTGGGGTATGGGCAACCGCAGGGGGTTAATATATGTCCTACTGGTGAGAAAACTAAAGTTCAACCTGACACATTAGCATACATGTTCATTGTTAATTTGCCAGCTAACTGTCTGACTGTCAGAATTTGTTTGCAGTTACAGTTAGTATAACACTGCAATGAAAATTAAATATATGCGTGGTTTTGGAAAAGTCAATTATTGAGTCACTGTGGATTGTCATCTGTTTGTCACATGCTCACTAAATGCAGTGGATCAGGTTAAAAGATAGATAGATGGATGGATGGATGGATGGATGGATGGATGGATGGATGGATGGATGGATGATAGATAGATAGATAGATAGATAGATAGATAGATAGATAGATAGATAGATAGATAGATAGATAGATAGATAGATAGATAGATAAACAATATCAATAATGAATGCAGTATTAACTGTTGCTCCTAGTTTTGTGAGTGTTTAACTGGAGACTGGCTCCTTTAGCTGATGTCACCCTAGACAGACACACAGTCAGTCATACAAATAGACAGATATAGAGAGAACAAAGGTGGAACAGAGACATCTAAATGTGCAACCAGGTCCCATGTAGTCATGAACAAAACTAGACAAAGTTTCTACAGGTTCATGCAGAATCAAGTCAACAAACTCCCCCGTTTAATTGTCTCAGATTTACTGGAAGATTTCAGGAGGTTCACACACTTCCTAAAAGAAAAGTCTTACATTTCATTTACCAACTCCATATAGTTTTGTGAGAAGAAAAACAAAAAAAATAAAATTTAAAACAGTTTTTCTCAATTACCTCTGACCTGTTTTGAGCAATGTGTCTTTCTGATCACTATATATATAAAACTTTCAAGGTCGGTCATTCGAAATTGCAAGGGTTAGAATATTTTAAATGTAGTTTTGAAATATGGACTTTTACATGTGTTTGTGGATGTCACAGATTGTGATGGCTTGAATTTGCTTGAAAATTCTACTTCTAATTGTAGTTATAATGGAATAATTTACTAATTCTTCTCTTCATTTCTAATCTCTTTTCAGCATATTTGAAGGACTGTGGAAATGCATTTGTAAAGAGGTCAAATTTGAGGTCAAATAACACCTTTTCATACATGAGGTGTATTTTGTATTTTAAAACTGGCTTTTTGTGAGAAATGGCTTAGAAGATGTTAATGATTACAAATGTGAAGAAAACTAATATGGTTCCATATTTGTCAGTCTATTCCAAAAAACTGAGAACAGCCACCAACATATAATGGACCGTTTTAGCAAGATTAGATGTTTGGTTTTAGCATATCATGAAATTGTGATGGTGTTTTGCCATATTTTTGCAAAATAAATTGTTGATTATGTGGTGTTTGTATACATCAGTAATGGATTATAAAGGCACTTTAAAAACTGTAATAATCTATACTTGAAGTCTCACTTATGTCTAGTTTTTAGATATAGGGATAGAAATGTTTGTTGTAATTCTCTACCAAAGTTTCATCAAGATGAGGGTGGTGAGAGGTTATATATTTATTGACTAAATAACAAAGTAAACATGCACAATGTGGTGGGTTCACGTCATCCATCAGTAATGTGTACATGTTGTTTGTGTGAGATATTCTGTGTAATCTGTGCTGTGTCAAAATCATAGATAATGTGTGCCCAGAATGGAGGAGGTTGCACCTAATGTTGATACAAGTGTCAAATCACGTCCTCATGTGGTCTGAGCAGACAGATTTTATAGTATTTGGGAATTATTCACATCTGTATTGAGTCTCCAAGTCCTTAAGATTACATCAATGGCTAGAGTATGTGATGTGACTGTTGTAAATACACTCGGCCAGACCATGAACTGTACTTTTTATGCTGAAATCTCATAATCATAATGCATGATTTCTGACATTACTTTGTACAATTTCAGAATGTCAATTTCAACAAGACTTTTTTTGTCAAAAAACAGATGCTCCACACATATACACACACACAGACGTGCACACACACACACACACAAAGTGATACACAAAGTGTTCAAAGTGAAAGAGCGTGAAAAAACCCACTAACCTTTGACACATCATCGCAACCATGCCCCTTAACCTACAGAAATAATTTTCACAAGTGTTGGTCACCATTGTCTGTGGATGATCTGCACATGATTCAGGCAAAAGCCCTTGGAACAGCTGCTTCCAAAAGGGAAAACATACAAGTCAAAATGGCCAACTTCCTGCTGGGTTAAGGGTGGGGCTTCAAGAAGATTTTTTGTGCACCTCACGATGTTCTATAAATCCACCAAGTTTCATGCATTTAGGCAAAACTAAGAGGTGGGGCTCGCCATTTTAAGTTTTCTAGGTGGCGCTATTGCGCAATTTCACCCAGAGCATTTTCAGTTATACTTGTACATGTACATTTTAGCCCGTCTCTATGTGCATGCCAAAAATGGTGAGTTTTTGAGCATGTTCAAGCCTCCTAAAATGCAATTTACTTTAGGGAGGAACTATAATAATAATAATAATAAAGAAACAGTACAGATACAATAGGTTCCTTACAACTTCTTTGCTCAGACCCTAATAAAAAGAAACACTACAGATTTAAGAAGGTTCTTGCTACTTCGTTGCTCGGACCCTAATAAAGTGACTTCTGTCCTGCATCCTCCCTGCTGTTGTTTAACAGCACGACAGTGAGGAGATCCAAGATCAAGTGTACTGCTTGCTGTGAATGAAGACTTGTCTAAGAATTAGACAAATGAATGGGTCGGATGAGCAAGAACAAGATCCACGAACAAGATTAATAAATGGTTCGGATGAGTGAAAACAAGATCCACAAATGAAACACATGAACAAGTCAGATGAACAGGTACAAGAACACTGTCTGTGCAGCCCGAGTTGCCTGTTGCACGTGAATGATCCAATGAATGAGCATGAAAAAGACCTGTTCAGTCCGAGCTGATTGTCATGCAAAAGCTGGTAGAGTGAATGTAAAACTCATTTTGACAATTAGTGAGAAAATTTAAACAAAAAGTAACAATATGCTCCCTAAAATGTTTACATGGTGCATTTTTTGTCTCCAAAATGTGACATTAATATAATCATATATAATAAATAAATAATATATATTATCATTATTATTTTATGGCCGAGTATAACATCAATATGTTGTTTTCAAAAGTATTTATTTAAAAACACACTTTACACAATACACTATTTACATATAAAAGAACTGAAAACCACGATTTAATTCTGATTTCATGAATGAATAATTTTTGTTGGGTGTCACGTGATGAATGAATGCCAGATATCAGACATCACTTGTTTCCTTACTTGTCTCTCAGCCCACAGACCCATAGCGGAGCTGTTACGTGACAAATGAATGAAAGAACAATCCGTAATGATTCATATGAACGATTCATAAACGACTGTAAGGTTTTGTAATGTTTGCACTGCGTTCAGCATTGCTAAGCAGCACAGGCACAGGCTGTCATGTGACAAAAGAGGGAGGATCGAGTGAGTTGTGAACAGATCATTTCTGTTTCTGGTGCTGACTGAGCATATGCAGCTGCCTGCCATGTGGCAAAAGAAAGAATTGCATGAAAGTGAACGAATTACTCACTTAAAGGATTCATTACTTTCGAGTCATATGAAAGATTAGATCATATTGAATGAATCGCTCATGATCACTACTTAACATCATACACATCATAAAAAGTTGGAACATTACATACACCAGCAGAAGCCCAGGGAACTGAGCAAAAAGCACAGATGCTTGAATGAAAGTTTGAATGAATGGGGAGATGGCATCTCACTCTCAATGGTGGACATGGAGATGATGTGTTCAGGGCTACATCATCACAATCAGTAAATGACCATTGAAAATGATGATGCATCATAAAGATGGTGAAGCATAGGAAAAGTGATAATTATAGGCAGAATAAAATAAGACATCGAACTCACAAAAAGAAACAAAAGGCAATATAGATAAGTCTGAACATAACTAAAAGACAACAACGGAAGGAAAAAAATAGCTGGGGGTTGGGTAGCTGTAGGGGTAATGCTTCAGATCATGAGACTGGCAGGTGGGAGGTTGTTGAGGTAATCTATAAAAGGCTGCCAGACTTTATAAAACTACTTTCAGGAGCCTCTAATTCAAAACCTTAGCCCCTCTAGTTTAAGATGGGGCCATGACGTCTTTGACCCACTGGACATGTGAAGGTGGGGGCCTGTCTTTCCATTTAAGAAGGATGAGTTGCCGGTCTACAATGGACATGGCCTGGCATTGACTATTAGGCAGGGACAACTCTTCTGATATCACACCAAAGATGGTGGTCAGTGGGTTTGACACTGTGTCAAATACTGAAGACCAAAAGTGGGCAACCGATTGGCAAGAGAAAAACATATAGGACAAAGTAGCAAGTGCACGAAGACATCAGGTGGAGTCTGTGTCAGGATGTATTTTCTCAAGTTTACGTCTGCAAAGAAGCAGACAGTGAAGGACTTTAAACTGAAGTAAATTGTGAACTCTCTCAACTGCTGCAGAGTAGGACTGGAAGTTACTTGAATGCCATTGTAAAGTTTGGAGACATCCTGGTAGAAAGGGATTAAGGGATATGTATAACTGTGTATGATGTGGCTAGTTGGGGCTACTGGGAAGAATGGAAAATGTTTTTGTTCAAAATCTCTAATATGTAGGTACCTAAAGAAGTCTTGGAATCTTGGAATATCATATTCTTTGGCCAAGGTTTAAGAACAATGGGCTCTGGTCTGTGCACTGCGTATCTCCTATTGAATGAGCATCCAAGCTCTTTTCACCTGGCATGTAATTCAAGTAAGGCCGTTTGATTCAATTTCATGTGATGGAAGCATCTGGGTGGGCAGTGTTCTGCATTATGTCACTTTAGGCTTTGGTGCAAATGCAGCAACAGTGGGCCACAGGAACCATTTAGTTCCAACTACTTAAGGTTCGAGGAACTAAACTTTCCTGGATCTTTCAGTTGAAATGCAGCTTTGTTGACACTACACTTCTCATATTTTCTCTTATTGACAAAAGGTATTCACAAATATAACCACATTCATGATTCACTGTAATGTTGTAAATGGGTGTCTCTTAGTGCCTATTAGACAATAAGTAAAGACATTTGATCATCCATCTATAGGTTCTTTAAAAAAACAAATAAAATAACACATCCTCGATTTTTTTCATCCTGGACTTCTCTGTTTTCCCAAAGAATGCCTGTTGCAAGAATGGTAGAACTGGTTCTGAATGTTTGCATTGTCAACGAAGAGGTGATCATTTTTTGACTATGGTCCTGTAAGTGCTCTGGGAGAATTCTTTTACAGTACAAAGATAGCATAATGAGAGACAGCATAGTGTAAATGTGGATTTTGATGATTTTGCATTGATGATCTATATGATTTATCTCAGAAAAAATCTGTACTGGACTCTTGGTCCACCACCCTATCTGGTATTTCAGATTTCTGACTACAATAGCATACTCATTTATAAATTCATCATTCAGATATGTATTATTTGATGAATTCTAGGTGTTAATATTAAGATTTTTTATTTATATTTTGAATTATAGGGTTTATACAGGCAGACACAGCTAAGTCACCTCTTTGACTCCATTGAAACTGCAGCAGTGCAAACAAGAGAGAAACATCAAGCTGTACGCCAGAAATGAGTATGACGTTGACTCATTAATCCACACAACCAGGATCTATAGCAATGACACAGGGATGCCATTCAAATTGGACAAATGAGGCTGGTTGGTCTTGTAGAGAAGAAACATGACCAGAACTGAGGGGATCAACTTTCTAGAGCGGAAAATAAAAAAGTACCTTGGTATCCCACAGGCAATGGGAACCAAAAAAATCAAAGCTGCAAAAAAATCAGCCACAACCAAATACCACAAAATAAATACAAATACCACCTACATGGTATGTATCACTGTCCAACTGAAGACCTTCCAGTGGCTGGAAAGGGCTGGACTTACAAACAGCACATGAATCGTGGCAACACAAGAACAGGTACAAGAGCCATATAGGCCAGGATCTACCAGAGTACACCAAGATGTGTGAGTAGACTGAGATGTGTGGCCAGACCGGTGCAGACTGCAAAAATGACAGCCTAGCACGTAGTGGCAGTTTGTAAGATGCTAGCCGGGTCAATATACATGTAGAAGCACAACCAAGTGGCTGGAATAGTGTACAGGACTCTGTGTCTGCTCAGACAGTTGTTGAGTTGTTAAATGTGTTTTATTAAATAATTTATTGTGGTCCTTTTGGCAATTTTGACAGTTAAGGCAACAATGCACATGAGAATGGCCAAAATCTTACCTTAGATTTCACTCTCATATACAAGAAAAAGAGTTCTTGATTTCTTTACACCTTCTTGTTTAAATACCATTTTAAAATTGAAAATTACAAATAATTATTTATTTCAGATATATGTTAGTGTCTTGACTCTCACCTCAGGTGGCATGTTGGACAGCGCTTCATACGCTGCATCATGAGTAATGGAGACATTGTAGGTGGCCTTCTTGTTGGGTTCATCAAAACAGGGGAAGGACTTACGAGCATCTGTTGGCTCATGGTCAGTTGCAGCAATCTTTCTGCAGATCAAGTGAATGACAGATTATTACAAACAGTGAGGTTTTTTGGGCTTTTATTGAGGGCAATAATTGTCTAAATATTTTCCAAAGCGAAATAAATTGAGATTAACCTATTGTCGACCTTAAGAATCAAAAAACACTGTGTTTATTAAAGCTGCAAGCAACTGTGAGCGGGTCCTCGCCTGTGTGCGTGACAGGGTATTGGCAACCACTGGGTCAATGTAGTTCCTAGGCCATCCCAAGAATCCTTTTTTTTAGCACATTTTGAAGAGGAATCTCTTCTGGGCTGAGCAGTATCCCTGTGATTCAGATAATGAACGGTCTCTCTCTACTTTGGCCACCATACGGCTACACCGCTTGACAAAAAGACAATCTTTTCTGAACTTTTGATCACAATGCCATTAAGGTTATCTCATACAATATGCATAGTTGAGGGGGATGAAATCTCTAGGTAGACTCGGGTGACAAGTGAGATATTGAATTAGCAACACTTGAACATTGAAACCAAATTGGCCGCCTTCCTGTCCAGTTCTGACCATCAGTGCAAGTGATCAGTGCATCTTGATAAACTGTATCAGCCTACAAATTTTCATCTTTCTTTTTATTTTCTTTCCAAATTTCAAGGTGGCGCTATAGAGACATTTAGCAACGCCCATTAACAAGACCATTATGTGGCTGAGAAAGCACCTGCCCAGAAGAGCATTTTGAAATATTGATGATGAATAACCAAACTTTGTCATGCACGAGTGGCCACGCCCTTTGACTTAATAAAAATTCTGTAAATTAATTTTCTCAGCTTGGTCCATAGATGATTTGTACCAAATCTGAAGCCAATAGGGCTAACCCCCTCTGAGGAGAAAATTCCTGTTGGGTTACGGTCATCATGTCAGGAGACTTTTTTGTGTATCTCTTTAGGATGTATTTGCATACCAATTTTTATTTGCCCATGACAAAGTAAAAAAAGATCCTTAAGGGGATTAGTCAAAACTCCTACAGGGCACTACTTTTGCATTTTGGCCCCCCATGGTCTATACCCCTATCAAACATCAGAGCTCTCTGACCTCAATCACTGTACCAATTTTCATGACGATATGAGTTCTTTAAAGCCATCTCAAAGCCACTTGTAATACATGGCGAGGTAACCCTATTCATGCCCGCCACACCGATACCATTGGTATTAGCCTTACTGCCTTTGTAATGTAGCTTCACCAACTTGTTCTGCATGTACTAAAAGTGGAATGAAGTTGATGCGGTCAATTATGTAGGATTACTTCCTGTCACCACTGGGGGGGATAAATAATATATAACATAAAATAAAAATATGATTAGATAAATAATATGTTTGTCATGATCAGGATTCATCGTAATATTTATAAATATAAACTGTGGCCAGCTATACTTTAAGAAGGAAACCTATCGATAACTGATGAGTGTTTTTTATGCACTTAACAATTTAAACTAATACAGAACTAAAGCCAGAGCTAAACCTACCCACTAGTAAGTAGTTGCACTTATAATGCATCGTTGCTTGTTCACGGCTGACTTGATAAAAAAGTCAGTATCCACTTAGTAAGTTTATAAAGCCACTGATGAAGACCAAGCAAAAGTTCTGTCATAATCCAGCTCTGCTCCTGCTCACTGACACACCTGCAGCAGTTTTAATCCCCCTCTGCCTCTCCTGCAACTGCTCCCCCTGGAGCTGTTGCAGTGAGGACTGCAACATGGGGCACATGCTTTACCCACTGAGGTAAAGACACCCCAACCATCCTTTTTCTAACTTTGACAGAAAAACAAATTTTGATGTGGTGCACATTTTACGTTTCTTTGTCAAATTATTAGAATAATTTTATTGCACGTTTTCCTTCTCTTTTTTTTTCTCCTGAATTAAATTAAGACTGTCTACTACTGTTTCTCATCCCATGTTTACCCCTACTTGGACAATTGTTTTATTATTATGTACTATGTGATTACTATTACAATGTAATTGACTGCTTTCACCCTATGTGTGCTGGAGGCACCAGCTGATCTTGCAATGGTATTTGGCATAATGGGAATAAAATGGATGGACTGTGTACCATTATATTATTCATTCATTCGTTAATGTACTCATCATAGATGAGCAAATATATTCACAACCTATAAGGAGGTTTATAGTTAAGCTCACCCTGTAAGGATATACACGCTTTATATTGTTTGTGTTATTTTTCATATGGTCTTCATAAATATAAGGTTAAGTCATTTTCTTAAAATTTTGAAAGTATTTATTCTTTATTGTCTTTCAGTGCTGAAATCTGTGATGTTGTTCAGGACAACACTTAGTACTTACTTGGTGATTCCCTCCTCAGTGTAGATGACCCTGTAAAATCCCACCACAGAGCCATTCAACCAGCCCTGGAAGTCCAGGCTCAGCACATAAACCTCCCCTGGACCGGTGACAGGCAGTTCCTCTGCCGCTTCAGCCACTACATACTGATGAAGTTTGTACTCAAAGCAGCTCTTCACAGTCACTTTCTTTTGCTCTGTCCCACCCTTCAACAGCTTCAACCGAGGCACAGCACTGACAAAGGTCTCCCTGATGTGGAGCCACAGGTGGCGTGTGGGTTTGCTAACCTCTACCTGGATATCTACTGTACCGGTGTAGGTGTCATCCATCATGTTGGGCTCCAGGTGCAAGTCATAGTGCACTGGGGTAACGTAGTCTGGCAGACGAAAATTCGTCCAGTCCCCGCTAGAGTCATTGGAAGGCAGACAGGGCCCCATGCCAGGTGGAGGAGGCTGTGGGGGCAATTCAGTGGGTAGGGTTGGGGTCGTCGTGGGGGCCAAAGTGGTGAGGCCAATGCCGAGGCCCAAGGCCAGCGAGCATACCACCACTGTCACACAGATGATGGCTGCATGCTTCCCACGGATGCAGTAATGCTTTTCCTGCTTCTCCATGTCCATTCCGTTAACCATGGCTTCTCTCTGAGAAAAGGAGAAAATGCTGAAAATGCAACTTGTAGTTTGCCCTGCAGCTGGCTTCAGCAGTTTTTAGGCTGGCTGTGGGAGCTACTTCAGAGCTTGAGTCTGGTGCTGAGATGAGAGGGAGGAAATCTATCTGACAGATTTATATCATCCTAACTGCTGTTAAGCCACCCCCCTCTCGAGTTAAACATCGACAGTCTGTGTTTGCATCGATAGCTAAAAATTAACTTGTGTGTTTTTCAAATGTGCTATATACTGCATGCATTTAAGCATGTGAATACAATGTGAAGTAACTGCTTGCACATAAATTTGAAAAGTGACCCACTGAGTGTGTAAGAGTGCATTTGGTTTAAATCTCAAAATAACTGATATTTCATTGGCTCTGTGAAGTTGCATGAAACTACTTGTGGAAGTACAACTTTGTAATTTTTAACAATATATTCTTCACAGAATATTAGTTAATTAATTCCACTGTAATTCTTGTGTAGAAGAAAAGGAGCTTTCTTATTTTGTGTTATTTATTCTTTTTATTTTTCAAGTTCAGTTTTATCTTTGATTTCTCACCCATCGTAATTTGCTGTTATCACCAGATGGTCATGCAAGTTCATCCTGCCATAATAATTCCTTCTGACTTTAATGAGCCTATGTTATTGCCTTGAGTCCTTTCACAGACCAGTTTATACAACCAACCTGACCCTGAGCCTCCTCCGCACATGGTATCTTTATTGAGAGAACAGAGATAAGAGGGTAAAAGTTGTTTTTCATTATCCGACAACACCTGATTGAACGACAGACACCCACATTTCTGCCTGAAGATAGACAGATAAAATATATATATATATATATATATTGTAAAGGGCTCTTTATTTCAGGTTGTCTGGACATGTATGAAGCATCACTGTATTCAGTCCCTAAAGACTCATTCCATATTTACTAATTACTTGTACACTACGCACTTCACTTCAGATTATTACATATTTCTTATTACATTACTTATTTTAATACTTATTATTATTAACATTACTACTAATTATATGTGTATTAGTATTTCATTATATTATTATCATCATTGTTATTATTGTTATATGTGTTTTTTGTGTGCAATGTGTTTATATATATGGCACCTTTTTACAGTTTTTTAATTACTCTATAGTTTTGATTACTTAAGTTTTACTTAACATTCTATTACATGTGCAATATGCAAATCAATGCAATATTACTTTTATTGCTTGTACATTTAATTATCTATTACTTATTAATGACTTATTGCTCGTTACACTACGCTTTTTTACTTAGTATTCATTTCATATTATTACTTATTATATACTTATTATATACTTATGTATGCACACTTATATGTGTTTTATTATTATTAATTATTAATATCATTATTATCATTTCTATTATTGTTAGATTATTGTTATTGACACCTGAATTTCCTCTGGGATAAATAAAGTATCTCTATCTATCTCTATCTATCTACCTTGAAACTTAACTTAATTATTAATTAACTTCCCACCTCACTCATAGCGCTCCCCAGTGGTGACAGGAAGTGTCCAGGTTTTACATACACAGGGTTTTACATTTACATTCTACATAATTGACCACATCAATGAAATTCCACTTGTAATACATTCAGAACAAGTTGGTGAAGCTACATTATGCATGCAGTGCACATGCAGTCCACATGTGAACACGGGCCTATGGCTGCGCATCCACACGCACATACGACCACGACCATATGTGTTAAACACTGATATATACATAAAACGGCAACAAACAAGGCAAAATGGGTGAAGTGAAGGTTTCAATGTTGGAATACACTGATCGTGAGGATGGTTATCCTAGAAATCGGTGCAGGTAATCATATTAGCTCTGTGCTAGGTGGTTAGCTGCGCTATTAGCTATTAGCTTCTCTGCCCAGAACAATAGCCTCACGTGTAATGTGGTTTCAACGGATTCCTCCGGAGCAGTTCATCTCTTTCCATGCCTCGGCGTCCTGCGTCCCCATTGCAACGCGCTGTTGACGCACATGCAGCGCGTGCAGAAGTCTTCCTTTGTTCTGCTCTTCTACCAATGCTCGTATAGAATCACCTCTCTCTCCTAGCACATACTGCTGGACCAAAATGTCCTTGTGGGTCCGTTTTCTGATCCCGTTTGCGGATCTGTGCGGCGTGGCTGACGCGGCTGACGCGGCCAGTAACTTTCGGGTACTTTAATGACTAACTAAAATAATTGTTAAATTATAATTTAAATTAAATTATTTAATTATAATTTAAATTAAATTATTAAAGCCAGGTTTCTGAAAGAAACAACATGTCAATGTTGTTGTCATAGATTGATTCATTTATAAGAATGGCTTTGGAAGACAGGGAGTGGACATTAAGTTATCGACATTTAATACTCCTGTCCTGAGGAATAACAGTAGAACCCCTGATTTTTATGAGGTTGCAAAGAGTTGCTCCTCTGATGTTAAATTTGGACAGTCAGGGGACAGACACAGTCTCTGTGGCATTTTGCGTGGTTACCTGAATAGAGGGGAGTGCAGAGAACTGTGTTAAACAGCATTTCTGCCTCCTTGCCTCAACACTGAGTCAGGGTGGGGAAGACTAATGCACTTGGCCAGGTTGCTGGAGAGTTGGGCTGCTCTTTCCAACGTGGGATGCAGTCCCTCCTAATGAGACCAGGTCTACCCGAGAGAATTTGCCACTTATCTACAAGCCCACACCATTTGCGCGATGATGTATGGCTAAACATGTCATTACCTGCCAGGTTGGACAGGGGGCCGGAGGAAACTACGGAGTCCGTCATTGTTTTGGCCATTGAACACACTGACTCCACACTAATTTTAGTGACCTCTGTTTGGCGTAACCGCAGGTCATTAGCGCCAACATGAATATTGCTAGACTCGCTGACTTTCACATCCCTTAAAATAGAATCGCCAATGACCAGAGGTTTATCCTCGCCGGGTGTGTCGCTGAGCATTGAGAACCTTTTTTTCCACTCTGATTCATCGTTGGTTAAAGACAGGTGATTGCATGGATTGTGTGTCCACCTTCACAAACATGTCGTGATTCAAATCATTATCAGAGGTTTTTTTTTTCTTTTTTTTTAATGATTTTTCATGAATGAATGTCAATGTGAACCGAAGAGGGAGAAGAGGGGGAAGGAAGGAGAGCAAGTAAGAGGGAGGGAACAGAGATAAAAGGAGACAAAAGAAGAAAGAAAACAAGAAAAACAAATAACTACAGACAAAAGACGGCAACACAACAGAAATGACAGCAGCAATAGCAGCTGCAGTCACGTCGGACAACAGCTGAGTTCCTTTTATAGTAGCAACAGTGGGAGCAACAGAGATTGCTGTTCCCATTCTCTCTGCCGCCAGTTGCTGTATTGGGTCTCAGTTGCTGTGGAGAGGAGAGGGGAAAGAGAGGGACAGCAGCAACAGACAGCAACAGACAGCAACAAGTGACAGCCATGTGTGTGTGTTTGTATGTGTGTGTGTGTGTGTGTGTGTGTGTGTGTGTAGCAGGTGGGTGAGAGATCCCTTATGTGCATGGTTAGACCTGTGCGCATGCCTTCATGCAGAACTGCATCGGTGAGAGGTTTGTCACTCAGCTTCAGTGGGGAGGAACAGGAATTAAGGACGTCACACCTCGACAACGGTGGGTGCCATCACCGGCCCGGGCACACTCCACCCAGCCCATGGCCCCGCATAGCCGGGTGGGCTGCCAGGTTGGGTGTCTCCGGGGCCCCCTGCCGGGCCCACTGCCGGGCGACATGCGGCTCCGGTGCACAGGACCCGGACCCCGGATCCATCCATTGCTGTAAGGCGGCCTGACCCCCCCACCCGCAAAACCCCAGAGCTGAGCAACAGCGATGGAAGGGCACCCGACCCCACCAGCCCGAAGACCAGGGCCGGGCCCACCGTCTCAGCTGGGCTGGTGTGCATCCACATAGCACCAAACGCCACCCCACCATCGCCTCGAGAGAGGGCACAGCCTGGTCACAGTCCCCCACCCCAGTCAATGGTGTTACTGAGATGTGTCCAGATTGTCTCGGATTCAGCATCTGGTTTCTGATAGAGGCAGATATTCTCTCCATAGTGATATAATCTTGAATGTAATTATTGTACTGAGGCTTAATTTCTTTTTGTCTTTCCAGTTCATGAGGATAGTTTTCTTTGCAATGCTTAGGGCAGTGAGCAGAGGTTGGGTTTGGTGGGATTCCAGATCAGTGTTGTTAAGGTCCCCTAGCACACAGAGTGATGGTGAGGCCCGTATAAGGTGCCCGAGGCGAACAGATAGGTCTTCGAATACCCTCTGCCAGAACTGGTACACTGGTGTGCATTGACATATGGCATGCAAGCAGTGATCTGTTGTCCCATCTTCACAATGTGCGCAGGTGTCAGATTGCGTAAGACCCATTTTGAACATCCTGTGTAATGTGTTCTATGGAGGATTTTATGTTGTATGAGCTGCAGATTTGGTGATTTTGGGCGACTGAGCAGTCAGTCTTTGTTAACAGAGTAAATATTTTGGATAGTAGCTTTCGGGGTGATAAGTTGAGAAAATTTTACCGGGGAGATACTTAAATCTACATGTGTGGATCTAACAAAGCAGAGGAGGGTTGCCTTGGAGTCATGGAAACCAGTTAGTTCACTTGGGGAAGGACCATCATTTTTATTGGAGCTATTCTCCCCATTAGTGAAATGGGGAGGTTTACCGACCGTGTTAGGTCATCCTCAATTCTCTTCAGCAGTGGAACATAATTCAGTTGTGAGAGTTCTGACAGCCTGTTGGAGACGCTGACACCCAGATATCTGATATTCCCCGTCAGTTTACGTAGTAGTCCGATATGACTGAGAATTTATCTATGAGCTTGATTGACTCAGAGAGGGAGGACTGTGGGTTCTGAAGGAAAAGTAATACATCATCAGCATAGAGACTTATTTTATGGTCGAGGGTTGGTGTTTGAATCCCTTTGATATTTATATCTTGTCTGATGGCCGCAGCCAGAGGTTCAATGAAAATGGCGATCAGCGACGGAGAGAGTGGACAGAGTTGTCTTGTTCCCCTCTGCAGGATGAACCTCGCGGAGGTCTGATCATTTGTCCTTACAGCAGCGCTGGGTGAGTTGTGTAGGATTTTTATCCAAGATATAAAAGAGTCCCCGATTTGAATTTATACATTGTGGACAGAAGGAGCTTCCAGTTAACTCTATCGAAAGCTTTCTCTGCATCCAAGGAGAGGAGGATTGAGTTCAGGTTGTGGGTATTTGAATAATCCATTAAGCTAAAAAGTCTGCGTGTGTTGTTTGATGACTGTCTTCCCTTGATAAAGCCAGTCTGATCTGTATGTATTATGTGAGGAGTTATCTTTTCAAGTCTTATAGCAAAGACCTTGCAGAGTTTAAGATCAGAGGGGGCTGGGAGACCGAGCGGTGAGAACCTATTGGAAATAGGAAGTGGTAGGTGGGCCTCGGTGGACTTTGGTTGAGAACTATGTTCCCCTCTGACAGTCACCCAGCGTCCCTGTGTTCCCGGCTGCTAAGAAGAAGCCGTGGGGGAGCTATGCTCAGTGGTGATGGCTATTGGGCGTGATGACTAATGGGTGCTGGCTAGCTGTGACTATCGGTTTCGTTTCCACCATGCTGAGCCAAGCTTCCAGATCACTAAGCCTGGCTGCCAACCTAACCAATAAACTGCAGTGCTTACACATGTCACCCTTGCTAAAGGAGGCAGGTGAGTAGCTAAACATATGGCACACTGAGCAGGAGGGAGGGACAGGTGAAGCAGGAGGGGAGGCCGTTGCTACCGGAGTGAATGCTAACAGTTATCGCTAACTGGCGCAGGGATGATAAAAGACACAAGAATTGGTGTAGAAAGCGGGTCGGTGAGAGAGCAGGACCCGAAAATAGGATAGAGTGCTCAAGTGGCACTCATAGGGTATTTAAATGGTGGGAAATCAAGGAAAAGACACTAAGAATAGGAATAAAGATAGAACAGACAGAGTCTCTTGGCACACAGCAAGAAGTGACACTTACCGGATGTGACTGCTGGTTTTCTCACATTTTCAAATGCATTCCTGGGCATGATACTGAACTCCAGATTGCCTCTCACATCATCAGGTGGGAATGAGTGTGCATGGTGTCAAAATGGTGTGAAAAGCCAATAGTGTGAAAAGCTATTGGCTAAAGCAGATTGACCGTGTGGGGTAGCTTCTGCCACCAGTGTATGAATGGATGAATATGACTTGTCGTAGGGTGGGTAAAGTGCTTTGAATGGTCACGAAGACTAGAAAAACACTACATGAAGACCAGTCTATTTCCCATCTTCCATGGGCATTGCACTGCAGTTTCCACCTAAATAAGTACACCTTAATATGGGAATTATAAACCACTCTGACATGTCCTGTTTTTGTCTTTTTCTTCTTCAAGCCTCTGGGTCGGACTCAGAGTTGATCTGATAAGGCTTCAAATCCACCATTGTTTACCATGTGCAGTTGTCATTTTAACTTGTGTTTTCAGGTCATCAGTAAGCCAGCTTGTTGAACTGTTGCCCAAAATCTGTTTATGGTTAAGTGGCATGACATTTCTGACAATTCTTTAGCGATTCACCAATCATGACAGAGTGGACCATCTGGCCAATCATAGCAGAGTAAGTAAAGGAAACTTTTTGAAGCGCAAAGATTTTTAAATAGTTACACAAATCAAAAGTATGAATGCTGATGATGGGTATAATTTTGACGGCTCATATAAACCACTACGTCACTTTAGGTGAGTTCTTTATTATTATTCATACAATTCACAAACAGCACACTCTAGATGTTCACAAACAAGTCGATTTATTTAAAAATCTTTATCCCTGTAGAAGTTGACCAAACTGCCTATGACCAGTTCTGCCTAGCTCATACAGGCTGTATGGGCGCCACAGTCTGTTGTTCTATGACTGGTAATGTTATCTTGTGCCTTTTATCCATATAAAGCCATTTCAACACACTGTTAGATTTAGTCTGGGTGCTGCTCAGGGACGATGTGGTGATGATTTATAAAGTCTGATTCTTTTTCAGTGAAGAGTTCTTGGTTCCAGTCACAGTCTCATTTGACTTCCTGACTTCCGATGAGTATTTGGATTTTTTTTTTTGTGATCTCCTGTTTGAAGGATGAGGTGGCTTTGTCATTCCTACCACTTTCAATTTAATTGGGGCTTCAGATATCCCTGCCATGTTCCGTGCCTGGCAGCGATATTCACCAGAATCCTTGTATGATAATCCATTCAGGCTGATTATTGACCAGCGAACACCGACTCGAGGAGATTCCTGTATAACTGAAACACAAACAGGTACACAACCTTTTATTTTAAGTATTTATACTATACTATATATTCTATAGCTAAAACAATGTGCTCTGATTCTGTCATTAAATGAATCGAAAGAAACATGATTGCTTTGTTTCATTCATTACTAATATTCATTCAAGTTCAAGCAAGTATTATTCTTCCACCAGGTAATGTGCATGTCAGCCAAGTAAGGACACTCAATGTAGTTGTATAGGTGAATAGATGATTTTATCATGGTAATTGATTGCCACTTGTACATCTGTAGGCAGTGTAGGCACAATCTCATTTCACAAGTAAATTTTGTCCCAGCCTCTCTGCCAATGCACTGGAGTTCACCCCAGGCCATCTGCGTTAGGACCCCACGGATGAGGCTATGAAATTAAAAACAAATCCTGCACTTCAGGACAAGTCTCCTGCACAGAGTCCTGAACTTGTGAGAGCAAATGCTTGCACTGTGGTCCCTCAGCAGGGAGGGGATGTCTCTGGCCAACCAATTCAGGTGGCTCCTTGAGAATGATGCTACACCATCTACCTCGTTAGAAAGGTGGAAGAGGAGGAGAAAGAGGGGACCTTCAATCCCCAGGGACATGGCCAGGACAGCCTGCTGTCAATTCTGGACTATGCCAGGAGCTTTCAGGAAATTAAAGACCCTGGGCAGCATCTGTTGTCCAGGAAGCCTGCTCCACCGGTGGAAGCAGATGGTGACAGTTGTAGGCTTTGGAGCGAGGGCCAAAGATACCTGGAGGCAGATCTGGGGAAGCAGAGCTGATGGTTACGCTGACTTCATCTCACAAGTGAAGTGCATCAAAGTGCAAGATGCAAGTGCAGGATGTACAATTTGCAGCAGTACATCCTCAAGCAACAGAGTGCAGTCCACCACGACCAGCTCCCAGTGCATCAGCTGCCTCCACACGAAAATCAGTCAGTTCACAACCATATGCAAATACTGATTTTTCATGCAAATTAAATGTCTGTAACATTTTCACTGCTCATTTTCAATTGGAGAAGGATGAGGATGAGGAACTAGAGAGAGCTGTGAGAAGTATGTTCCCATCTAAATTTGAGACAAGTAGGTGGAACCAGTTTACTTACCAGAAGCCTGTAACAAGTTCGTCTTTGAAAATCTAAGAAGTCATCTGTGCTTTCAGGGCCCCCTAGCAGCAGCCTCCAGAGACACTGCAGTGTCCACCAACAGCTTGTTCTTCTCTTCTCTTCTTGTGAATACACCTGCCATTGTTGTTCTTTGCTGATGCTTGTGTTATTTTGGAGAGGGGAGAGGAGAGGAAGTTTTTCCTTCCTTTAAACTGGGGGGTGCAGATGACTGGCAGAAATATGGAGTGATATGATGATAATTGTGGGAAAATAAATAAACAAAGGGCTTGCCATAAAAAGTTTGAGAACCACTGCCATCAGCTGTCTTCAAGAATTTGGCATGTGAAATACTGTAGTTGTTAGCATGCTACATCTTTGATTGACATGTGATATTCTTACTTTACATTGATGCTGTCTCTGTGCTTTACATGTTTTAAAATTCTTCAAAAAGTTGCTTATTTAGTCTGTACTAATATATTATCCATAAACACAACAGGTAAAGTCATTGTGAACCATAAACCAATATCAGTGTGTTAGGAAATGACATACACTGTTGTTAAAGCTCGCAGGACGTAGCAAACGTCCGGTAAGCGTCAATTCCTACTGAGTGTCGATAACACTGCTACCTCTTCTACTCTGTCTCTACTCCTATTCGTAGAGTCTATTCCTTGAATTTCGACCATTTAAGTATCCTGTGAATGCCACTCGAGCACTCTATCCTGCTTTTGGTTCCCGCTCTCTCTCCAACCCCCTTCCTACACCACTTCTAGTGTCGTTTATCACGCCTACTCCAGTTAGCGCTGTTAGCATAAGCTCTGGTTTGCGATGGCTTCCCCTTCTGCTTGTCCTGTCCCTCTCTCTTGCTCAATGTGCCACATGATTAGCTACTCCCCTGCCTCCTTTAGCAAGGGTGATATGTGTAAGCACTGTAGTTTATTGGTTAGGCTGGAGGCCACGCTTAGTGATCTGGAAGCTCAGCTCCGCACGGTGGAAACAAAACCAACAGTTATCCAGCGTTGGAAAGAGCAGCCCAACTCTCCAGCAACCTGACCATGTGCATCAGTCCTCTCCCACCTAGAGTTGCAGTTTAACGCGCTTCTCTGCCCTTCCCTCCTTTCAGATAGAGACTGTGTCTGTCCCCCGACTGTCCAAATTTAACAGCAGAGCAACCTTTAACAACCTTATAAAAATCAGGAGTTGCACAGTCGTTCCTCAGGACGAGCATTAAATGTGGATTACTTAATATCCGCTCCGTCTTCCAAAGACATTGTCAGTTAGTTACCCCCTAAACCTAATTTTGTTTATAATTCATTTGATAACCTTGCCAGCAGTTTGTCTCACCAAAT
This sequence comes from Karalla daura, assembly GCA_029224185.1. Lineage (NCBI taxonomy): Eukaryota > Metazoa > Chordata > Actinopteri > Chaetodontiformes > Leiognathidae > Karalla > Karalla daura. Next base: position 107,533 of record CM055199.1, read on the forward strand.
CTGGAAGACACAGCTTGTCCTACTTGTCGTAGTGTATCGGACTCCGGGCCCTTATTTAGATTTTTCTGTCTGAATTTCCTGAATTTCTTTCAAACTTAGTCCTCAAACCTGACAAAATCATAATCATCTGTGACTTCAATATTCATATAGATGTAGTCAATGATAGTTGCAGTACGGCATTCACCTCTATAGTCGAGTCCATTAGCTTCTCTCAGCATGTGCATGAACCCACACAGCTTGTTCTAACTTACGGTGTTGAAATTGGCTGGCTCAGAATCATAACTCCACTGAGCAGTGTAATCCCACACATTTTAGCAGTGGCAACTTCATTAATTTCTTCAATAACAAAATTCTAAAGATCAGACAAGCAATTAAGAACCACATAGCATCCACTGCAATCAATTACCCCCTATTTCTGATATTCAGAATAAAACTCGGGATACAGACAGGTCACAATTTTCATTTGACCCCATTGACCTGCATCAGCTGACTTCTATCATCCCCTCCTCTAAATCATCGACCTGCCTCCGAGACCCAATTCCCACTAAGCTGTTTAAGGAAGTGTTGCCTTTAATTGCCACTTCTTTACTTGACCTCATCACCCTGTCCCTAACAGGTTATGTTCCTCTTAAGTTTAAAGTTGCAATAAGGGTTAGGGTTAGTGCCTCCTGTTGGGCAGCCAGTAGCTCCCATCCAAAGCTGGGATCAGCATGTTGTTCGTTGAACATGCTCTCAGCAGCAGAAAATATGAAGACTGAGATGGAGAGTTTGGGTCTGTGACCAGGGTCACATCTAGTAGGTCACCCCATGAACATCTTTTCCCCGTGGCATCATCCACCTCAGCCTGAGGTGGATGGAAAAGTACTTTCAGCTTCATCCATGTTTTATATTGAAGCCAGAACATCCAGTCTTGGAGATTATGAAGAATTCCTATGTTCTGCAATGTCTTTATGGTTGTCCCAACCCCAGGTAACTTCTTCAGACATGGAAAGGCCAAGAGTGATCATTGGCACTAGAGGCCAGTGCTATATCTTAATCTCAAATCTCACCTGTAAGGCATGCAAGAAGTACTGGCATGCTGTCAGGTCTCAGTGGCTGGAGAAGCTACCAAACAGATTCACAAACCTTGTGCCACCCTTCCTTACACTCAAAAAGCCATCTGCAAATAATTGATGGGTGAGATGAGGTGCAGTGGCGGATCACCAGAGGACATGTCTAGGCAGCTGACAGAGGCATTCCACCTGAAATATGAGAGAGGGTTTCTGAGGATGGATGCTGAGGCAGGTGTCTACGAACAAAAAACTATCACTGGGTTCCTCAGACAGGCTGACACTCCTGCTCCATTCAGTGGATTTGCTGACACTGATGGCTGGTGTGGAGTGTCTATTTCTGCACACTATTCAGTCACCTGCCTGGTCCATGATTACAAAATGCACCAGCACCTTCTCATTCTGCTACAGGGGACCACTGGTTGGGCACTGACGTCACACATACAAGATAGCAAGGACGGTTGTTCTGTCTTCTGGCACCATGTCTTCCTATGATGTCATGAATGAGAACTGGATGATCATGAGCTGGGTGATGCTGCAGTCCGAGTGTGATCAGTCCCTTTACCTCATGAATGAGGGTCTGGCTCACCGGTACACTTTGGCTCCAGCCCAGGTACAGCCAGTACCAGATGTCATAAACAAGGTAGTCTTCACCTGTAATGAAATTACTTTTTAATGTTTTAGTGACTGTTGTGCTGCTTTCAAGGTCCTGGATCCTGGGGTTCACAGGAGCATCTCCTGTCGGACAGCTGGAAGACCACAGAGGCTGTTGTTACAGAGGTCACTTCTGGAAATCTGGCTAACAACAGCGCATCTTGGAACAAGTTTTAGAGAGACATCACCATGAAGTTAGACTTGTTTCATTACATACAGCGCTTAACCAGGGAGTGTGTGTCAGAACATCATCCTCTGTACAGCTCTTTCTGCCAGTTCCTCTGCAGCATCTGTTATTGTGGAACAGGGTGACCTCCAGAAACTCACGCCTTACGCCTACACTTTCTGTGGGATATCACCTGCCAATCCCACCAAGAAACACATCAGAGAGCACAGATGAAGGAGCCACAATCCAGAGAACTGCTGCCGAGGGTTGACGATGTTCTCCATGACTTCCACCGGGCTACAGATGCCAATGATGTGCTGCTCTTCAAGCCCTCCGTGTTAAAGGTGTGGAGGATTCAGCGCATCTACATCCTGAGGGGCTGCCTGAGCGATCTTGAGGTGGAGGAGGGAATCTTGTGCAGGTATGGTGGAACCTTGCAGCTGAACAATACCAAGGGTGAGAGAGTTGTTGTACCTATTTGGATCCCTGTGAGAGAGACGTCTCAGCAGGAGGGCTTCCACTTTCACTGTACCCAGTGGGTAACAGGCAACAGGGTGTCCACAGACCCTCACATAATCCAGGTGTATCACTCACTTTAAATAACTGACTGACTGATTTACTCACTAGGTTTGATGCTATATCTTGAGGGGGGACTTGGGGGGAGGGACTTGGGGCACTGTCCAGGAAGATCCTGATGTGGCAGCACCGATCCTGTCTACCCAAGCAGTCCCCCAGCTGCCCCCAATTCCAGCATCTGCGACAGCTGAAGAAGAGCCTCTTCTGGATGCAGGTAATTTGAATTGCCTACCTACACCTGCCTGTTTACAGACGTCACCACCAAAAACAGGCTTAGACATTGTGGTTTGAATTAATATGATAAACATTGCAGCATATTATCCATTGATTATAACTTTAGAGCTAATGTGTTCAAAATATATATTACACACTATTATACACATCCCATTACTTATAGTTTTATTAGGCTCTGAGTTTTCTGTTTTTTCTGCATATGCATCCTCACTAATTGATTACATCCTCCCCTTTTTCACTTGCTGGAGCTCAGGGTGGCATTGATTTGTCTAGTCTCCTGCTCCGGTAAACCTGCCTGCCTGAATCTCTGACTCTGACCTTAAACCCTGAAAACTGGTCTACCCCTGTAACCCATCTCCTCTAACCCCCTTCTGTTTCTGATCAAGAGTGAGAGTGAGACCAAGAGTGCCACAGATAACCCACCTGCCGTCATCTCCAACTTCTGCTTCCCAACAGCAAGCCCGCAGTGGCCATGTGAGTGTGATTTTGTCTTCCATCTTTTGGGGGCTGCAAACCCCATCTAGAATGTCCTCATTGAACTGATGATCAGGATCAACCAATGCATCCAGGGTCAGAAGAAACTCCACGCACCACTTGACCAACAGCTCATGAAGCGACAATATTCAATGTGTCTGTACTGAAGAGGTGCAGGACATTTCGTTTCCAAGTGTCCATTAAAGAGCAGAGCTCACCAGCAGGAGGGGAGATCCTGGTGAGCACAACCTTTCAAAGCTCTCCCCAACCTTGCCAGATGGTCCACAGACCTCATCATCTTTTAATTATGGGGCTGCATGTGTGATAGATGAGGGTTTCTGTAATGAGCTGGATGGAGAGAACCCAGTGCGGGGCCAAGCACGAAATGGCCATCTGCTTAGAGCACATCACACATCAGACTCTGAACAGTTGGGAATCATACAGAAACCAACCTCTACTATGGTGAATTTAAAGTCGCAAAACACATTCCTGACTCCTTCCGAGAGAGGTGTTCCAAGCATACCCATTTGGAAGGAGATCCAGAGGCAAACACACACATGCTGGAGAGATTATATCTCTTGGGTAGCCTTGGGATCCCCCCAAGAGGGCGAGTTGGTGGAAGTGGGTGGGGGGAGGAAGTGTCTGGGCTCCCACGCTCAAGCTGTTGCCCCCACGACCCGGATCCAGATAAGTGGCTGAAGACAAGAGCAATGAGTAGATGATCCAGGGACATTTACTGTCAGTCAATTTACTGGGTGAAATCAGATTGTGAGTACATGTAGTGCTGCTGACAGTCACTGATAACAGTGACAATTTGATTAGAAAAATAATAATTTAATAATAAGTTTTGATTTTTTTCTTCCTCACCGCATATCATTTTGTTTCCTTAGATATATAGTAATCTATTGACAAAAACAGCTAAAAATATTGAAAGACAATTTAGAGGAGGGAACATTAACATGAAATAATAATGTAAGCCTTGACTTACAAAAAATATACCAGTGGGAAAACACAACAAGCACAGTGATGACGCTTGCCAGTCTCCTTAGGGTATCAGCTGAGGGCTATATAATTTCATTTATTAATAAGTGTTGAGATATATTGCAGCCAATAAGCAGATTTAGTTATAAGGATAATTGAAAAGTAAACCAATGTCAGTACATGGGTTAGCTGGAGTGGAGCAGTTAGATTGTTATTTTACCATTTGTGTTGTGTCTAAATGAAAAATGAGATAACGCCACTCACAACCCTCCAGAGTCCTGGGTAGTTGATCAACACTCTCAAGATTCACATCTTGGCAACAATCTGCACAGAGAAATCAAAATCTCATGGTCAGTGAAATAAGTGACAACACCTTGAGGAAGACCCTGGGTTGCTTACCAGTGTAGGTTGATGTTTTGATCCATGTCAGGGTTGGTGTCGGATAGCCAGTGGCATCACAGCGAAGAACAACGTTGCTGCCCAGGAGGGAGATGACTCTGGTGGCTGCAGGCTGAACGGAAGGCCTCATGCAGCGGGACAGCTCCATTTGAGTCAAGGGTATCCCTACATGCCCCAGAGCCCGACTGCACAGCAGCTGCTGGTCCATGAGTACCACAGAACTCCCCAAAGACATGGACAAGGATATCACCATGGAGATCTGGCAGTCACACAACCAAGGGTTGTCATGGAGACCTGGGTATGAGGTAAGAAAAATCACCTTTCACATCTTATGCATCTTTCCATTCTCATGGAAAAAAGAGGGGTGGCTGTGAAGCCAGGTTGGCTAATTTACATATCAATAGTCAGTTAAGATCATTAAGTTCAAAGTCACTTACTGTACTATGTCAACTGACTCTGTGAACCTAACTTGTTTGGGACCAATTTTCTTTTTTGAGCAACACCATTTTACTTTACAGTCACATTCATAACCCCATTCGCCATCACCAAACTTTACCCACCGTGGACATGCACTTTCACTGCAGCAAGTTTTTTGTGTTGCAATATGTTCCTTGTGATGAACCGAGCGGTCCCCCCAAGTGTGGGATTGGCAGCCGGACAGTTGACGGAGGACAAGTAGGCCGCAGAGGTAAAATCAACCAGTATTTTATTAACCTGGTACAAGAACAAAAAAGGTGGCAGGGACCAAAACAAAAAACAATGCAAAGCAAAGCAAAGCAAAGCAAAGCACGACTCTTCTCTCCGGTATACAGCCAAGTAACCAACACAGCCTCACTGCAAGCATGTGTGTCTCCTCTCTCTCCCCCTCAGGTAGACTGAGGTCTCCCTCATATAGGGCTACCTGTTCCCTGGATTGGACTCAACCAATCCAGAGAACAGGTAACTTCCTCCAAAAACCTATTTACAGTCTTAATAAATCATACCAAGTAGAAATAAACCCAATAACAGGGACCAAACAACCATATATAACAATGAGACCACCACCAAATTAACATAATCCTTTATACTAACCAAAAACACACCAAACACCCCTCCACCGTGCACAGTGTACCAAACCCCAGCCTGGGGTGGAGTTAAAACCCCGGCACCGGCAGCGGGCGCGCTTCCGCCTGGGAGCCACAGAGCTGGAGCCGGTGGTGAGTATTGCGTGTTTGGTGTAGTGTACTGGTGGCTGACGTGAAAAACTACGGGTGAATGTATGTGAAAATGAGACCGGGTTGCGGGTACCTCGCTACCCGGTGGTAATGGTGTCGAGGTCGGTTATGGGGAAATGAAACAATCGGTAAGTGACTACGTGACTGTGGCTGCAGCGGAGCCGCATGCTCGACCACGCCAGAGCGCGCGGTGCGCTCCGGCACGCCAGAGCGCGTGGTGTGCTCTGGCGTCGGCACGTGACCAAACTCCACCGCAGCCACCACCAAAGTGCACAAGCATTACCCCACTACCCCTTCACACTTGAAATAAATGAACACAGATCACAAACACCACTGTGCCCCGGTGTATTGTGCATCTGTGCCCGTGCACCGAGAGGGAACCGAGTCCGGTCCCTCTCTCTCCCCTCCCCCGCTTGCGCAGCCCAGCGCAGCGGTGAGAAGGGGGGGGTCACCTTCTCACATTCCTTAATACTAAGAGTGATGCAGAACACATAAAGTAAGGTTACTATGAAGCAGATGTAGGTCCTGTCAGCTCTTGTTTCTTTTCAATAATTTTATGCTTATTCACTTTTAGCTGATCCCTTTGGATGTAATACAGTCAAGTCTCCCGTGAAGCTATCCTGACAGATTTCAGAGCAGCCTCCCTCCAAAAGGAGTTCAGGCAATAAATCAAAGCTATACGATCAGAGACATCAACAAGCCTTCATGGGCTGCGCCGTGAGCTGGGAGAGGAGATTTGCCGGCACCTCAGAGGGAGCTGAATGTGCTTGCCCCACAAAGTTCATGACTCAGCTAATTCCTAAAGTCCCGGGAGCCAAGAACTTTTCCTCCTTGGTGGTGATAGACCAAGCCCACTGCTCACTTGCACCAAAACCGAAAAAAGGTTCACGACCAAGAGCACTCATTGTTCAGCTGCATTATTATGCAAAAAAACCCCAAGAAAATCATGGGTCTCACTAAAGGCAAGTTCGCCCTCACCCACCAGGGCACACCAATACACATCTACCCAGACCTGCCAGCCGAGGTGAGCAAGTGCTGGGCTACTTTCAATGGGATAAAGGCAAAGCTCGAGGAAGTGAAGATCAACTACAGTCACTACTACCCGGCAGTCCTCGCTCTCAACCTGGATGGTGTCCGGCAAACTTTCAACTCGATTTTTACAAGGCAAAGATATCCCCGCAGCAGGAGGGATGACTCATCTTGTTTTTCACCGGCAGCAGCTCAGATTATAATCAGCGGCTGGACTTCCACAAGACTAATAGTCTGCATATAAAGTGTTCCTGTTCACCTTCTTTTTCTTAATTTCATGCTGCTAATATCTGTTATCCACCTGGAACCGCCAGCAATAAGACTGTACACCTTCCAGTTGGGGAAAGTTACAGGAGGTAGGTTGGGTTTTTCTTTGTGTGTGTCATCCATTAGTCATGGCAGTTTTGTTTGTATATTGTATAATGTGGTATGTTGGTTTGTTTGGAGCCAAAAGGGGATGGCTGGTATAGTTAACACTGGGGAAGGCCTAGTCCAGCATGCCACCTGGAATGCAAAAGGCCTAAAGTGTGCTGTAAAGAGAATTAGAGTGCTTCTTTAACAGTTAACTCTGCAGTAATAATTTAGCTGATTCATCACTGCCGAGGAGGTCAAAGTCTAATTGCAGGAAAATCCTTTTATTGTAGAGATCAGGTGAGGGTATTTCAGCTTGCTGACAATCAATCTTTTGTATTTCCTCTGATATCTCTGACTAATGTTGAAGGCATGATCGGTTGGAAGAAGTACTGTAAGAAATTATCTGCCCATGAATGTAGGCTAAGAGCTTCCCAAAGTGTCCCCATTGAGACCTCCCCAATATTATTGCTAGAAACAAATTGCTCTATCTGGGTAGAGATAAATGAAACAAGCATTATCAGATAGCAATAAGTTATGAAATCACCAGACCGAAGCTACTGATTTATGTTGAAATGTTAATTGTAATATATGATGGGCATGGTCTGAGATTACAATTGCTTTCATATGCGACAAGAGTTTTCAATCAATAAGAAAGTAATCAATCAAGTATGATTGGTGAACAGAGGAGAAGAAGGAGAAGCAGTGAGTATTTGGATTCTTAAACCTCAAGGATCTGCATTACCATAAATTTCAAGGATAGAGTTAATGGTTGCTGCCCTAGAAGGTGGTCAAGGAACATCTGTCCAGCTTTGGGCTTAAGACGCAATTGAAATCTCCCCCAATAATTGAATGATGTGAGTTTATATTTGGAATTAAAGACCACAGTGATAAAAAAGAGCATTATCAATATTGGGAGCATAAGCACAAACTAAAACCAGGGGTACATTATATAGCTTCCCCTCTACAATCACAAACCTGCGGATTGGATTCACATCTTTTCATTCTCCTCTTGGTCTCACCCCATCTGTCCTGCTCCTCCTCCTCCTCCTCGTCCTCCACCTCCTCCTCCCCTTGCTTATTCCGTGACTATGCAGGACAAACATGTGGCCCGGGGTGCGCGCATCCCCGGAATGCCTGTGCTTTCTTCCTTCCTAGATTCAATAAATGCTATGTTGAATCCAGGACTCCGTCGCTCAACCCAGCTCTTCCTGCTGCATGCACTTTTCTACTGTGGACAGATACGACTTCTGATCTATATTCTAAATTGTTAGTCATCTGTACATGTATTTCTCTATACTGTCTTGAATGTGCCCGCCTGTCTGTCCCGGGTGAGGATCACTTCCTGAGGGTTCTCCCCTGTTTTTCCCTGTCAGGGTTTTTCTTGGGAGTCGTTCCTCAGCTTTTGCGAGGGTCTAAGGACAGGGGTTTTTATGTACATATTACTGCTCTCTTTGTAAAGTGCCTTGAGATAATGTCTTATGAATTGTCACTTAAAAATGTATTTTATATTCTCTTGTCCAGTCAACAAAGCCTCTCACTAGAACTTATAATATCTGCATGAGAGGGAGATTTCAGGGTGACCTTGACAGCTGAGCAATAAAAAAAAAGCCCAAGAGGGGGTGCACACAGCCTAAATCTGTGCCCGACATCCAATTTAGCATACTGCATCACCTTCACTTTTCCGAAGTAGGGCACTTAACAATGTTCCCAAGTATGGACCCATTGTGTGATAGATGTGGGCTCTCACCAGGCTCTCTGGCATACTCCTTCTGGTTCTGTCCTCACTCATACACATATTGGAGCCTGATTTTCAACACCCTATCAGAATTCTTCAGAATGGTGGTTCTGGTTCAACCAGATCCTGTAACAGCCATTTTCGGGGTAGTGAGAGAGAAAAATAAAAAATCTATCTGGAACCAAACAGAAAATTATAAAATTTGTTACTTTGTTGGCCAAATTGATCCTTAATTGGAATATTAAGGGTTTGGCCAAGAGCTCCTTATGCTCCTTTCAGCTCCTACATTAGAAATAGGAATTAATTCACCTCTGCACGCCAGATGTAACTGACCTTAACGACTAAACATCATGTACAAAGTGCGCTGGGCAAAATTGCGCAATAGCACCACCTTGAAATCTGGTCAAAGAGGTTTTTTTTCCAACTTTGTCGTAGGCAAACAAAAATGAGTATGTAAATGCATCATGAAGAGACACACAAAAAAGTCTCTTCACATGATGACCATAACCTGACAGGAATAGACAACCCATAACCCATTTTCATTTGAATTTTCAAATTTCTAAAACATGTCCTCCGAGGGGATTAACCCAATTAGTTTCAAATTTGGTGCAGATCATCTATTGACTAAGGAATTTGATTTTCTGAAACGGCTTGGCCACTAGCACATGACGAAATTTGGCTATTTGTCATCAAAATTTTGAAATGGCCTTGTGGGCAGGTGCTTCATTGTAGAAAATTGCCAGGTAATGACCTTCTCAATGGGCGTGGCAAAATGTCTCGACTGCACCAACTAGGAAATTTTAAATGACCCTCCACATAAGGGTTTTTACAGAGTAGAAAGATGAAACTTTGTATTTTTATAGATTTTCTCCAGACGCACAAAAAAGTCTCTTGCAACAGTGGTCAAAACTAAACAGAAATACATTAATTTTAGATCAAAATGTCTTTAAGGGTGGCGCTGTAAAATGAATATGTAATGTTTGCCTATTCATGAAGGCACCATAGTGATGATGCCACACAGCGCTGTTAGTGCTAGCCAAGCGGCTAAAAGCCAAGTCTGTGTTGGAGTCGTTTCTGGCAGTTTTAATAAAAACTGTCGAAGTACATATATGTGGCAGTTATACACAGACTTCCATGTGGTGTCAGGAATTATCATATATCCGGGTGTACAATATCAACTGGAAGGACTATTTTTCCAAACGACAAGAATACGGAAAGTTAGCAGCGAGAGCAGTGACTTCCGCAGCAGACACAGACGTCAGGCGGAGGAGGCGAACCAAAAGCTTTAAAACAACGATTCAGAGAGGTATGCAACCCTCAAAATAACTGTGTGGAATGTAAGAGATCAGAGACTTTAGCCAGGCAACAAAAGGACGCTCCTGTGAAAGCAGTTGATTGCATTGATAAGTTGTAAAGTTTTCAACTGAGGGAGTTTGCCTTAACATATTTGAGGTTTTACTATGACATGAACCCTAGGTATCAGTAGATAAGCAGAAGAGAAATATGTAACTTGTCTTTACACATGAATGAATTTTGAAGCTATGCTGTATTGATTGAAATTGAAATGGTGAAATTGTATACAGTATTGTCAGAAATCATGCATAATGATAATCAGATTTCAGCAAAAATATGTACATGTACTCACACAAACAACATGTACACTTTACTGATGGCTGACTTGTATCTACCACATTGTGCATGTTTTGTTTGTCGTTTATTTAATAAATATATAACCTCTCACCTCCCTCTTTTTGATGCAGCTTTGGTACAGAATTGTAACAGAAACATTTCTATTTCTATATCTAAAAACTAAAAAAAAGTGAGACTTCAAGTATGGATTATTACGATTTACAAAGTGCTTATATAATCCATGACTGATGTATGCAAACACCACATTATCAAAATGTCATTTTGCAAAAATAAGGAAAAATGCCATCACAATTTTATGATAAAACCAAACATCTAATCTTGCTAAAACAGTCCATTTTATGTTGGTGGCTGTTCTCAATTTTTTGACAAAAGATGGATCCACATTAGTTTTCTTCACATTTTTAACCACTAACATATTCTAGACCATTTCTCACAAAACGCCAGTTTTAAAATATAAAGTACTTTCCACAGTCCTTCAAATATGCTAAAAAAGATTTGAAGAGCACAATTAGTACATTTCCATTATAACTACTGTTGTGGAAAAAATTCTTCATATCCATCCATCCATCCATCTTCTTCCGCTTATCCGGGGCCGGGTCGCGGGGGGAGCAGTCTAAGCAGGGACGCCCAGACCTCCCTCTCCCTGGACACTTCCTCCAGCTCTTCCGGGAGGATCCCGAGTCGTTCCCAGGCCAGCCGGGTGACATAGTCACTCCAGCGTGCCCTGGGTCTTCCCCTGGGTCTCCTCCCGGATGGACATGCCCGGAACACCTCCCTAGGGAGGCGTCCAGGAGGCATCCGATTCAGATGCCCGAGCCACCTCAGCTGGCTCCTCTCGATGTGGAGGAGCAGCGGCTCTACTCCGAGCTCCTCCCGGGTGACAGAGCTCCTCACCCTATCTCTAAGGGAGCGCCCCGCCACTCTGCGGAGGAAACCCATTTCAGCCGCTTCTATCCGGGATCTCATTCTTTCGGTCATGACCCAGAGTTCATGACCATAGGTGAGGGTAGGGACATAGATCGACCGGTAAATCGAGAGCTTCGCCTTTTGGCTCAGCTCCTTCTTCACCACGACGGACCGATACAGTGACCGCATTACTGCAGCCGCTGCACCGATCCGCCTGTCGACCTCTCGCTCCATCCTTCCCTCACTCGTGAACAAGACCCCAAGATACTTGAACTCCTCCACCTGAGGCAGGGGCTCTCCACCGACCTGAAGAGGGCATTCCACCTTTCTCCGGTCGAGAACCATGGCCTCGGACTTAGAGGTGCTGATTCTCATCCCAGCTGCTTCACACTCGGCTGCAAACCGCCCCAGTGCATGCTGGAGGTCCTGGCTCGAGGGAGCCAATAAGACAACATCATCTGCAAAGAGCAGAGATGAGATCCCATGACTCCCGAACCGGACCATCTCTGGCCCCCTGCTGTGCCTAGAAATTCTGTCCATAAAGGTAATGAACAGAACCGGTGACAAAGGGCAGCCCTGTCAGAGGCCTACATGCACCGGGAACAGGCCTGACTTACTGCCGGCCATGCGAACCGAGCTACTGCACCGGTCATACTGCACGGCCCTCAGTAGAGAGCCCTGGACCCCGTACTCCCGGAGTACCCCCCACAGGACACCACGAGGGACACGGTCGAAAGCCTTCTCCAAGTCCACAAAACACATGTGGACTGGATGGGCAAACTCCCATGAACCCTCGAGCACCCTATGGAGAGTATAGAGCTGGTCCAGTGTTCCACGGCCGGGACGAAAACCGCATTGTTCCTCCTGGATCCGAGGTTCGACTATTGGCCGAACTCTCCTCTCTAGCACCCTGGAATAGACTTTCCCCGGGAGGCTGAGGAGTGTGATCCCCCGGTAGTTGGAACACACCCTCCGGTCCCCCTTTTTAAAAAGAGGGACCACCACTCCAGTTTGCCACTCCAGGGGCACTGTTCCCGACTGCCACGCGATGTTGCAGAGGCGTGTCAGCCAGGACAGCCCTACAACATCCAGTGACTTGAGATACTCAGGGCGGATCTCATCCACCCCCGGAGCCTTGCCACTGGGCAGCTTGCGAACTACCTCAGTGACTTCGGCTTGGGTGATGAATGAGTCAACCTCTGGGTCCTCAGCCTCTGCTTCTTCTAGAGAAGGCGTGACGGTGGGATTGAGGAGATCCTCAAAGTATTCCTTCCACCGGCCAATGATGTCCCCAGTCGAGGTCAAGAGCTCCCCACTTCCACTGTAAACAGTATTGGTGGGGCACTGCTTCCCCCTCCTGAGGCGCCGGACGGTTTGCCAGAACTTCTTCGAGGCCGACCGATAGTCCTTCTCCATGGCCTCCCCGAACTTTTCCCAGGCCCGGGTTTTTGCAACTGCTCGCGCTGCCATCCACTTGGCCCTTCGGTACCCGTCAGCTGTCTCAGGAGTCCCCCGAGCCAACCAGGCTCGGTAGGACTCCTTCTTCAGCTTGACGGCATCCCTTACTTCCGGTGTCCACCACCGGGTTCTGGGATTGCCGCCGCGACAGGCACCGGAGGTCTTACGGCCACAACTTTGAACTGCCGTATCCACAATGGAGGTGGAGAACATGGTCCACTCGTGCTCCACGTCTCCAGCCTCCCTCGGGATCAGGTCAAAGCTCTCCCGAATGTGGGAGTTGAAGACCTCCCTGACAGGAGATTCTGCCAGGCGTTCCCAGCAGACCCTCACGATGCGCTTGGGTCTGCCAAGTCTGTCCAGCTTCCTCCCCGGCCAGCGAACCCAACTCACCACCAGGTGGTGAAATTCTTCATATGTTTGGGAAAATCAAAAAGCAAGACTGGAACACGTACCAAGCGTTTATTCTCTGCAGAGAAGAAAGACAGCACACTCTGACCACTGCTAGTGGATCAGAGGACTGCTTCCCTGAAGGACATGTCACAATGCATTTAATTCTGACCTCCAGGAACACACCCCTAAGTGTGAAAACCATTTGGTCACAATAAACAAATTGTCGGCAGCTGAGCAAGTCTTTACAACTGGTGTCCTGTGAGCAGGACACCCCCATAGGCTTAACAATGAAGGTGTTAACAGCAGGCAGTGATCTTACAGTGAAGTTCTTGAGTCTTTGATGACTGCAGCACACAGAGTTTAGGCTACAACCGAATGAATACTGACATTAATCAAATGTTCCTAGATGCCCGTAAAATTTCCACCACACTATAACTAGAAGTAGAATTTTCAAGCAAATTCAAGCCACCAGAATCTGTGATATCCACAAGCACATGTGTAAAAGTCCATATTTCTAAACTACATTTGAAATATTCTAACACTTGAAATTTTGAATGACCTACCTTAAAAGTTTTATACATACAGCGATCAGAAAGACACATTACCCAAAACAGGTCAGAGGTAATTGAGAAAAACTGTTTTTTATATTATTGTTTTTGTTTTTTGTTTTTCTTCACAGAAATCTATATGGAGTTGGTAAATGAAATTGAAGCGGGAAGTGTGTGAACCTCCTGAAATCTTCCAGTAAATCTGAGACAATTAAATGGGGGATTTGTTGACTTGTTTTTGTTGACTTGTTTTTGCATGAATCTGTAGAAACTTTTTCTATTTTTTTTCATGACTACATGGGACCTGGTTGCACATTTAGATGTCTCTGTTCCACCTTTGTTCTCTTTGTATCTGTCTAGTGTTTTACTAATTGTAACTGCAAAAATACAGTTTCATGTGTCATATTCTGACAGTCTATTTGCTGGCAATTAACAATGAAAATGTATGCTAAAGTTGTGTCAGATTGAAGTTTATTTTTCTTACCTGTAGGACATATATTAATCCTGCGGTTGCCTATACCCCAACGTGTGCAATTGCTTGGACCCGCTCACAGCTGCAGCTTTAATTATTATTAGGGTCAGAGCAACAAAGTTGTTTTTTTCACACTCTGACTCTTTGAACAGCTCTCCCGCCCACATACTTGATCATGGCAGCTTGAAACTTGTTGGACATGATGAGGGCTTTATCCTGAATAGCCTGCCTCCTCACTCATGGCGCTCCCTAGTGGTGACAGGAAGTAATCAGGTTTTACGCATACATGTAGAACTCCTACATAATTGAACATAATAACTTCATTCCACTTGTAATACACGCAGAACAAGTTGGTGAAGCTACATTACAAATGCAGTGAGGCTACCACCAATGGTATCCGTGTGGTGGGCATGAATAGCGACCCCTCCCTCTCACACCATTAAAGGGAAGTTCCCGGCTTCGTGTGGTTTTCTGTGTGTGTGGGAGAGTTGGCGCCTGGTCTGGTAGCATGCTAAGCCTGCATTTCTCTCGGCAGCACCGTGGACAGTGTGCACGGAGGTGGCACCCAACGCCGGCGTGGGAGGAACGACCTGTACCACGCTGGACCACGTGCACTCTGGGTGAGCTGGTGGTTTTACGCCACAGAGTGACTCTTTGCTGGACTGTGGAAAGACGGGGGGCGGGGGGGTGGGGGGGGGGGGGGGGGGGGGGGAGGCTTCCCTGATGTGGGTTACTTCTTTGTACTGGTATATCGGTTGCGAAATTGATAGTATTCCTCGTGGTGACAGCACGTTGGGTTGATTCATGTGTGATGTGTGTCAGTTTGCTGTGTGCCACCTTAAACCGATATTTAGTTCACACCACCTGATTTTTCTTTCCCCTTTTCTTGTGCAGTTTGTTATTTTCCTTTGGGTTAGTCCTGGGGTGTGGTATATCAAATGAGTGTGGGTTAATGAGGGTGACGTGCCAGGTGTGTGTGTGACTTCCATCTGCGAACTTGTATCGTTTCAGACGGGGCTCCTGCCAACCCGTATTGAATAAATTGATAAAAACACACTGCTTCTTGGGTCTGGTGAATGTATCCAGAGGGGTTCAGGCCTGTGTAGCGTTGTGGCAGCTACGACAGTGGTCCTGCTACTCGCACACACAAGGAGAGACAGAAACAGAGCCCCCATTCGCGGCACATATTTTCTATGATTTTAACATGTCACACGTTACTCAGAACATCTCACACAAACAACATGCACACATTACTGATGACTGACTTGAACCCACCACCGTGTGCATGTTTTAGGTCCAAGTAGTTATGAACAAAACTAGACACAATGAGACTGGAGCTTGGCTCATTGCAGTAAGTATTATTTTATTTTGTAAGTTTTTTTTATTTTCTAAGTGTTATTTCATATTTAGGTAATTGACTATTGTAATGATGACCACCACAACTGTTTTTGTTGAACAACCTCCTCATCGATATATATTTATAATAATGGAAATCAAAAATGTAAACGGTATTCGTTCCCCCTTCTTCTTAAATATAAAGTGACATAACACAGCAATATAGGTAAAACAATTGCAGGTTTCCAAAAAAAACTTGTAAACAGTACCTTCTATTGAAATGTACCTTTTCTTTTAGTATAAGTGACTTTAACTTTCAATATTTTTCCAATGTGGGCCCATGGATGTAAGCAAACGGAGCAGTGGCGAATGGTGCTGCCGTTGCGGGCTTAACACACACACACACACACACACACACACACACACACACACACACACACACAGACATAGGCATGATCTGACAGTTTTTCTTCTCACAAAACTATATGGAGTTGGTTAACCAAATTTAAGGGGGAAATGTGTGAAATTGAAAGTGAAGTGAAGTGAAAAACTGTACACAGTAATGTCAGAAATCATGCATTATGATGCGAGATTTCAGCATAAAAAAGTACAGTTGTATGGTCTGACCGCGTGTATTTACAATTTTTATTCTTCGGTGACATCACATACTCTAGCCATTGATGTAATCTTAAAGACTTGGAGACGCAATACAGATGTGAATAATTCCCAAATACTATAAAATCTGTCTGCTCAGGCCACATGAGGATCTGATTTGACACTTGTGTCCACATTAGGTGCAACATCCTCCATTCTAGTTAAAAGATATATAACCTCACCACCCTCATTTTGATGAAACTTTGGTAGAAAATTGTAGCAGAAAATATTTCTATTTCTATATCTAAAAACTAGACATAAGTGAGACTTCAAGTATAGATTATTGTAGAAGTAGTTTATATATAGTTTAGAAAGTGCCTTTATTATCCATTTCTGATGTATTCATGTTGGGACTGCTACATGGCCGAAAGAAACTCATATTCATGTATTCAAATTCACATGATTTTACAAATCACAGTCCAGATCAGAAGCTCCTGCTGCTGCCCCTTGGGAATCAAAGCCGCTCTGAGCGCTGCACCACAGTCCTTTTAATCAATCAATCAATCTTTATTTATAGAGCACATTTCATGCACAAGGCAAACTCAATGTGCTTTACAGTGGTTACTGCACAAAGATAAACACCCCTGCCTTATATGCCCTCGCAAAGGCTGAGGACCAACTCCCAAGAAAAAAGGAAGAAACCTCAGGGTGACAGACAGAGGAGGGGATCCTCACCCAGGACCAGAACAGAACAGAACAGTTTATAATTTGCAGAGTGCACATAACAGAGGACAGATAAACAGACTAATTTAAAGCACATAAGTAGCAGTTAACGCATCTAGGATGGGCAGGCATAAACAAACATGGCAGACAGACAGGTAGGTAGCAGGTAGCACATTTAGGATGAGCATGCATACACAGTCATGACAGACGAACAAACGTAGACGAACAGTTACAGCACACAGGTTAAAAGTAACAACAAGACCGACAGGACAGATGGGCAAAAGGAACAGTGTACTGCACTCCGTTGACCACGGGAGTCCCTGGAGTGACATGTCAGTCCCATGTAGTCAGGGCAACACAAAGAACATCACAGCACCATGACACTAAGAGAAGGGCTAGGTGGAATTATTGATACACAGTCGAAAAAAGGTATGTTTTTAGCTGATTCTTGAACATAGTTACTGATGTGGGCTGTTTAACTGCGTCAGGCAGGTTGTTCCAGAGGCGTGGTGCATAGCAGCAGCCTCCTACTTTTAAGGACTAACGAGTCTATTCCTTCACTGCGCTTAATCCACCACCCGGTGATCAAACCCCAGTCCACCTAGGACCGCGAGCAGACAGCATGTCAGAGACACCACCATCCACAGATCTGCACCTGGAGAGAGTTGAGGCACGCCCGTGCAAGAAGAGCACTCAGGGGCTGAGCTCCTCAACCTCCCCTAACTCCAAAACCCACGCTGCTGAAGAGGCAGCGAGAGCACTGAGTCTGCGTTGCCACGGGGACGCGCAGCAACAAGGAGCTGCACTGAGCTGGACGCACAGGACGGAATCGGGGCCGCAACACAAGGGACACGTAAGGGCTCGATTCAGGCAGAGACTGTTGCGCAGCAGCACCTTCTACAGAATAGAAGTCTATATGAACTTGATGTTAATGTATGACAATGTAGGATGCACGGCTGAGTTCATCCAACGGACCACGTGATCACATGCATGTGCGTGCGCACAAACGCACGCCCACATGCGTACAAACACACACACACACACATCCACACACGTGCACATACATACGCACATCTACACTCACCTATACACGTACACACACACACACACACACACACACACACACACACACAGATGCATGCTTGTTTGTTTTAGCCATTAATGCATGTTTTTCAAGTAGTAAATGGTCAATGATAACCTTAATGCACTAATTGTAAAAATTGATGTGCTATTAAAGTGTGATTGTTGTGCTAAAAAGTGTGTAGTTATTGAACCAGCACGACAGTTGCTATGTCCAGGTCAGTGCTCGGATCTCGCCTACTTCAGATTGAGACTAGAGGTAATTTGTAATTCGCCTGATTGGTTAACCTAGTTCGTGGTCCCTGGTTTACAGGGTGGTGCCCCGATTCAAATTAATAATTAATAATAATTAAATAAGCTAGTAATCTAGGTTCTCCTCCACCAGGTCCCTGTAGTTGACACCCTGTGTGAGCTGCATTTGAGCTGTCTCACCTCCAGCGGTGTAAGGCCAACTTAAAGGGGACCCTATTTTGAGTCGGTCCTAGATTGGTGACTGGATCTTCCAAATAGTCTATCATAATAGTTGTCATAGTCACAACAATACAAACACCACAAAATCAACAATACGTTTTGCAAAAATAAGGCAAAACACCATCACAGTTTCATGATATGTTAAAACCAAACGTCTAATTTTGCTAAAACAGTCCATTTTATGTTGGTGGCTGTTCTCAATTTTTTGGAATAGACTGACAAATCTAGTCTAGTCTATTTGCATGACTGATTGTGTGTCTGTCTAGAGTGACATCAGCTAAAGGAGCCAGTCTCTAGTTAAACACTCACAAAACTAGCAACAGTTAATACTGCATTCATAATTGATATTGTCTATCTATCTGTCTATCTATCTATCTATCTGTCTATCTATCTATCTATCTATCTATCTATCTATCTATCTATCTATCTATCTATCTATCTATCTATCTATCTATCTATCTATCTATCTGTCTCTCTGTCTGTCTGTCTGTCTGTCTGTCTGTCTGTCTGTCTGTCTGTCTGTCTGTCTATCTTTTAACCTGATCCACTGCATTTAGTGAGCATGTGACAAACAGATGACAATCCACAGCGTCTCAATTATTGACTTGTGGAGCTACAATTGACTTTCTGAAGTTTTAATTTTCTCTGCTGAGCCATCAGCAAGAATTAGCATACAATTTAAATAGTCCGTTGTTGTTACCGGAAGTGACAGCGCTGGCTGAGAATCTAGCGGAAATACGTCATCAATTGGTCTGGCATATACCCTATTGCTCGGACCCGCTCATAGCTGCTTGCAGCTTTAATTATTATGAGGGTCTGAGCAACGAAGTTATGAGAACCCTCTTAAATCTGTAGTGTTTCTTTTTGTTATTGTTATTATTATTATTATTGTTTTTAGGCCACAAAGAACGCATTTTTTGCGGCCTCAACATTCAGACATACAGACCATTTTCGGCACACACATTGGGATCGGCCATAAATTTCATATTTTAATCATATTTTAACAGCGCCAACTTGAAAAATTCAAATGGCAAGCCCCACTTCTGGGTTTTGCCTAAATGCTTGAAACTTGGTGGGTTTATAGAACATACTGAGGCATGCAAAAAATCCTCTTGAAGCTCCGCCCGCAACCCAACAGAAAGTCAGCCATTCTGACTTGTCTCTTTTAGAAGGAGCTGTTCCTAGGGCTTTAACCTGATTGACTTCAAATTAGGTACAGATTATCCAGAGACCATGGTGACCAAATTTTGTGATTTTTTTTCACGTTCTTTCACTCGAAGCAGCTCTCACCCCCACATACTTTGCAACTTGGAACTTGCTGGACCTCATGAGGGCTCCATCTAGAATAGCCTGAGGTACTAACTTCCTACCGGACTCACGGCGCTCCCCAGTGGTGACAGGAAGTGTCCAAATTTTATGCTTACATGTAATACTCCTACATAATTGACCCCATCAACTTAACTCCACTTCTAATACATGCAGAACAAGTTGGTGAAGCTACATTACAAATGCAGTGAAGCTACCACCAATGGTATCTGTGCAGCGGCCACGAATAGCGATCCCTCGCCATGTATTACAGGTGGCCTTGTGACAGCTTTAAGGAACTCCTATCATGATGAAAATTGGTACACTGATTGAGGAAGGAGAGCTCTGACATTTGATTGGGGCATAGCCCATGGGGCGCCCAAAAGCAAATGTAGCACCCCCTAGAATTTTGGTAAATACCGTAAGGCTTTTTTATGCAAAAAAGTCTCTGACATAATGACCGTAACCAGACAGGGAGTCGACCTTCCTTACAGAAATTGTGAGATTTTGATACGAATGCCTTAAGTGAAAGCAGGACTCAATCTTGTAGTTCCGGCATTGTCATTCCATTCTTGTGGATGTGCAGAGTAGAACATGTGCACGTATTAGCTTTTAGCACAGCTGGCTAGCATTTTGTCTGTCTAGGGCGTGATTGCTGGGTAGTCTTCAGCAAAACTGTCAAGTGTATTTATGTGCAGACCATGCACAAAAATCGACAGGCTGTCAAAAGTTGTCATGGAATTTGTTTTGTAAGCCTCCCATGATTTTTCTCCTTTCCGTCATGGTACAGGGTCATTCTGCGGTTTATCACAGATTTGTGGGGGCTTGAATTTGCTCAAAAATTCTACTTTTCAAAATATCATCGCATATTTGAAGGACTGTGGAAACAATTTAAATTTCAAAAAGAAGTTTGATGTTAAACATACATCTTCCCACACAGGTTGTGCACTTTGTATTTTAAAACTGTCCCTTTGTGATAAATGGTCTAGAAGATATTACGATATTATAAGGGGGGTTTGGGTTACAAGCAACAGTTTTGATTTGTTTGACAGAGAAAATATGTGGCCATCATGAGAAAAATCAGCATCATCAGCAAAAATCAGCATAGAAGAGAGATGCAAAATTTAAAAAGTTCTAAAGTTAAAAAAAAATAAAAAGCACACCATTTTGAAAAGTGTGTAAGAGAAATGGAGGGGAAAAAAGGAGAGCATGGTAATGTTGGTACGAATGCTGTGATGAGTTTGCGTGTTCGAAAACCTGTGCAGGTCCTACTACTCCGATCCATGACTCCGATCCTTGTTCTCCACAACGAGTCCGACCAGAAGCTTATGAGTGAGAAGGCATCCAAAGCAACAAGGACAGTAAGAATTCAGCGCATATGAAAATTTAACATAGAAGTAGAATCTACTCTATCCAGAGATAGAGATAGAATACTACAAGAGTGAAGAGAAGTATGCGGATGTTATTTCCTGCAGGTTTAGCCTTTGCTGAGAATTTTACAGTGTGCTAGAGATGCAAAAAGAAACACATAGCTGAAGATTACAAATAAGTGTGAAATGGTGGGCAACTGGTGGAGACAAGAACGCCATGGAGGTGGTAGGGAGAAGAGCGTGAGATGACATTGGGGGAGAAAAGTATGAGCAAACACTGAGACACGAGAAATCTTGAGATATTAATGATAATTTTATACCTGACTGACTTGACTTGACTTGACTTAGAGTTTACAATTTTTTAAAGTAAAAAAAAAGAGGTTACGAAAAAAAAAACAACAAAAGCAGGAAATTTGGTGAACTGTAAATGATGACCAACTGTGAGAAGAGAGATCAGAGAACAGGAACAGAGAGGTGTTCTTTAAGGTGCTTAAGGAGCTGTTTGCAGAAAGCTGTATGGGAACAAACAGCAGGCAGATCTGGGAAGCATTCACACAACAACCATGAACAGTTAAGTATAAATGGGAACAACACTGAAGATTTAATGAGAATAAGCCAAAAACAAAAAGGTGTAGATTACTCTATATTGAACCATGGGCTTTGCCATGCCTCAAAATGGGGGAATAAAGACTAAGGGAAAAAAATTGAAAAGAGAACACATTGAAAGACTACAAGTAGAAGCATTCCCGACAGAGATAAGACCCAGAGGGGACATTCCACATAAAAAAATCAATTATAATGATGGAGGATTTTGCTGATAAAATCATTGCAAGTTCCTATAGATTGATCTAAAGTATCATTGTGCTTAGCATGTGACCAGTGCAGGAGCAGCAGAAAGATAAAAGGGAACTCTGAAAGCTAAGTGAGTGAAATGCTGGACAAATATTAGCCTATTGTGTTCATGTAAATGTGCATGCATGTCAAAGCAAAGACTTACTGAAGTCCTTCGAGATCTTGTTTGCCCAACCAGTACATCTAGGTGTGACCAATGTGGAGGACCAGCAGAGAAGATCCTCTACAGCAACAGCATTTATGGATGCAGCCAAGATCCAGTATTGTATTCACTTGTCCTCCTTCAACCAGAGGTCAGAACTCAATTCAATCCAGCCAAGCAACTGATAAGGAGAAAGGATCTGAGAGCAAAAGGTGGGAGCACAGTAAAGTATGGCTAACTAGTGTTTCTAAAGTACAATCACCAGCAGAAATAACTATACAGTCAGAGGTGGAAGTCTACACATCTGAAAGTAGGCAGTCATAAGATCTGGATCAAGATAGATTAAGCTCAGGAACATCAATGAAAACAGTGCATGTAACATGGGGAAAGCAGAAGGTGCAGTGTCATGAACAAGGACAGTCAGATGGCATTAAGGATATCCAGAATGATGCTCATGATGAGGCAAGAAGGGAATGGAGGGAAATGGGGCTGAATACAGGTTGTGGAGTTTTGGAGACAGATCCAAAAACAGTAGCAGAGTAGCCTTCAAATACATCCAGCAACATAGTAATTCACAGAGGGCATGTTAGGGATCAAAAAATGTGTAGTGAGCAAGTATACTGACACTTCTTTTTTCTGCTTTGTTGTAGATAAGGCTGTGAACACTGAGATTCAAGAAGACCATCAGGAGAAGATCAAACAACGATCCAAACAACGACGACGAACCTGATGATGAGACGCTGTAACATCTGGATTGCCCATCAACAACATGGCCATGGACGAGATCTGAGAAGGATTCCATCATAGACTATGTGCAATTTCAAAGCAGACAAGAGGACATACCAAACTGAGGGGTTAAAGTAATGCAAAGTTGCCTTTTAACAGCTTGCGATGCAAGTGTCGCTATCTGGTGCTGAGGGCAGTAGGAGAAGTTTCCCAAAAGGGTTTTGCCCCTACCTGTGAATAAGGAACGCGACTTGAGAAGGGTCAAAGAAAATCCACTATCATTAGAAATCATCTGAAAAACACTGGCGCTAGAGATGTTGAGAACATGAAAGGTATTGTTTAATGTGAGATGTTGCAAATACAGTGAGAAAAAACAAAGGCTAGGTGATTAAGTGAAGGCAAGACAACAGTGGGAGTGTGAAAGGGCACACCACATGGATTCAAAGAGTTTAGAACAGAGTCACTGTAAGAGCATCACCAGCTGGTGAGTTGAGAAAATTTGAGGACTTCTAAGAGAAGTAGGTGAGAAACTGTTAAAGGTATTTCACATAATCATGTGAACTCTTGAAGCAAGATGGTGACAAGCAAGAGTCTTCCCCTGGTCTGCAAGCAGTCTCATTCAGAAACTGATAATGTGTCTCCTTAGACTGATGTGGTTTAATTGTATTTTGAGTCTAATCTGTTGTTACAAAGAAAAACTAAGATTAGTGAAATACGTTCAGTATTGTCTTAGGATTTGAAAGCTTGTTGAATTGATGAAATGAGGGAGAGCATTTTGTAAGGAGAAAAGATCATGTATATGGAACAGTTTAGTTAAGTATAGTTGAAAAAAATGATGAATCAAAATTCTAAATTTTAATATTGAGAAGTGTTATTGTGCTTTTCACTTTCACATTTTTGAATTTCTGATATACCTACTAAGGGTGAAGATAAATTATTTCAATTGGTAAATGGAAATTGATTTAATTGTGTAATTTCATTACCAGTGATTTGAACATTGAGGAATACTGGTAAAGAACTGATCCGTTGTACAGGTTCTTTGGAGTTAATGAACTTTGCTGTCATCATGCTTAACCAGTAAAATAGAATATGTAAAAGTTTGCTAATTATTCAAGAGCTTAATTTTCCTGTTCATATAATGAGTTTGCTAGGTTGCATTTTAATGAAAATGGTTGTGTTATGATGAAAATGACAATGATGAAAGTGATGTGTAACCAGTCATCCTATTCTAATTGATGTGTAGATTTGAGATTATGAAAAATGGGGGATTTGTGGTGGAAATTTTCATTAGATGTGTTTACTTTTAACTGATCTTTGTGTTATGTCCTCTTCCTGTATAAAAATGTATCAGCTTCAGTGATCAAAGTATGGGAACTGTGTAGAGATCCTTCCTAGGATCCTTCACACCTCCTTTATCTGTCCTTTATCTTAATCAAAGGGTCCTGCCCACAGGACACCAGTTGTAAAGACTTGCTCAGCTCCTGACAATTTGTTTATTGTGACCAAATGGTTTTCACACTTAGGGGTGTGTTTCCGGGTGTCAGGATAAAAACGCATTGTGACCTGTCCTTCAGGTAAGCAGTCCTCTGATCTACTGGCTGTGATCAGAGTGTGCTGTCTTCCTTCGCTGCAGAGAATAAACACTTGGTACCTGTTCCAGTCTTGCTTTTGATTTTCCCAGACATATGAAGAATTTTTCCGCAACACATGCCCAGCTTTTCCCAAGGCTCTTTCACTGGGGTGGACAGCAAGCACCCCACTTTCTTTTGATTTTCTGCCTTGTAGATTTGGCAGGTGCCGCAGCAATTGACATGGTCCTTCCTTATTTTGGGCCACCAGCCCACCTCAAGCACTCTGAGCAAAGTCTTAAGTCTCCCCAGGTGTCCATTACGTGGAACTAGAATGGAACTAGACTCTTGGGCACTACAAGCTGTTATTTATTATCCCCTACTCTCACAGGTGACTGCCAGTATCAGAGTCCCTTGGTGATGGTGAACCCCACCCTGTTAGGCCTACTACCACTGTTCGCCCCTTGGGTGCAGTTAGTGACCTCAGTGTACTTTGCCTGCGCCTCCTGCAAGTCTACAAGAGAGGCTGGCAGGTCGGCTAAACAGTGGCCAGTGGTTACAGCAACATGAGCCATGCCCAAAGAAGATGGATCTCTGGGCAAGGGTTCTGGCACCCGATTGTGTAGCCCCTTCCTGGTCTGGACTTTGAACTGTAATTGCTGAAGGCAGAGGATCCAATGTGTCAGCCTAGAGGAGGTCTTGGGGCAGCATGGTCTATACAGACCATGCTGCCCAGGTCAAGGCAGCATGGTCTGTATAGACTGTTAACTTCACTCCTTCCAGATAATGCCTCTACTTTTCCACGGCCCAAACCACAGCAAGACATTCCTTTTCAGAGGTGCAATAATTATACTCTGGCCCCCTCAACTCACTGGAAGTATTGACAATGACCTTCTCTCCATCCCTCAAATTTTGGATCAGCACAGCTCAGAGACCCATATTGCTGGCATCGGTGTGACTTCAAAAGGCAAGGCACGATCTGGCTGAATGAGGACTGGGGCTTTCGCAAGTGCTTCCTTCAGTTGCTGGAAGCTCTTCTGGCACTCTTTTGTCTACCTCCACACCTTTACATATCAGGCGGTTGAGTGGGGCTGCCAGGTTGACAATAAGTTTGTGATGCCAAACAACCAGAACTAGATGTTGCAGAGACCTGATGGTAGTGGGTGAGAGATAGGCGTGACTGCCTCTGTTTACTCCCGATCGACCATGATTCCCTCTCCCGATACGTGGCCTAGGAAGTTTAGCTCATGTTGGAAGAAGTGACATTTTTTTGAGATTAAGAGTCAAGTTTGCACCATGGCGCTTTCCTAGGACAGCATCTAGGTCCTTCAGGTGCTGTTCAGGTGCCGAAGAAAAGACAATAACATTGTCTATGTAAACAAAGCAGATTTTTCCTCTGAGTTCCCCCAAGACCCATTCCACTAGGCGCTAAAATGTAGTACCAGCATTCTTCAAACCAAAGCGCATGACAGTAAACTGGTAGAGGCCCATTGGAGTGATGACCACAGTCTTTGCTTTGCTGTCTTTGGACATAGCTACCTGCCAGTATCCAAATTTTAGATCTCGGGTGCGAAAGATAGCAGCCCCGTGTATGGATTCAAGCATGTTGTGGATGAGCGGCATGGGATAAGTGTTGGATTGTGTTTTAGCATTTAGCTTGCAGTAGTTGACCCAGAATTGAAAGGACCCATCAGGCTTGGTTACCAGGACAACCAGAGCACCCTAGGCAGACTCTTTTGTGGACATACAATCTCTTTCCACTAGGGTGCCCAATGTTACCAGTTGGTCCACGGTGGTGACTCAGACACCCTGCGATGCGAGGGATGCAGTGATTGAGGATCATCCTCACCGGCTCTGGCTCCGTGATATCAGGCTTCCATCTCAGGCATAGTGCGCAATAGTTGTAGGCAAAATCCCTCAAGCACTGGTCGGGTAACTGCACCACCTCTCGCAGCTTAGCTTCTACCTCTGTGAGGTAGTCAGGTGGGAGAAAGTATTTCCTCCTGTATTTTGACTGTATCTAGTATATGTAGTCAGAGTTAGTCAGCCAGTCTGTCAGAGTCCCTATTAACTCAGTCTCTGACAAAGGCCTGACCGCTAAAAATGTTTTGCAGCGGTTGATGAAGTCCAGAACATCAGCCACTTCCCGAGCCCCACTGAATGAAGGGAAATCCATGTGAATCACAGGCTTTGAATATACCACTGGAACCCCAGCAAGTGCACTGTGAGGCATGCATAAAGGAGGGGGGAGTGTGGAGTGCCCCATGACTGATGGTGCCCAAGGATGGGAAACTGTCCCCATAAATGCTAGGTAGGCCTGATCATCTTCCCTGGTCCAGAATGTTGTGGGAGAGCCCTGGTGCAGCTTGGTAAGTTTCAGAGCCAGAGACAGAAATGACATCAGTGGTTATTTTGACTTGAGAGACAGATCTGAGGGAAGGACCATGGGTGGAAGACAAAGGTTGAAAAGATGCAAGTCTGAGAGATGGCCTCAGGTGGAGCTCTGATTGGTGCTGTTTCCACAGGAGATGTCTGCACAGGAGTGAAGCACATCTGGGGTGGTAGCACCTGTACAAGTGAGACACCTGGGGAGAGCGGCTAGGCTGGCACGCTTCATCTTCCTTCCATTTCTCATCATGTCGCTGCAGGCACTCCACCAGCTACACTTCAAACTGTTTGAATGTGGACATAATATGAGGTTCCATGGCTTCAATATTCTGGTCTTTATAATGCCTGATACTGTCTTCCCAATTCAATGCACTAGTAATTGGTTCTCTAAAATCAGACTCCAGACCTTCTCCAGTCACCTTCTCTATGACATCAGCTAAATCCTTAGACACCATGATGATCTCAGGAAGATTAAGGTAGGAGGTACTTCCTTGATCCACCATACTGGGTCTGATAAATAAAGAGAGGTTATCAATGAGGTTCAATTTCCCCCACAGGGTTCCTTCTGGTTACCCGTCTATCTCCTCCCATTTCAGGCTTCAGAACTAATCGCCTCATTCATCATGTTGTCTGGTTTAAAACTACTCTCAATACGAAACAAAACTCAAACAATTTTATCTTCTTTCCCCCCTGAACAGTATATTAATTTAACCCCAAATACACAAACCAATTCCCCCCAAACTCACACCTCAAAATACACAAAATTATAAAGAAAATTAAATCATAATCACACTCCCCGTATGGGCCACCATCTGTAACAATCTGCAATGGTCAAATAATAATACAAGCTTATGTTAATATACCAAGGAGTTCTTGGTGATTTTAACTTATTGATTTTTTTAAATGAACTCATCAAACACATTAAATTCAATTTAAACCATGTATTATAGAGGCTTACTGATACAAAAGGTTCATACACACAAAATCCCCTCCCAAAACAAACCAAAATCATTTTCCATTTGTCCTTGTCCTCTTCTCCTATGGGTCCTGACCGGGACATAAAGAAATGATGGAAAAATTGCTGGTATACCAGTAAAAGAATAAAATAAAGAGAAAAAAATGAGCTATCTATTTTTTAAGTGTTTACATTTCCATACATATATACACAAACAAAGCTTCCCGCCATTTTCTTTTATATGTATATATATTTAGAAAAATTACACTCAAGATGTCACATTAGGGCTGAACAATGTAGGAAAATAATGTAATTTTATTTCTAAATATTGCAATTGCAATTTAATGTGATTATTTTTTCAAGGGCCTCCTCCCATATGTTTTTCAACAAACTCAAGCAACAAAATCAATGATTTCTTTAAAGCACAAATGACAAAAGTAAAAGTACTAAAAGTAAACATGTTTACTAAAAGTAAACATTTCTTCAACAAATCTAACCTGTGCACTTCTTAAACACTGAGTCTGAACTTCAGTCTATAAATAAATAAATACAGATTGAAAAAAATATGCTAAACGCAGTGTTTGATTGGCCATGGTGTCTTATGTCATCATTGCGCAGACCGCCGCCACGTTTGAAAAAATGCCTCCTCTTCAATTCTCGCTTGTGTTCCACCCGTTTTGGGAAAAATGACAAAGCGTCACGTTGGTCGATAGAGAAGGTGCAGACACGTCTGTCCGTCGTCGCTGATGAGAACGAGAGCTTAACGCGGCAACACGCCATGAGCAAGTTTACATCCGTTACTATGATGACCTGCGACTCGCAATGCTCTGTTGAGCTCATGGATACAGCTCCGCTCAGCCAGCCTTACTTGCATGTCACGTCACCAAATCATGTGTCAAATAACAGCCATCTATCTATCTATCTATGAAACTCAAAAGTGATTAATAATGATTTTTGCAAAGTAAAGCACAAGTTTCATTTTCATTGCACTATTATACTGAGTGTGACTGCAATAACGGTTTCATGTTTCAACATGTATTTGGCAGTGTATTTGCGGGAAAATTAACAATAACCATGAAGGCATAACGTGTCAATTTGAATTTTAGTTCTCTTACAAATACAACGTATCTCTAAAGCAACTGAAGTCAGTGTAACAGAGTACATGTTAATGTACATTGTTTACTCTCTTATGCCATGTTTTATGAATATATATGTTGAGTTTGTTGAGTATGATATATGTTGCCTTGAGTTATGCTACTGGAAATGTAAATTTCCCTGAGGGAGTCATCCCACAGTGATCGTTAAAGTCAGTCTAAGTCTCATGTAGAGCATTATTATCCACTTTGTCAGCCTCTGCCTCAACCAATTTAGTTTGAGAAGAGGTGGAAGGCGGTTGTGGAAAAGAGAAATGGTTCATTATCCCTGAATCACCCCAGCCCTGCACTCAATGTCAGATTGTTCTCTGTACTTGCCAGATTCTCCAGCACTCTCAGATCACCAGTTCTTCCTTCACTCTGCCTGACCTGCTTTTGTCCTTGGACCGTGCTCTGTGCCTGCCCAAGCTGTTGACCTGCCTTCCATTCCTGACCCTACTCCAGTCTCTGCCCTTGGTGATTGCCCTGCTTTCTTGACGACGCTCCTGTGCCTGTCCAGTGCCCTAACCTCCCTTCTGTCCCTTGACCACGATTATCGGCCCAAACCCCAGTGAACTGACCCGCCCTCCGTTTAATGACCACAATTCACCATCGACGGTCAGGCACCTTGCTTTGTCCCCCCTGCCAGTTGCTACGTGTGTTCAGGCCCGTCTTATTCCAGCCCTCTTCTCCACACCAGACTAAGCAGTTATCAATAAAAGCCTACATGTGGTGTGTGTCTATTCTGCATGTGACAAGCCTGACAGTACAATCTGGCCAAGATGAACCTAACAGGCAGCACCACTCAGTCAGTGCTTAGTCGCTTAAAAGCATTGGAGCTTCAGCTGCAGTTAAGGTTCAACTACATTCCAGGAGTCTGCTGAGGTACAGCGCCAGGCCACTGTATGTTTGATAGAACAGCTCCAGAGTTTATCGGTGCCATTTCCAGCACTTCCAGGTGAGCCCGCAGCAGTTCCTGCGCTGGAGGTGCCTGCGTTCCCACCGGTCCCGAGAGACAAGCCGGAGCCACGACTGAGTATTCCCAGAGCGCTTCAGCAGGGATCAGGAGTCCGTGGGTCCATTCCCGACCAGGTGTTCATTGCTCTTCACCCTGCAGCCACAGACTTATGCTTCAGAGAAATCCTGGGTGGCTTTTGTCATTACCCACCTCACAGGGAGAGCTTGGGTCTGGGGAACGAATGAGTGGGAGAGGCAGTCTCCAGCTTGTCGCTCCCTTGAGTTGTTTTACATGGAGCTCCACAAAGTTTTTGACTACGGGGGGACACGGAGACATTCCATCAGTGGACTGCTGAGCCTAAAGCAGGGAGGCAGATTGGTGGCGGACAACTCCATAGAGTTTCGCTCTAGAGCCAGCCGAACGGATTGGACTCAATTTGCTTTATGTGAGGTTTATTCTGCTGGTCTGTCTGACAACATTTTGGATGACACTCCTTAATCGCTGGACGCCCTAATAGAGCTTACTATCTGGATTGATCTACACTTCCAGGTGCGCCGATGACAGACAGCACCCCTGCAGTTCCAGTGGTCACTGCGGAGTCGGTCCCTGTGCCTGTGCATCATAGAGAAGAGCCAGACCCCATGCAATTGGGGCGCACCAAGCTGTCTCCAGATTAAAAGGAGCACTGCCGCAAGACTGGGCTGTGCCTGTACTGTGGGGGCTCTGGACCACCAGGTGTAGAGGAGGACCTGGTGGGTCCCATTCAGACTGAGACATGTCCATTTCTTCAGTGTCTTTCCTTCCCAGAGGGATCCATTACCTTAGTTTTGGTTGATTCTGGAGCAGACGCAAACCTTATTAATGAGGACTTGGTGCTTCAGTTGGGGCTGGAGAAGGAATGTATGTCCCTCTCTGTGCCGGCTTGGGCTCTGGACGGACATGTGCTGGGCAAGGTTACTCACCGGACAGGGCGGGTTCAGCTCCAGATTTCAGGTAACCATTTGGATCCCCATGAGGAACATGCTTATCATGTTCAGTCTGTCCTTCAGAGATGCGTGGAGAACTCCCTCTTTGTTAAGAGCGAGAAATGTGAGTTCCATGTTACTTCTGTGGCCTTTCTTGGAAGTATTATTGGTCAGGGGACCATACAACCTACCATAACCCTAACCCTGCAAAAGTCTCAGCGGTGTCTGATTGGCCAGTATCCGAGGATTGCAAACAACTTTCTAGGATTTGCCAATTTTTATTGGTGTTTCATCAGGGATTACAGTTCTGTGGTTGCTCCCCTCACTGCTCTGAGTTCCTTCAAGATTCCCTTCAGGTGGTTGCCTTCGGCGGAGGCCACCTTCAATACACTGAAGGAGAGGTTCTCCTCCTCACCCATTGTTCAGATGCCTGATCCTGAGCGTCAGTTTGTCCTGGAGGTGGACGCTTTGGCCACCAGGGTGGGGGCTGTGTTGTCCCAGCGTTCTGGTCTGGACAACAAGCTCCATTCTTGCACTTTCTTTTCTTGCTGCCTTTTGCCGGCAGAAGAGAACTGCAACATTGGGAACTGTGAGCTTTTGGCTGTTAAATTGGCATTAGAGGAGTGGCGGCACTGGCTGGAGGGGGCTAAGGAACCTTTCCTGGTCCTCCCCAGACCGTGTCTCGTCACTTCTGTCACTTGGGACTTGGAGGAGAAGATTCGAGCAGCCACTGCGGACCTTACAACCCCCAGTTCCTACTCACCTCAGCGCCCGTTTGTGCCCTCTGCAGTGGGTCCACTCCTCCCAGTTAATGTTCCTTCCTGGAGTTGAATGTTCCCGGCAGGTTGTCCTGCAGAGGTTTTGATGGCCTACCCTGAAGGAAGACATTCAGGGGTTCGTCTAGGCATTCTCCGTGTGCAACCATCATAAGAAGACCCGTCGGCCACCACCCAGTTTACTGTTACCTCGACCCATCCCACATCGGCCCTGCTCGCATATTTCCTTGGACTTTGTCACTCCCTCGGCTGGAAATACCGTGATTCTGACCGTTGTGGATCACTTTAGCAAGCTTTGTCATTTTATTCCTCTGAGCAAATTATCAAAAGCCAAGGAGACAGTGGAACTGGTCCTGCTCCATGTTTTTCGACTCCATGGCATTCCTGTGGATGTAGTGTCGGACCGAGGTCCCCTATTCACTTCAGTATTTTGGAGAGAGTTCTGCAACCTCCTTGGGGCCTCAGTCAGCCTGTCATCAGGTTTTCATCCTCAGTCCAATAGGCAGACAGAGAGGGTGAACCAGGAGCTTGAGACTGCACTAAGGTGCATGGCGCCTCTCTCAGTGCACCTACGGATACCAGTCTCCCTTGTTTCCATCTCAGGAGAGGGAGGTTTCCTGCCCTCCATCCAGGCTTTCATTTGGCATTGCCGCACAACCTGCACCCAGGCTTGGTCAGCCCTGGGTCAGGCATCCAAACACTATGTTTCATCTACCAATCGGCGTAGAACCCTTGCCCCGCAATACCAGGTGGGACAGCAGGTCTGGCTGTCCACAAAGGACTTGCCACTCCGAGTAGAGTCCAAGAAGCTAGCCCCTAAGTTTGTCAGGCCTTGTTTGTCAAGATTTCCAAAATAATCAACCCTGCTGCTGTCTGTCTTTGTCTTCCTCGCACCATGAGAATTCACCCCACCTTTCATGTATTCCGTGTCAAACCCGTGCACCATAGTCCCCTGGCACCTGCGGTTACTCCTCCACCTGCTTCATGGCTCATCGACGGAGGTCCAGCTTACAAGGTGTCACGTTTGATCCAGTTTCGACGTCGGGGAAGTACTCCAGTACCTGGTGGACTGGGAGGGTTACGGCCCTGAAGAGAAGTCTTGGGTACCTGCTTGCCACATTTAGGATCCATCCTTGATCGCAGACTTTCATAGTCTTCACCCCGGTCAACCTCGCCATGCTCGAGCCATCCGGAGGCCTTCCTGTGGGTACGCCCTTCACCAGCCTCCCTCCGTCCACCCGTCTGAGTGATCTTGGGACCCTCTGCAATCAAGTCCTTCTCCTCTTCCACATCCATGTTAAAACTAGCTTTCCTGGGTGTGATGAAAGGGTCAAGGAAAGACAGAACTGCAGAGAACTGCCACTTTTTAAGTGGTCGTCCTGCTGACCCGCTCCTCCTCTCTCCTCTCTTTCTCCGGAGGTAGGTGTCCCTCAGCCCATTCCACTTTTTCTGACAGTCCTCAATTGCAAATACAAACACACATAAACACCGACAGACATGCACTTACTATGCACAATTAGCACAAAACTAATTGAAATGCGAAGACAATAACTACATTAACATATACTTTTAATAGGGTACACACTCCTTTGCAGGACTTCCAGGACATTTTCAGCCTGTGCTGTTGTGGACGTGTAGGAACCCTGCTTTAACTGATAACAAACAAGACTGTCTGCTATCCTTGTGAAAACCATTGCTAACATTCCAAGAGAAATAGAGTCAGTAAGTTAATAAAACAAGCCACAGAGGGTCTTACAACTTACCAGGTAACCCAACCACCACACTGACTTCGGCCCAAGCCTCTTCTCCTTTGTTCCGGTCTCGATAAAATACCACAGCGGTGTCGTACAGGACCACACACACAGCGATGATAAGTTTCTCCTCCATATTTCCACACAAGCCTGCTTATGTCAGTAAGGTGACGGTGGGATAAACTCATCTCTGATTGGATGTCGTGGTGCAATGCAGCCTGAAATGTTCAATTTTTCCAACTTCATTGGTGCCATTCCTGGCGCTTCATTAGTGCCACCAGGTGCACCACCTGGTGGCGCTCAATTTGCGTCACTTGTGTTTTTTGCGCTGCGGTAGATGCTAGATTCACATAATTTGTGCTGCACTAGATGCTCAATTCGGGTCATTCGTACCACGCCAAACGCTTGAGTCGCGTCAGACGCGGCGTGCTATAACATGTTGACAAACTAGAATTAAGTTTTACTCTTTTTATTTTAATAAATTGAACTTAAATTTATTAAATTAAATCTATGAATAAAATTTGTTTAAAGGATAAATGTATAATATATAGCTTGTAAATATATTATGACCCTATAACATAGTGAATTGAATTTGATTGGATCATTTTGAATATCTCTTCTTGAACAGAACTTGTAAAGGACCACACTAGACTCTATGAGTTCTAGCTTATTGACTGTTGATTGTTGATTGATTGTCTGTATGTTATTTGGGGTGAGATTTTCTGGTGTGTGCCTGCAATGATGAATTCTGGCCTGTAGGTGACACTGTTGACCAGGAGAACTAAAAGGTAGCTCAAGGTAATGGTATATGTGGGCGTCCTGTTTTAACAGAGGAAGAGTTTTTTTTTGTAGTTTTGCATTCCTTGGTGAGCTCAGCGAGGTATGTTTGTATATTCAATAAGATCTGTGATTTGTCTTCATGTATGAGTTAGAACTCATTGTGTATGATCGATTGTTTTGTTTATTCACTTAAACAATGAATTTTGAAATGTTTGTTTGTATTTGATGTAGTTTTCACAGTGCTGTAAGGCGTATGGACTGGACTGACCCAGATTATCTTAAATTAAGAAACCTTAAGCATCTGTCGAGACTCTCTCTTTGGGATCCAAGGGCTGCAACAGAACAAATTTTAAGTAGTTGGGTCCATTCACAGTGTGTTAATGTAACACGAGTTTAAGTCAATGCTTCAGTTTTTTCAGTGCAATATTTTCCAAAGGGAACTGCATTGTGATCAATAATATATCCAAGGCTGGTATTTAAAGTGATTTCAAGTCTGAGGTCTGGAATTATTTCAACTCTCCAGTAGGGGTTTGTTGAGTCACCATGTAGATCAAAGAACTAAAAGACTGATAGATTACACATTTCAAAACAAAGCATTTGAGTTGATTGGCTACTTATTATTTTCACTTGACCTTATGTTTTTAAGGCATTCACAGCATCTTTAAATTGAATCTTTGATGATTAAAATCAAGGGTTGTTTTAAGAGTAAATGTATAATTTCTTTTATGTATAAATGTATATAGATATATATATATATATATATATATATATATATATATATACACAAAGTACCCAAAATTCTTCTCCGCACTGGTCGTCCCTGTTGTCCTGTGAGAGGAAACCAGAGGTCCAGCATCTCTGGAGGTAATATTGTCAGCCTTAAAAGATAGGAGAAAAAAATTCTGTTTTAAATAAATCCACTGAAGCATTACTAATGGGTGCAGCTGTGCTCTGTGCTATCTGCTGCACATACCTATTGCTGGACAGATCGATGTAAGTGATGTTGTGGAGAAAGAGTGTGGCATGGGCAGGGAGGATGGACAGACGGTTGTTGTGGAGTCCTAGTGTCTGCAGGCAGGGCATGTCCCTTAACCCCTCCCAGGGGAAGGAGCTCAGTAGATTCCCATCCAGACGCAGCTCTCGCAGGGCCTTCAGGTTAACAAAGCTGCTGGGGTGGACTGACGTAATGGCATTGTAGGTAAGCCACAAGAACTGCAGCTCTGACAGGTTGAAGAAGGCTGCCCGGGGAACCCTGGACATCAAGGTCTTCTCCAGACGTAACTTGATTGTGTCAGCTGGGACATTAACGGGCACAGCTGATATTCCAGGGTCACTACACTGAACCAACCTGCATGTCAAACATAAATACATGTATGCATTTTTATAGTGTATTCAGTTACTCCAATAAGTCAAAAGGTAGTTTTCAAAGAATTTAAGACACAAATGT
Organism: Karalla daura; assembly: GCA_029224185.1. Lineage (NCBI taxonomy): Eukaryota > Metazoa > Chordata > Actinopteri > Chaetodontiformes > Leiognathidae > Karalla > Karalla daura. The sequence goes on from CM055199.1 coordinate 143,144, forward strand.
GACAAAAAAAAACTTCAGAAGAGATAACAAAAAAAATTCTACTGCTTACGTGCCGACTGTTTATTAAAACACCCGCCATCAGCCAAAGTAATATGCCAAAGCCCCTAAATTTAGATTTAGACAGAAAGAGCAAGAGAGAGAGTGTGAGAGTGACGAAAGATGCATTAAACATTGACATGTCATTCTTTTGTTTGTTTGCTAGCGTCTGTGTGCAAAAGAGTGTCTATGTGCAAAAGATGGAATCGTCCATTGCATTAGAAGGGAGGGGGGAACTGTTGAAACAATTGTGATAGATTAAGCATTTTGGTGCGTTTTTATGCACATCAAGTATAGGAAAAAATACTAATAGTTGTTTTTAATCAAGGAGAACTTTATTATTCAGTTTTATGAAAGCTTTATGGGCCCCTGGAGTCTCGGGTTTTCGTGAATTACCATGTTTGCTTAATGGTAAAGCTGCCTCTGACTGGTGTTCATGGTCACCTTTGCCTCCCTGGTATAACACTCTTCCTCTGAGGAACAGGTAATCAAACTGTCCATTAAACAGACAAAACAGATCTCTCTCTTGATACCCTCAAGAATCTTGGGACCAACACTTAAGTTACACTTTGGATTCCTCTCCCAGTACTAGATTCAGCTAAAAAGGAGGGAGTAAATCGACAAAGATTAGCAAAAAGACAATAGATATTGTTATTGTTATTATAGATTAGCAAAAAGACAATATATATTTATTAACAACAATATGTTGGGTGTTTCTCTTCTTTTCTTCTTTGAATTAGAATAAATACATGTTAAGAATTAAAAATAAATAAATAAATAAATAAAAGGAATAGAGCTCTCAAAACCCTAAAGTATCAAAAAAAGAAAAGCTCAAATAAAATATATAAAGAAAAGAAATAGTCCTTGTACCTGGGTGTGTTAGGTGTTAATATATCAGTATAAGTGTGGGGCTGAGCTGGGAGACAGGGAGAGTTATGGTTTGTCTGGGGATCAAGTTCAAAGGGGAGGTTGGTCCAGGAGATCAGGACTGGCTCACCATCCAATGTTCCAGGCAAATTTTAAAAAATCAATCTGTATACAGCAGTTTAAGAAAAATCAGTTTCAATCAAATGTCAAGGTTATGAGATCTCATCCAGTAATTCATTCTAAAATATATACAGGGCTCAGTATAACTACGATACCCAAACTACTAACTCAGGAGCCAGTTATGACCAAAAGTTATATATAAAATCATCAATCAATCAATTCGATCTTATTCATATAACGTAAATAAATACAATATCATTACAATAGCAGTACTATAAAAAATAACACTTCTCTTATTCAATAACGTAATGTGGGTTACACTTGGATAACAAAACTGCCAACGGAAGACTAAACAGATCTGTAATACACGAAAAGTGAGTGAATGGTACCAGTGAGTAAGAAAAGAAGTACTGATCAGAGTAATCAGTAGGAGACTGGGTCTCCAGGAGACTGGGTCTCCAACATATTCTGGAGAGTGGCTCTCCAAGAAGAATAGTCTGGGACTAAGGAATATGAGAATGAAAAGAAGTACTGATCAGAATAATCAGTAGGAGACTGGGTCTCCAGGAGACTGGGTCTCCAACATATTCTGGAGAGTGGCTCTCCAAGAAGAATAGTCTGGGACTAAGGAATATGAGAATGAAAAGAAGTACTGATCAGAGTAATCAGTAGGAGACTGGGTCTCCGGAGACTGGGTCTCCAACGTATTCCGGAGAGTGGCTCTCCATGAACAATAGTCTGGGACTAAGGAATATGAGAATGAATGTGAAAAGAGAATGAATGGCAGAAACCAAGTGGAAATTTGAATGACTAGTGTCAGTCTCGGTTTCTGAAAATTTTTGTTATTTTGCTGAAAATAGACGCACTGGAAGTACTGGTGATCATCGTGGTCGAAACCACATCTGCAGTGAATTAGTCACTGTAGAAGGTTGGTGTGGTACCTCCCATGTATTGATCTCATGCCAGAGAAGTCTATTTTCAGATGATTTTAGTAGTAACTGGTTTTAGTAGTAAGTGGAACAACTTTCCAGAATACAGACCTTTTCATTTCGTTGTAATAGAAGAAAGAAATAAAATACAGTATCTCATTCGAATAGTGTCACATTATCACGAACAAGAGACGAACGATCACATTCCCAGTAACGGGACAGAAATATTGTTCAAACAAGTATTCGACAGCGAGAGACAAAGGGGGGAGTAATTAAATAAGTGAATGATATTAGTGTATGTCGAGTGGTACGGACTAGAAGGAGTGGAACATCGTAACTGGTGTATAATTGATAGAGACAACCAGGATGATAATTCCACAGTCCATCTGACAATCACCACGGACATAGAAGTAACAGTTTTTCCCACAAGATACGACAGAGTACAAAAGATTAGAGGCGCACCTGGAAGAACTTGACATACATAGATACCTGGTAAATTGATGAAAACAAGTAAGAAAGATGGGAAAATCAGACAGTAAACTAACAGGAGATTCATGGAACAGTGCCATGAGGAAGCAGGAGAAGTGTCAGTTAAACACTGGAGACCGAAGCATGGCTTCAGCGGAAAATTGGACTCTGTAGACATGGCAGAGATACAGGCTAAGCTCGCCTTAGAGGGAAAACGAGCGGGTAAAACAAAAAGGAACAGAAAGAAAAACAGAAGGCACTAGCAAAGGATGGCAGGAGCAAAATGAGAGGAGAGATGAAGCAAGAAAGAAAAAGAAAGAAAATAGAAGCAGCAAGCCTTACAGGCTGCAGCTTTAGTGAGAGAAACAGAAGAGACAACAGTAAGTTCAAGGACTAAGAGTGGGGCCGCAGCCCAGGCAGCTACAACTGCGCCTCCCATGAAAGAGATAAAGGAAGTAAAAACGAGATGGCCTCTGAGAAAAGATATAACTAAAGGTCCCAAAGATAGAAACCCGCCTGTTACCCGAGCTCAGTGCAAAAGAAGACAGAACCGCTGTACCCAACAAAAGACCTTATAAAGGCTGAAACTGACTACAAAGGGACAGGTAGAACAGAGTTCCCACAGGGTAATGACTCAGAAGAGGACAGTGGTGAGGAGGAGCCTGATTACGGTCCGCACTCGGACCCTCCACCTAGTGGTCAATATCCTATGGTACAGGTGGCAAATCCACATTTCAGGCACGGGACAGGCGCTCAAAGAGACGACAATCAGACTATTTTCGTTTATAGGCCATGGACCCATAAGGAAATGGCCATTGCAATGACAGGAGTGCCTCCCGTGGGAGAAGGCATAGGCGCGTGGGAAAGCGCAATGGAAGGATTGAGACACAGTTTCCAGTTAAACAGTCCCGAAATGCACCAATGCCTCACCTGTTCACAAAAAACCCAGTGGAGCTTAGTGAGAGGACCGTTCACGGGCATGGACACCCAGGGAGTAGCACTGCCTAGAGATAGTGGCAAGTTGACAACTCAGTTACAGGCCCTGTATGGCAGAGTCAGAGAGCATTTGCAGAGTACGCCCAATTACGGTGCAATAGGAGAATGTAAACAAAAGGAAGGGGAACCACCCGTTGAATTCAGACACAGGTTTGAGAAAGTGTTTAGGGCGAATTCTGGCATTACATATAACAAATGCTCAAGAGGGGCTATGTGGATGGTCTTAGGCCAGAAATGAGTTGCTTAGTAAGAAAGATATGGGTAGATTTTGAGGAGCAAGCAGTGAGCAGAGCCGCTCACACTGAGGCTCGGATAAGGAAAAAACAGAGAGACAGCCATTACGGTGGGGCCCACATTTCTCCTCAGCCTGCATGCAGGGGAGGACGAGGCAGGGGGGGAGGGGGCGTGGGAGAGGCAGAGGGAGTAGATCACAAACAGGAGGGAGAGAAGAATACGAAAAACAGCGAGATAGAGATGAAGGCAGATGTTACATTTCTCACAAGGCAGGACATTTTGCACGAGACTGCTCCCACAACAACATAACCCCTGCATGACTAACCACAGAAAACAAACAAGAGCAGACAAAACAGGGGAAAGAAGGTGTAAAGCCCACGGCCCCCACCCTACACATGGATTTAGAAGTCCTACTTTCAAAAAGTGGCAAGGGAGACAAACCAATGTGAAGGATAGTAGTTGGGAGCAAAAGAATATGACTGTTTGTGTGACACAGGAGCATGCACAACAGTTTTTATGACGCCACCACCCTTCACAGAATACTTAAATACGGTAGTCTGGATAAAGTCCGCTACCGGAGACGTGGCACACAACAAATTAACAACTGACATGAAAATAAGAGATGTTGCCACAGGACACTGGGCCATCGCACCAGTTCTAATTGATCCACAATGTCCAATCAATCTGTTGGGCCGAAATATGTTGTTGAAATTAAGACTGGGACTGATTCCCACCCCAGGGGATATGACATGTGAGGCATTAGTGAGAACACCACTAGGTCCACCTCACTACTATTGGCCATTGGATCTGATTAATCTGGAAGAAAGTGCAGCGATCATGCAACAAGCACAGGAAGCCACAGCTGAGCATAGGGATCCACAGGACGAGAGGGAGACCGATCTACACTGCACCCTGTGGTACAAGCCAACTCCCGCGCCAGACACAGAATATGACAAGGCAGTGCAAAAATGAAGGGAAAAATGCTTGCTCTGGGACGCCTGTATGTAAAAAAAAGCAGGTAACAGTGTCCTTTCAGTACATTTATCTGAGAAGCAAAGAGCAAAATGCAGAAGGGATGATCCTCACATCTCTCTGGCCAGAACGAAAGCCATAGAATGGTAAAACATGGGGAGACTCGATGCAACAGATGCAAACAGCACCATGGTCGTTACTCGATAAGGGGGGCTGGCAAAAGAACAAAAAAGATGATGAACGCAAACACCTAGGATGGCAAACTGCAGTTCAGCCCATGGCACATCTGCACGGTGAGACATGAGTTACACAAATATATACCCTCACGAGAGAGGAGGAACACATGATATCTAACCTGCCATGCCGATTTCATAGCATCAATGATGCGAGAACGGTAGCAAAACATTTGGAAAAAACATTACTTTCCCACATATGGGATACCCAGAATCATCAGATCAGATAACGGTACACATTTTGTGAATGAGACCATAACGCTAGCAAGTCAACAGCTAGGTTTCCAACTAGAAAATCACTGTGCATATCACCCACAGAGTGCAGGACTAGTGGAAAGAACTAATGGAACAATAAAACAGAGACTCAGGAACACAATGGAAGAGACAGGGCGACCATGGACTGAGTATGTATCATGGGTGAAAATGTGGATGAGAATAACAGCCACCCAGAACGAACTTACACCGTTTGAAATTGCTCATGGCCGACTGTTTCCCTTACCTAGTTTTAATGGGGATATAGATAATATAGATATAGATAAGTAAGTAAATAATATAGATAAGTCTCAGGCAGAAACAACCCTGACCGAATGGATGATGAAATGATTTCTGAATGAGGAAGTGCAAGAAGCTAATGTGAACCCCGAGGGGTCTGATGTAATTTACAGGGCAAAACCAGGCAATTGGGTCCTCATTAAAGTCCTCCAGAGGAACAGGTGGAACCAAGCCAGGTGGGAGGGCCCCTACCAAGTTTTACTCACCACTCCGACAGCTGTGAAGATAGCTGAGAGACCTTCGTGGACACATCTCAGCCATTGTAAATTGGTAAGAGCAGCAGATATGGTCTCTCCAGTGAAAGGCTAGAATATCCCACAGGGCAGCTTACTCTTCCGTAGAGGCCACAAGGGCCCTACAAGGGGGGCAACGAGGCCGGGCCTCGGCACTGTGGGCTAGTGAAGAAACCATCGTGGCACGCTCGTCATAGAGCGCAAACCCACCCTGGGGAGACGCGTAGGTATCTGATAGCTCCACCATAGCAAGGCTGACAACTCTGGTGTACTGGTAATCTCTCCCACCTGTAGATGAAGCCAGGATGAGGCCCCTGTTGATCGCATTACTTACTCTAGGAGAATCATGGCTCATGTTACAGCAGAGCTCATGAATTAACGTATGGAAAAGATGGCTGCCTGAAGTAGGACATTTCTCCCTAGATCTAAGTGTTACCTATTTGCAGATGACAAACACCTGGTATCAATACACCACCCTTGTGGCTAAGGTTAATGGTGCTACAAAACAGGATGGTATTAGATTTAGTGACAGCATCCACTGGAGGAGTTTGTGTGATGTTGAATACTACTTGCTGTACCTATATCAGAATGATACCTACATGCACCTACATCCCAATGATAAGGGAAGTAGCTCAGATAGCAACAGTGATGATGAACATGTAAACTGCCACTTCATGGAACACAAAAGAGCTCACCGTGGACATTAATGAAGGTGTTTGTGAAAACCTAACGGAGTGTAAACAATCTGATATCCATCCATGGATGAGCATGATAAACAGGAGGGAATGTTAGAAGAAATTGTACATATGTATATAGTTATCATGCTCATCTGATGCTTCACCACTGATGCCTGCTCACACTGTATATCATGCAACTGTAAATCAACTAATTGTGTAAACTATTTTTCTATCTTTGTATGAGAAGAAGCACACCTCGTGGCTGTCTGGAACAGGCTGTTCCAGCACAAACCGATTTCAACTCATTCCTATTCATAGATGATTATAATATTACATGAAATCTGATGTCAGTTGATTTTGACCACAGTGAGAAGAAGTGTGGGTTTATCATGCCTTGGACAGAAGATTATTAAATCATATGAAATAAAGTTCACCATTGTTATAGAAAGAAAGTGTTGTAGAAGGAGGACCTCTCCTCCCACACCCACACCAACAGAAGAAACTGATAAAACTCTGTGGCACATGGTGTTCAGGGTTCTTTTTTCTTTGTTCACTTTCTGTTTTTCACTTTTCACTCTCTTTTTGACTTAGCTAACATCAGAAGACTTTGAAACGTTTTCTTTTTTTTCCACCTAAGACTTTGATTCTCAGCCAAGACAGAGTTGAATGCTCATTGCAGGTGGGCTACTACTTCCCTCAAGCAGATGTGTTCAAGTAACTTGGTATCTTGTCCATGAATGAGGGAAAAATGGGGTAGGAGATAGAGATGCAATTGGGGTGGCATCCACAGCTACTGGTAATGTCCAAAAGAACAAGTACATGAGCACAAGTGGCTGAGTATTATCCAAAGAGTGGCTGGGGTCAACCTTGGGGATGGGGTGAAAAGCTCAGACATCTAGGAGCAACTCAAGGTAGACTTCTTTTTGCAGAAATTAGTCCTCGTAATGCTGCCAGTCTGTTGCAACATTTCTGTTTTTCTTGTGCACTGATAATTTGTGTAAATAAGATCGAACGGCCGTCAAGTTTATTTTCAACTTCATCCTCTGCCAGACAGCCCGAGATGAAAGACCCTTGAATCGACCATCAGTGAAACTCATCAATACCCACTGAGCCAGCACCAACAGGACTGGTGCCAACTGGACCTTTGCAGGAAGAAGATCGCCTTAAGCCATCACATGGTCCGACTGGCCATGTTGAACAGTGACCTGAAGCTTGCAGTGGCACAGTTTGCAGCAGAGTGTGAAGAGGCCAGGAAGAATACCACCTAAAACTGATTCTCAGCCAAGATAGGGTAGAATGCTCATTGCAGGAGGGCTCCAAGCAGATGCGTTCAAGTATCTTGGGCTGTGTCCCAATTCTTCCCCTTACCCCTTCCCCTTAGCCCTTCGTCTTCGTCTTCGTCTTCGTCTTCGTCTACCCCTCGATTTCGAGCAAGACAGCAAGAGGTAGGCCGTTCCTCTAAGAAATGGGACACCCCTGGCTACATCATCATACCTTGCCGCCTATTTGCATCATCATCCCTTGCCGTTAGCTGGCTGCGTCCACAGAGGCTCAGAGGAAGGAAGATGTGATGTCGATTGCTTGGGCTCTTTTTCTCTTCATGTGCTTGTCTGGGATCAGACGAAGACGTCAGAGAAGAAGATTGTTTCTGAGACGCATACGGCTGCTCATGGAGTCAATGACGTTATGCTTGTCATAATATTTACCTACGTAAAATGGTAACAAACATTAGCAAGCGGCTCTGCTGGACACGAGCTGATTGCTAATGTTTATGTTACCTACAAAATACTCTGTATTTATGCAGCTGTTAAATCATGCGCCGATGACATGAGATTTGAACTTTTTTTTGTTCCTTCAGGCTGATTGTCCACCTATGTACTGCAGGGTGGATGCTGTAGAAGAAAATGTTTTACCTTCCCTTGATCTAATCCATTTATTTAGATTTGAACCCTCTTGCTAACTGATCATCAACCCCCTCAAATCTAAACAGAGACATCCTAAAACCAATCTTCAAGGAAGCCATCTGTCCTTCCTGTTCACGGATATACCTTTTGTTCATGCTGCAGAAGTGCCAAAGAGTCTCTGCAGCCAGGCTTGATCTCCTTGTTAATGTAAATTCAGTAGTTGATTGCAACTTCCTAAAGTCTGTCTCCCCCAACGTAATCAACCAAGTGTCTCCCACCCTTTGTCCTTAGTGTAACTGTTTGATGTATGTGTATAAAACCCTGCCCTGTGAGCTGCTCGGCAGACAGAACTTTGCAGCCACTATGTGAGTTTCTGTCTCCGCTGTACAGTGAATAAAACTCATCTGAATTTGCCACAATTCTGGACCTGAGGAATTATTTTTCCTGTTATTATTATACTTATTGTTTACAATAACAATAGAGCCAAGCCTGGCTGCAGAGACTCTTTGGCACCTCAGTAGCACAAACAAAAGGTAGGTGTGTAAACAGAAGGTTTTCTTCAGGATGCCTGAGTTAAATAAAAAAAAATGCATGTATGGATTTCTTTTTCTTGATTACTTGCAAACAAGTGACGCGGGCAGCAGTTTGCCTTGGCAGCACAACAGTTATGATTGAACAATGCAAGAAGAATGCTTGGACGCTATTTTGGACTTCATTAACTGTTTTTTATGTTTGCTCCGGTATTTTTTGAGCTGACAAGTCTCCTCTGGCATCCCTGAGGATAAAGGACAATACGGTGAATTACGTAGTAACGTGTTGTCACGAAATTATAATGGTTTCAAGGGTTGTGCAGCCCTTCGTCTTAGCCCTTCACCTTGGTCGAATTGAGAATTGGGACACCCCTTGGTCTCGTATGAACGCGCAAAACCAAGAGGTAGGGGTAAGACGAAGGGGTAAGGGGCAGAATCGAGACGCACCCTAATTGTCCAGATGAGAATTCTTCTTTCTTTTAAATATTTATTGATACTCACAACCATGTGCTCTCTCTAATTACACACACTTTTATACACAGCTAGAGACAGCAGTCAGGCGTGTATCTTAAACACACTTCACACTACACCGAAGACAAAAGACTAAAGCAACATATTTATAGGAGGTGTCCAGCACAATTTTCACACAAAAGGGAGAGTACGTTACAAACACAAGAGGACAATACAGTCACATGACAGACTGATGCTCCACAGGGACATTTCATAATTTTGACAACATAAATATTAAAATTTCACCTTGACAACATCACAGTGTTGCAGATGGCTTGATCAGGGCCATCAGTGCCCCCCCCCTCAAAACTGTACCCAGTTTGACCGGACCAGTTGTGGCCGGAACACAATAAACAGTCCCCCGATTCTGGCCGGTGCTCTTTTGCCGACAGGACTGGTGGTGCTAGAGGCGGTACATCACCACCATCATCCCCCTGCTCTTTCAGGTAACTCCAGGCTCTGCAGCCCCCAAAGTATCATGACAATATAATAAAAGAACAAAGCAAACTGATGACCCGGCTCATGTCTTTCCAGGTAAGGTACCACCCCATGATCGCTGAGGGGCCATGCCCAGCTCTATGTGTAGCTCTGTGTAGCTCTATGGCTGGGGAAATGTGCGGTCCATCGTGGACCGTCACACCAGGTGAGGTTAATGTTGCTGACCAGGTCATGAGGGAGTTCCCTCCTGAACATCTGGATGAAAGCTCTGTGTGGCAAAAGGGTGAGTTAGTAAGCTACCAGAGCTCACAGAAAATGTAATGGTCGTGTCTTCAGTTGGGAGTAAGGAAAAAGAGACACTGTGGGGAGCCCAACTCATAAATCAAATGGACCGGACAAGGTACAGCTCTCTAGCTAAGCTTTGTGGAGTAGTCGATTATGTCCGCAGTGCTGTTAAGAAGTGGTTGGCATGCATAGGGAGAGCCCCTATGCCAGCAAAGTAGGAGGCAGTACTAAGAGTGAAACTTCAGGGATTCTATGATGCTATGGTAGAGTCGAGGCCATTACCCCGCAAGAGACTGGCTTGCCCTTGGTTCCTTACAAAGCATGGATTAGTACTCTCCTCACACGTGAGGCTCATTAAGCTAAACACGAAGGTGTTGCTGGCATGCTCCTCTGGATAAGGTCAAAAGCATTGGTGAAACAGGAATCAAGAATTGTTAGGAATGTTACTGTCTCCTGTATACACTGTTGAAAGTCCAAAGCGAAGATGTGCAGACAGGTGATGAGTGAGCTTCCCCTTAAATGAACCAAACCAGCTGCACCATTTAAGTTCACCGCACTGGCCCTCTTCGGACCGTATGTTGTTAAGGATGCTGTAAAACAAAGGACAAGCATGAGCGTCTGGGGTGTGGTGTTCAGCTGTATGGCTTGAAGTGCAATGCTTAGAGACATTGTGGAAGATCTGTCAACAGAAGGTTTCTTGCAGACGTACCAGGGGTCACCCAAGAAATCTTTGGTCGGAGCAGGGGACTAACTTTGTGGCCGCTACTTAAATAGCATCGACCAAAAATGGGGCGGCTTAGGCAGCAGTCCGTGTACTTAAGAGAGCATTAAGTAGCATTGGTGAAGGAGGTTACCTGACAATATTGGAGTTCCAGACTCTCCTTTACTTGGCAGCTAACTAAGATTCTAACCAGAGGCGCTAACCTAAGGCAGCTAACCAGATTCTAGATGAAACTGTGGAAGTTATAACTCCCAACTCAAATCTGCTGTGTTGTGTGAGAACTAGTATCCTGATTCCCCCGTCCTGTGTCTAAGAGCGATCCAGATCGAAAGACATGCCAAAGCTGTCCAGTTTCCAACAAACAACCCAAGAAAAGCCAATGTATGAGGAACAGTCCCTCCATCATCCTCCACAGGGATGTTAGGACGTTCATGGTTTTACTACCAGTGGAGGAGCAAGTGTAAAATCCCCATCACACAGTGTGCTTTGGTAATAGATCCCAACTGTTTGGTGTGCTTGGTAACGGACCCCACAACGCAGTGTGTTTTGGTTAAGGATTAAGACTTCCCTTTACCATCCTTCACAGGGACACTGGGGGCTAGTGGTGTGTTTCGGTGGATGCTATAGTGTCATCAAGAACGAGTTGTGTTATTCATGGACGTTAAGATTACCTTTTGTTAGTATTGAGATGTAGTTCAAGCCTAAAGGTTCAATTGTTGAGCTAGTTATGGTGGCCTACTTGGGTTTGAGAATCAGTAGACCAAGTAAGAGGTGTAGCACTTTCCAGCAGCTGTGCATTATGTGTGTCTTTTTCACGATTGCCAGTCTGTTTAATGAGCGTGCACAGTTTGCAGCAGGGCGCAATCTGCATCATTCAGACTTCATTCATTCATTCATTTAAGTTCTCGTCAGGACTAGTATGCTTTGTCAGTAAGTGATGATTGTTAGCAGCACCGTTTCTGACCAAAGTGGGGCCTTACGCAGAAAAGACAAACAGGGCCCTGTTCCAAGAATTGCAACTTGGTGACGAGTCGCAGTCCCCCCCCCCCCCCTGATTCTGAAGGGGAATATCCACGCTTCAGATGGGTGCCTGCCTGGCCTGGCTGGACAAAGTGGAAGTTTGTCCCTACACGAAGCACAAACTTTGGATGACCCAATGTCAGGGGTGGGAACAATGTCACATGGTGTCGGAGTGTTCACTGGGAAGATGACAGGTGTGTCTGTAGTGTGGGGAACAAGCCTGGAAGTAATGTCGGGATCCGGTCTTCTTATGGCCTTAACCACGTAGCATCCTTGCCTTTCGACCGTGTGCCTCTCCATGCACTCCGGGGACAGTAACGTGTGGCACAGGAGAAATTCTTCAGGTCAAGACCACTGAAAAGTGGATTTCTGTTGTGTGTCTTCTTACTACTTTTTAACAAGTGACGCTACTCGGTTTTGAGTTTTATCAAGTGAAAACACTGGTGAGGCATATGCTGTTGGCTCATAGCTTAGCATGCTAATGGATGTTAGCTTCACTTGATAAGTGATGATATTTTATAACTAAGTATTGTTCAACTAAAGAGACAACAGTAGAAAAAAAACTAAGTATTGTTCAACTAAAGAGACAACAGTAGAAAAAAATCTATGTTGGAAAAACATTCATTCAAGTTCTGAAGTTTTGTCGGTTGCTAGTAATAATTAGAGAGGAAAAGATATAGAACGCTGTACAGTTAAGAAGATGGAGATGTAAAAATGAATATTTGAATTTATTCTAATGGAGAAACCACCACTACTGCTCCATGCAGGTTGTTTTTTTTGTGTGCGTATGTGAGTGCTGCACTTGGTCACATTCGAGGAGGCGGACCAGTGAGCAGGAGGACAACCATCGGACCATCATCTTCTTTTTCTACTTCTGTATAGTTGCAGGATTTCTGACTCATAGAGTGACTCTTGACTCTCAAGACAACAGGCTAAATTCTATTCTTCATTTGGAGGAGACTCCTCCATTATTTATTAAGGAAATCCAGACGTACCGACCAAAACAATGAGCCGTGAGATGTTGGAGACATTTGAAATGTTTGCCGCCTCCTACCCACAATGCAAAGCACGTAAGACGAGATCATTTGTGGTGTCACGATAATTATCATCGCTACATTATTGATTCACTTCATCCCAACATGATCTGTGCAAATTCATGTACTGTACTCTCTAAGCTTAACTTTAGAATAAGAGGAAATTGTGCGATTTATATAAGCACCCAAGATGCTTATATAAATCCACGAGATGGACAGTCTGCTTTATTTAGTGTATATGCCTATGAGGGCTACAAAAAGGGCCAATGCTTTCACTGCTGCTCCAGTGCAATACTCTGTCAATATTGTACCAGCACATGTAAGATGGAGAGTAGCAACAAAGGGATCTCCATAGTGGAGATCTGACACCTGACCCTCTGACTGCAATTCAGAGTATGCACCTCCAAGTGAAACTTTTCAATTTTAACTAGATAACAGTAGAGAACTCTATAAATGAAGGAGAGAGGACAGAAAAACACGCCATGATTTCTGGCTGGGATTGAAGAGAGGAATGTAGATCATACATTTTACTGCTGCCTCTGATTGTGTTGTGAGCTTGTCTGGTGTTTGGAGGAACAGTATGACTATATAAGCTATCTTTCTCAATAAATTGCATGCCCCCTTTTTAGTAATAACATTTGATTGTTTATGTGCGGAGGTCAACACCAGTAAAGGTCAACACCTCACCCCTACCCCCACCCCCACCCCCCACTGCAATCAAGAGTATGCAACTCCGGGCGAAAATAATGTCGTTTTAGCCATTAGACACTAAATAACTGTGGAGCCCAATGCATTATTATTACAGTGCATTACACTCTAGAGATGAAGAAGAAATGAATGGAATGTATGGAAAAACATACAGCATTATCTGTTACTAGGATTACAGTGAGAAAACTAGATCATATGTTACAACGGCACTTATGTAGAAACAAAGCACTTGCACACAAAAACACAGAGATAAGAATAAAGTCTCACTCAACCTGAGCTCTGCTACTGCGCTGTTGCTGCTGGTGCAGGTACATAAAGATGGACAGGAGTGGACTGCCAGCACAGTGGTATGCAGCACATGAGCAAGGAGCAGCAGATACATCCTTCATCAGACAAGCCTTGCACCCAAACAGGCGCTGAGTATTTCCATATTGCCAGTCCTTTCCAGTCTGTGAAACTAACCAAAGAGCAGAGTGAAACTCAATCCCAGATTATCTGGGATTACTCCACTGTCAAGTGGCATGTAATCCTTTGCCTCACTGTCAGAATATCAGTGGCGATTCTAAGGGGTGGCCTGGTGTGGCCAGGGCCAGGGGGCCCTGAAAACTAACTAATCCCACTAATGGCCACCCCAGATCTGATGGACTGTATGTCACATTTGCAATGCAGTGAATTCATGCAAAAGATTTTTTTTTTGCCGAGTTGGCCGGTGCACTGGCAAGAGTCGGCGCGGGCCAAGCCACCAGGCCCCGGTGACACCCCACACACAGTATGGATGGAGCCAGCCCCCCGAGTAGCGAGTCCTGCTGGGCACCCCGCCCCACCACTGACTCACCCTCCCTGGGTGATTGACAGTCTGCCCGGACCCTCTCTGTCAAGCCAGGTGAGCAGGTGATTGGTCACACCCACCACGGCAGATGGAGCATGCGGTTGTGTGGAGTGTAGTGGGAGAGAGGATGTGAAAGAGGATTTGATGTCTGTGTAAAAGTTGATTTGAGTAAAAATTCAAATTTCAGTATCAACTGAGATACAGAGACGCAACGAAGAAGAAATTGCAATAAAAAACGTTTTCTTGCATTTAGTCAAACCAGAGAGCTGGATTGTATGGAGCCAAACACCAGAATAGTCCCGAAAGTAAAAAATACTTACGAACAAGATATGCACAAACAAGATAAATACACTCAAAAGAGTTCACAAATGAACACAAAAGGATTCGCAAATATAATTCATTCACATAATTTTACAAATAAATGTTACTCAAGACACAAAAAACATTGTTTCATTTGATAAACTAATACAAAGAATCCATGCATAAAAACTGAGATTTATGAACACAAATATTTCTTCATTAATATATGTCCAATAAAAATTCACAAATGTATGCATGTAAAAGTATTTGCAATTTTTATCAAATTTTGCAATTTGCAAGTTGTTCATTCTTCAGTTGTTCACATTCATATATAGATTTGCAACCTTGCAAAGTGTTTGTAAGTATTTGAGACTACCCTGATGCAAACTGATTCACAAATGTATTATTTCTAAGATGGGATTTTTTTTCTTTCTTTTTCTTTTTTTTGTGTGGATGAAGAATTTAGCCAGAATGATCAACTTGTTTATAGTCAAATCACATTTGGTGTCTTTCCGCTATTTATTCATTCATTCATTCATCCATTCAGCTATTCAGCTGAAATACATTACAGCAAACAATTTCCTCTTGTAAAAGGGGTCAGTGGGATTTTGGTAGAAAGCCAGTCTTGCAGATCTTTCCAAGAAGTCTCAAATATAGTTGTTATGAACAATACCAACTGCCAATTTTAACAGTTAATAGGATGGATAAATATTGTCCATGACTGGGAAGTGAATTTCTCTTGTTTTGGGGTTCATGGGAAGTAATATTAGATATTAGAAAATAGTTGGATAATGGAGTTTTTGTTTGCTTGTGTTCACTTGTATTTTATTAAGGTCAGTGTGCATGACTTTGTTTAACCTTTCTTCAGTCAGAAACAGGTAGGGTTATCACACATGAATGTGTATCTATCTACAGTTTCAGGATTGCTGTAATTACCTTATTAAATTGGGCTCATGTCCAAGTGAAATCATACAATCTGTGTAAGAGAGCCAATGACCCTGGCCATTGATTAGCCCAAATACTGATTTCAGATTTTTAATATTTTTTTACATATTTTTATCCATCAAATGTTGTAAAAAGAGAGATTTTCTTATCTTTTTCTAAATTGGAGTTGGGGTGAGGTGTAAAATTGTGTGTGAACATGAGTTTCCAAGTGAAAGATTCGGGCGAATCTGGGTCTCACCACTAACTGGAGGATTTGCTGTCTTTCTGATCCAGATCACAACACTGGTTGGAGTTCCATTTCCCTTAAGTGATTGCAGGAAAACTCAGGAAAGGATTTGAAAAAGCCAGCTCACAAAAACTGGTCCAAATGGTAGTGCAGCTGGAGAATTTCACAGGAAATATCATGCAGTGTTAAAAATAGTACTGCATCAGTAGTAATATAGTAATCAAAGAAAGATTATGTAACATAGTATGCACGAAATTTCTAGAAAAGCTCAGGTGGTTCTCCATTCTTGCACCTGTCTGGGGGAAGTGGTTTTCCATTTTAGGTGCAACTTGTGGGTGTGTGTTCGGCGAGGTAGGCCAATGAGATTACTTCTGCTGTCTCCACAATTGACCATGTTAGTGTTTGGAAAGGTGTGAAATGGTTGTTTGATTGAGTCGGTGTCGGAGAGGGACTATTGTTCCAGTGTAAATGTGGCTGCTTGGTGGTCCCCAACATCGTGTGTGAATGGGGAATTCGGCTGGACATGGCTGGCAAGCAGCAGGGTTTGTCTGGAGAAGATGTGGAATATGGATACCACCTTTGTTTTATGGGTTTGAGATAAGTCTTAGGACAAAAGGGGCTTCAGAGGTGTGAGCAGAAAGGTGTGAATTTCCTGCTTGCCCAAGTTATGTGTCTCCAAGGCTATTTGGAGTCTGCCTGAATGTCACAAACCTTATCCTAGCCATTTTTTAAATACTGCTACAAAGTTTTTGTTCAGCAGGCAGGAGGGAGCCACTTTAATCTTAACACAACATTTAAGCATTCAAAATCATTAGCTTCAATCTTTAGCCACCATCTTTGTATTGTTAGACTTTCTGTCTTTTTAATGTAATGTACCTGATTTTGCCAAATAAAAATTCAGGTGGTTGATAGTTTTATTGAATTTATTGGATATGGGCGTAGATTATGCAGGGTAAATACAACAAGCTAAGGATTACATTTTAGTTAGATATGTTCAGTATATTTAGCAGTATTTTAGTTAAATATATTCAGTATATTTAACTAATTTATAATATATAATAACTAATTTATATTTTTAACTAATTTATAATTTATAATATTATATAATTAACTAATTTATATTTAGTAACCACACTGAGCTTCGATGTACATTGAGTAATTTTGTCTTTTAAATTTAATGTTTCTGTCATAGTTTATTCAGAACTCACTAGTTCATACAGTAGTTTGTGTCTGTGTTTGTGCTGAGCCTGGGCCCTGTTCCATAAAGCTTATTCGTAAGTCTGGTTTATTTCCCAGGAATTTTGGTTCCGTAAAGCAGGCTTATCTTTGCTCAACCTATGTTGCCACGGCAACTTACACTGGCAGACTAGCCTGGTCCGGACCAGGCTAAAGGTTTGCCTAAGCCTGAGTTGCTACTTATCCATGACAGTTACCTGAAAATAAATAAAATAAGGAGGAGATGTTTTCAATGACTATATGGCTAGGAAGTCAGCCATTTTGATGGCTTTGTCAGGTTATAGATATCATGTCAAGAGACATTTTTGTATATCTCTTTAGGATGCATTTGCATAACAATTTTCATTTGTCTTTGACAAAGTTAAAAAAAAAATCCTCGTTGTCAAAATTTGGACAACTCATGGGCTCTGCCCCTATCAAGTGTCAAAGCATTCTGTACAGGGTTCAGAGTACCAATTTTCATGATGATATAAGTTCCTTAAAGCCATCACCAAGCCCACTGAAATACATGGCAAAGGATCACTATTCATGCCCACCACCACCCACAGACCATTGGTGGCAGCTTCACAGCATTCATAATGTCGCTTCACCAACTTGTTCTGTATGTATTCCAATGAGGTTGATGTGGTCAATTGTGTAGGATTACTACATGTAAGCATAAAACCTGGACACCACTGGGAAGAGCTATGAGTGAGGTGGGAACATAAAATTCACCAACATTTGACACATCCTAGCAACCATGTCCTTTGACCTACAGAACTTCTTTTTACATGTGTTAGTCATCATGGTCTCTGGATGATGTGCACCTGATTTGAAGTCAATCAGGCAAAAGCCCTGGGAACAGCTCCTTCAAGAACTCAAAACAAAGAAGTCAAAATGGCCGACTTCCTGTTGGGTTGGGGACGTGGCTTCATGGGATTTTTTTGTGCGCCTCAGCATCTTCTACAATCTCACCAAGTTGCATGCATATACGCAAAACTCAAAAGTGGGGCTTGCCGTTTGAAATTTTGTAGGTGGCACTATTGTGCCACTTCTATTGTGCGACTTCAAAATACAATACATAATATATATATGATGTAACATTTTTACTGGCCCCAATATGCATGCCGAAAATAGTGAGTTTTCAAGAAAGTGCAGGCCCCCCAAAACAGCGATTTACTGTTGGAAGGAAGAATAATAATACATAATACAAAAAGAAACACTATAGCATTAATGGGATTCTCGCAACTTTGTTTCTCAGACCGTAATAAAAAGAAACACTACAGATTTAATATTGTTCTCGCAACTTTGTTACTCTGACCCTAATTAGAGACTTAAAGAACAATGGGCCTCATTCACGAACCGTTCTTACGAACAAATTTGTTCTTAAGTCCCACTTATGAAGATCAGTGCTGACATGTTGGCATGGTTGGGTTTGCTTCCCTTGTACAATTCAACAAAATTCAATATTACAGTGGTAATTCTATCATATTTATTATTTACTCATTTTATGTGTTTGTAAAAATACTGACAATTTGTATTTTTTAAATAAATAAAATGTGCTATGATTTAACATTAATCAAGTAAATTGGAAACTCCCCTATGATGGCTCTGATGCACTGGTCTAGCTCAGACAGGTCGATGTCTGCTGTTTCCCCTCCTGTCCATTGCATGTCCTGTTGGAATTTTGCAATTTTTTTTGCTTCAGATTTCAGATCAAACCATTTCTTTTTCCTCCTCCTGACCCTGTGTCCACTGCACGTGTGATAGCCTCCCATGCTTCTTTTTTGTTTTTTTTGTCTGGTATTGCTTAAACTAAGGCTACCGAATATGATTTAAGTTTAAGTACAATTTAAATTTAAGTTTAAATTAAGTTTAAGTTTTCTCTCTTGAAGTTTTTTTTCTCTTCACCTGCTGTGCTCCATCTGATTTCTGCTTTCTGCTTTGCATTGGACATTTTGTTGCTGTTTGCTCCATTTTGTTGCTGTTTGCTTGTTGCTGTTTACTTGTTCCTGTCCACATAGCCTTGCAGTTTCTTTAACAGGCCTTTTATGGGCATTGATGGGACGGTTACCCATGCTAATCCTATGTTAATTAGACTCAACTGGCACGCCCTCTCAATTTAAGAAGAAATGGCATTCATCAAGTAAGAACACAGCTGCGAACATTTCGAGGCTTATGAACGCATTGATGAATCAGACGTAGGGTTTTCTTAAGGAACTTCTTCAGAACAACTTACGAAAGAATCCAAGAAGATTCTTAAGAAGATATTGGTGAATGAGGCCCAATAAATCTCCTGAAGTAGATGGTCTTTCTTCTGAGTTTTATAAATCCTCCTCCAAGGAACCAGCACCATCTTTGTTAGAAGTGCTCCTTTAAAGTATTGCCAAAGGGGCTACCCCTCCCACTATAACACAGGGCCTCACAACCCTTATGACACTACAGCCAACCAAGCTAGAATCCTTGGTCAGACCTGAATTTCAACAGCCACATAAAGACTATCACTAAATCAGCCTATTGCCATCTAAAAAACATTGCACAGAATAAGGATTTTTATCTAAACAAGACATGGAAAAACTTGTTCATGCATTTATTCTTAGTAGGCTAGATTATTGTAATGGTGTCTTTCCGGGTCTCAGTAAAAAGTCAATTAAGCAGATGAGCTGCAGCTCATCCAGAATACTGCTGCCAGAGTCAACAGCAAGAAAATGGACCATATCACACCAGTCCTTAAATTCCTGCACTGGCTTCCTGTGTGTCAAAGGATGCAGTTTAAAATCATGTTACTGGTCTGCAAGTCACTGACATAGTCTTGGACCTAAATACATGTCAGAGCTACTGGGTATGAAGCATCAAGACCCCTCAGGTCATCAGAGACAGGTCTGCTCAGTGTCTCCATGGTCAGAACCAGGCAGGGTGAAACTGCATTTAGCTTCTGTAGTCCCTGAACACCTGAGGTGTGCACAAATGGTCAGCTCATTTAAATCAGGGCTGAAAACATTATTGTTTGCTGCAGCTTTCCTACAGTGTTTATGGCGGCCTGCTGCTTTCAAAGTGCTTCTTTGTCTAAATGTCTCCATGAATTGCCTTGTGTAAGAATGGTGCTGTACAAATAAACTCGTCACTTATTGATAACTGGCGTCCAATCAGTCTCCTAAATAATAACCACAAAAAGCCATTGTAGCCATTACTTTTGCTAAGTACTTAAAAAATGTGTTAGATGATATAATAACTCAACTCAACTCAACTTTATTTGTTTTAAGTGCCATTTCATAACAGCTATTATTTCAAGGCACTTTACAAAGAGAGCAACAATATGTACAGAGAGAAAAACCCCTCCTTAGACCCTTGCAAAGGCTGAGGAACAACTCGCAAGAAAAATCCCTGACAGGGAAAAATAGGGGAGAGACCTCAGGGTGAGAGACAGAGGAGGGGATCCTCACCCAGGACGGACAGGCGGGCACAAGCAAAACAGCACCCGAGTGAACCCGATTCACACCCACAGAGAAAGCGGAGAAAATAGAGCTCAATGTGCTGGGGACCCTTGGCAGATTCAACCGAGAGCAGCTTATCTAGGATTCATGGTATATCTGTAGGCTCTGTCAAAAAGGATGGTTTCTATTCTACTCTTGAAGGTAGTGAGGGTGTCTGCCTCCCGGACTGAAACTGGTAGATGATTCCACAGGAGAGGGCCTTGGTAGCTGAAGGCTCTGGCTGCAAATCTGGACTCATGGTGCCAGACCATGAAGACCTCTATTACGGTGGCCCTAAAGTGCAAATCACAACAACAAAAAAGAAACACAACAGCAATCAAGAAAACACAACAACAAAAAAGAAAACAGCAAAAAAAACCACAACGAAAAAGAAAACGAACAAAAAAGAAAACACCAACAAAAAAGAAAGCAACAGCAAACAAGAAAAAAACAGCAAACAAGAAAACCACACCGGAAAGGGAGGGAACACACCGGCGATAGGACTCGTCCCTGATTGGACTGGTCCGTCCTGTGAACGGGAAGTGGACCTGACGAAGTGCATGTGGAAACAACAAAGAAACATTTTGAAGATGAACCAAAAAAGGAAAAAGGCTGCAAGGCTCGTCGTCATCAATGTGATAAGAATGCGGGACTTTGACCAAGAAAAACCGCCTCCATTCTGGGACATCCTGCATAATTCACGATTGGCAACGTGCGTGCACAGTGTGTGTGTGTGTGTGTGCGTGCGCGCACCACATATTTTCTTTACGTGTACATAATGGTCGACTTGTTTAAGAAACGGTCTGTGTTTGTGTGTGATAAAGGATGTGTCGCTGCTGTATTTAGCTACATGTCTATAATATAACATTTTTCATTCCACTTCCATGTAGCATCACAGACTATTCCCACCCCTACTCTAGCGACCTTTCTGGAGTACAGAAAGAAAAAATCAGAGGAGAGGCAAAAGTTTTCCTGTGGGAAAATGAGGTTAAAGAAAAAGATTCAAAGTCCAGGTAAGTTGGTTATGGCTCAGTGAGAATAAACATGACCATATTATTCAGATAATGGCACAGTTGTTTTCACTTCTGTGCATATTTCCTGTTTGTGATCATGATGAATATGTAACATGGCATGCAAATATTGTTTTAGCAGTTATCTGTATCCAAAAGGTACCTTTCAGATCTGCTGTTTACTGGGTTCAAGGCATGCATGATGGGCTTTGGGCATAAGGTTAAGTTTACCCATAGAGGTGGTGAACTCAGTCACAACAGCTCAAGACTTACCATTTTAATTTCTTAATTTCATTGTACAATTAATTGTATAATGACAATAAAGGCTACTTAAACTTAATATTTGAAGTAAAGATTTGTAAAACATTTGGGACACTCTGCTTTGAGTGATATTTGGAGTTAATAATTGTCCATTTTGTATGCAAGTTTGCCATGTAACATAGTATAAATGACCATTTTAAGTATACATAGATCTTGACCTGAGTTTGCTTTTTTATTTTTTATTTTACAGATCAGTGTTGGTTTGATGACCATTACAAAGACTGGTGTCAAACCAGTGCGTGTCTTGCTGCAGATCCTGACATCACTGCCCCAGATCTGCTAAATCACGCAGTGAAGAAAATGAAGGACTTCAATAAAGACTTGGATGAAGGGCCATTCGTCCTTCTTTATCGAGATATCAACATCCCTGGAACACAAAGACTATTTACTTGACTTGGCTTGGCTTAACTTACTGTACTGCTATATGTTAGTGAGAAATTGATTTATATGTCAAAAATTTGAGTCCTGTTTCAGAATGGACTCTAGAGTATCTCTGAGGTGATCTACCTTGCAAAGGAAAACTTTTTAGTGGAGTAACTTTCGTAAAGGTTCAATGTGAGGGTTTTATTTTTATATAATTGTTTACACACAAAAACAATCAATAGAAAGTGGAAATTGAGAGACGGAGAAAAATGTCATACAATACTTAAAGAATTACATTACATGTGAAAATAATTTATAAAATTAAAATATTTAGGTGACCATTTTTGGTCACTTGTGACCCACCTGTGTAGGTTTTTGGCCTACCAGTACAAAACAAATACTTATATTTGAATTAAATTATGTCTTTACTACAGCCATTTGAGCCTCATCACAAGAGCACTCCTGTACACAAAGAGCCTGACAAGGGGTAAGTGTGTGTGTGTCATAGAAAATTGAACTTTTACTGCATTAACACACATACTAATATTTACAATATGTAAATGCATTGCTACTCCAATATTTGAATGTTTGTTTGGTTTTGTAATGTCACCAATAATAACAAAATAATGTATTTTGTAGTGCAGTGTGATTTATGCTTTTGTGCCCTCTCAGGAATGGTGATGAATGCACTTGTCACTCTCTACTGAAGTTCAACAGGTAATGAGGGATAACTGAAGCCTTATCCAGCTTAATGGAATATTATAATATATATTATAGTCCTCATTGTCCTATGAAATTAGGCATGAAACAATGGCAAATGAAATACATTTTCTTCTACAACACATAGTCACACAACAATACGGATCAATGCAATGGCAAATGTGCCAAAATGTTCAACTGTCCCTTATGAGTAATCCATAGTTAGTTACATAATTATATTGTCATTTGATTGAATATTTCTTAATTTTCACATTATAGACTTGGATGAAGAGCCTCCGGGTGCCTCCGGATGTCATGATGTCAAGAGCCCCTGTTACAGGTGTGTTTTGTCTTGTCTTGCGTGTAGTTATATAGAGACTATTCATTTTGCAGAAACTACACCAGCCTCTTTGCACCTATCGTCATTGACGACGACGATGAGGATAAGGTTCTCATTCCCAAGGAAGCAAATGACCTGCTCTCAGAAGAATCTGAGTGAGTCATATAGACATAAGTAGAAAATTAACCAGCTCTCTATTCTATTCAAATTTCAGTGAGAAGTCACTCAAATGAAAACCAATCTTTCTCTAACTGTAACTGCTTGAATCAGGTCCAGTGTGTTTGAAAAGAGTAAAAATAAAAAGTTGCTCATTGTTTTAGAGATTGACCCATCAATGAAGTGTCAGGAACGTCTTTATAAATATGTTGGAAGTTGGAAAGATATTTAAGTGAAGCAGATACTATGCTTTGAGTATATTTTTAAAGTCTAAACTAAGTTTGTCTGTTTTCTCTAGACCCACAGATCTGCAGACACTGGACATAATTGCAAATTTGGCACTTGCAATTGACTGCACGACAGTGTCCAGATTCAATATATCACGATCTGATGTATGGGATGGAGCTGTCAGAGGATTTCGACGCAGCTAATACAGCGAAAACAACAAACTCTTCGTTAAGTTCACTGATGATGCAGGGTCCTTGGAAGAAGGGTTGGACACAGGTGGACCAAGGTGAGAATTCCTCACGCTTCTGATGAATCTCCTGAGAGAGCACCCAATCTTTGATGTGCTTCCAGAGAGACGCTATCTTATGTACAATTCAAAAGGTGGTTTTTTTTGATGTCATGATAAAATTTGAAGTTTTGAAAATTTGAACGAATAGTAATGCATAACAATTCTGTACTCTCCATAACAGCCATCAGGGAAGATGAGTATTTTCTTGCAGGCAAGATGATTGCTGTGTCTATTGTTCATGGGGAACCAACACAACATTTCCTCTCACAGGACCTGTCAACCACATAATAGGGAAGTCAAGTTTCAGCACGAGTGTGGAAGATGTAACAGATGGGGAGATCAAGAAAACTCTGCATCAGGTAGAAAATAGGCTTTATGCACAACTCCACATCTCCACAAGTCTGGATGGCCACACAGGTCAGACACACCTGGATTAATCAGTGTGTCCAATAATGTAAGACAGGAAATAAAGGAGCTGGCTATACTCGTGAAAGAGTCCCTATTTTCTTGTCTGGATTCACAGCACAGTTGAAAGGTTATGTTTCCTTTCCATATGAATGGAGGAAACCTCAGGAAAGGACTTGAAGAAGCCAGCTTGACGATTGATTTGTTTATTCGAAACCGGTCCAATTGATCTTGCAAAAACTGGACTGGAGAATTTGTCATTTTAATTTTTAATCCTAGATTTATAATATGAAGAATAGTCAAGCATGAATGTTTTTGGTTTGGTCTTACAATAAATGTCTTTTAAATAGGTCCAGGAAGCAGAGATAGTGCCATCGGGTCAGAAATAGGAGAAGTATTTGCCATCTCGTGTTTTAGTCCCCTTTAACGAAATGTTGGACAAAAAAACACTCACCGGCCACTTTATTGGGTACACCTGTCCAACTGCTCGTTAACACTTAATTTCTAATCAGCCAATCACATGGCGGCAACTCAGCGCATTTAGGCATGTAGACATGGTCAAGACAGTCTCCTGCAGTTCAAACCGAGCATCAGTATGGGGAAGAAAGATGATTTGAGTGACTTTGAATGTGGCATGGTTGTTGGTGCCAGAAGGGCTGGTCTGAGTATTTCAGAAACTGCTGATTTACTTGGATTTTCAGAGGTCAGAGGAGAATGGCCAGACTGGTTCGAGCTGATAGAAAAGCTGATAGAAAACAGTGACTCAAATAACCATCCGTTACAACCAAGGTAGGCAGAGGAGCATCTCTGAACGCACAGTACGTCGAACTTTGAGGCAGATGGGCTACAGCAGCAGAAGACCACGCCGGGTGCCACTCCTTTCAGTTAAGAACAGGAAACTGAGGCTACAATTTGCACAAGCTCATCGAAATTGGACAATAGAAGATTGGAAAAACATTGCCTGGTCTGATGAGTCTCAATTTCTGCTGAAACATTCAGATGGTAGGGTCAGAATTTGGCGTCAACAACATGAAACCATGGATCCATCCTGCCTTGTATCAACGGTTCAGGCTGGTGGTGGTGGTGTATTGGTGTGGGGAATATTTTCTTGGCACTCTTAGGGCCCCTTGGTACCAATTGAGCATCGTTGCAACGCCACAGCCTACCTGAGTATTGTTGCTGACCATGTCCATCCCTTTATGACCACAATCTACCCAACGTCTGATGGCTACTTTCAGCAGGATAATGCGCTATGTCATAAAGCTGGAATCATCTCAGATTGGTTTCTTGAACATGACAATGAGTTCACTGTACTCAAATGGCCTCCACAGTCACCAGATCTCAATCCAATAGAGCATCTTTGGGATGTGGTGGAATGGGAGATTCGCATCATGGATGTGCAGCCGACAAATCTGCGCCAACTGTGTGATGCCATCATGTCAATATGGACCAAACTCTCTGAGGAATGCTTCCAGCACCTTGTTGAATCTATGCCACGAAGAATTGAGACCGTTCTGAAGGCAAAAGGGGGTCCAACCCGTTACTAGCTAATAAAGTGGCCGGTGAGTGTATTTAATGTGTATTGAACAATACTAGCCTGATCTTAGGTTCCATCAGTTTCCATCATGATCCACAAGTAGACATAGGTCTGTAAATCATGTATTAGTCTGACACTGAGTAAACTTTGTACTGAGTAAATCTACTTTACTCCTAGATACTACACAATCAGACCTTTTGTCAAATTTAATTGACAACTAGTGTGTGAATATATTTGCATAAATTGTTTCTATATATTTGGTAGTATAATTCTTAATGTCTGACCTGATTAACCACACCTATGTCTTGTAATTTTTCTTGGTTCTAGATTCAAAGATGGACTGTCAAGTCTGCAGTTTTTGACTGCACTGCAGGAGCATTGTGGCGTGCTAGCCCCTCTCCTCTTCCATTCTTCTAATCCCCTGACTGCTGCAGATATGGAAACCATGTTCAGTCCAGACCTCCACCCAAGAGGAAGCAACAGGCGGGAGAAGGAAGTCAAAATAATGTTAGGTATATAAATTGTGTAGTGAAGTCATGTTTGCAAATCTTAGTTTCTTTCATGAAATACAAGACTGATTCACTTTGCTTAGAGATAATGCTAAGTCAATCAATGCACTACAATGTTGACTTTCTCTTTTTAGAAAAAGTGACAGCCATGTCCCTGGAGGATGTGCTAATGTTTGCCACTGGTTTGTCAGCACTTCCACCGGCAGGAATGACACCCCCTCCAACTATTGATTTCTTTCCTGACCCAATGGCAACCATATGCACAAACACACTCAAGCTACCGCTTTTAGATTCATACAATGTCTTTAAGACAAACATGGAGTTTGGGATATGGAATGCTCGACGATTTGGATGTGTGTAGACTTTCATGCATGACATGCATTTAGCTACTTGCAGATGATATATATTCAGAAAAGATTTTTTTGATTCCTGATTTTCATTTGTTTCCTTTTTGACATGTTCTTAAACATGTTAATCTACTCTTAATGTACATTTTATTCATCACACTGAGTGATCACTATACTGCTATACGTTGTATATACGCACAAATCAAGCATTTGCCTTGCCTCAGGAAACATGTCAAGCTCACTGTCTTCAACAAAAAATCCACAGTCCCTTGACCCAAACCTGCAAAATTAGATGACGCAATGATATAAAAGGCAAGGTTTGAAATGGTCCAGACAGATTTGTTTGCTCTTTGACACTAATACGCACATACACACGGATTATACCAAACATGAACAACCGTCTAAATATATCCCAGTTTAGACTATATACACCTTGCATTTTTTGTACATGTACTGTATATGATCATCACTACCTGTGAGGCAAGAGATACAACTCATTCGGAATCCCCGCTGGACATGATGCAAGTCTGCTTGGTCGAATGCGGTGCTTGTTCCACAGGTCCACACATTCATCCAATTCTTGCTGCAGAACATTACTGAAGCTGAATCTCAGTAAGTACTGGTGTTCATGGCTGCCATTGAAGAGTCCAGAGTCTCTCAGGTCTCCAAACAGGTCCATCCAAAACTGAGAATGCAAAAAGTTATTTAACTTAAGTAATTTTAAGGAGGAATCCACAGGAATTCTTTTTCCCAAGTCGATTATTATCACTTAGTGATGGAGAGGAGAGGAGAGGAACATGATCCTCTGAGCACCTTTGTCAGAGGAATCTGCAACAGATTACTGACACCTGAAAAATGAGGGACAGCACAGATGAGACAATACAATGATTGTACTTGTACAAGGGCTCCCTGCTCAGACAGGTCTGCACATAAACGCGCCAAGCCTTGCTCCTTTATTTATACTACAGTAATCTTACATATTCATTTGTAGGCGTGTTAGTGTCGCATATAATTATGAGTGTGTTAGGCTGTGGGTGCAAATAGATACATGTGTGTTCATTGTGATAAGCAGGAACGAGTTGAAATCGGTTTGTGCTGGAACAGCCTGTCCCAGACAGTCACGAGGCGCGCTTCTTCTCATACAAAAGTAGAAAAATAGTTTACACAATTAGTTGATTTACAGTTGCATGATATACACAATTAGTTGATTTACAGTTGCATGATATACAGTGTGAGCAGGCATCAGTGGTGAATCATCAGATGAGCGTGATAACTATATACATATGTACAATTTTATGTACATTCCCTCCTGCTTATCATGCTCATCCATGGATTGATATCAGAATGTTTACACTCCGTTAGTTTTTCATAAACACCTTCATTAATGTCCACGGTGAGCTCTTTTGTGTTCCATGAAGTGGCAGTTTACATGTTATTGTCATATTCATCATCACTGTTGCTATCTGAGCTACATCCCTTATCATTGGATTCTACGTCGCAAGTGGACAGAGCTACATAGGCTTGTTTGATTCGTACAGCTATCATTTTAGTCATACAAGATCAAATGCATGGAAGTACACACATGGTAAGTATACACAGGAGTATCAACAGAATGACAACTGGGGTTAGAACTTTAAAGAGTAAGCCTGTCCAAGAGCCTGTGAACCACGGGAACCAATCTGTGTCACGTGATTTGTCATCTCTACTCATGGCATCCCTTAGGCTCCTCAGCTGTTCCAGGGCAGTAGCGACATCATGGCCGTCCTGCGTTACATCAGGGACATAAGTACAGCGGGTGGTGTTCAACATTACACATACTCCCCCAGTGGATGCTGTCAGAAAGTCCAATGCCATCCTGTTCTGTAGCACCATTAGCCTCGTTGCCGGCATCTCCTCTGACATGGCCTCCAGGGCTAGTGCAGTTGAATTCAAAAACAACCTTAATCTATAACTCACAGTTTCTAGTCTGAGAAGAATTTTACCAACGCCAATTTGTGGAAGAGCACTTAGGACTACCTTCCGTCCTATTGTCCACAAAGCATCATGAGGTTTGACTTCAACTACACCTCTCCTGGCTCTCCCAGTAGTGGTGGCAGTCCCTGCCCACACTATATAAGTATGGTCTGTTACACGCACCGGAGCACAAATGCCACTCCAATTGGTTGGGAGTTGGGGATAGACACTATGTCCACACATCCAATACACACCATCAATTGGTGTGGTACCACTAGCAGTTGGGTACCCTTCTCCATTGTGGCCCAGGCAGGTGCCAAGACACTTGCTAGAGCTGGAGAACGGGCATGGAGTGGAGGAATTGTCACATGAATAGCTTAGAATCAGGAATGCTGCACATCTCTTTTCATGTATCTGTCCTAAAGATCGTGTGCCATTCCCTACATAGCAGGATGGGTGAGACTCACCAGCAGGGAAGTCGGCAAACAAGGTCAATGGCGCCACCCCGGTCATGGGTCTGAACTTATAGGCGGTACAATTCCATGGTACACAGGTCAGATTTCCAGCATTCGCATTCCCAGACATTGAACATACTGTGCTACCAGTTCCACCAGTCATATATTCTACTACACAGTCAGATTTGCGGATGCCCAGGGGCTTAGCTTTTAGGCTGGGATGTTGAGCAGACGGGAGCATCATTGAGCATAGATAACATCCTGTTCTATTGGAAACCTTAGCCACAAGGGTGGTGTATTGATACCAGGTGTTTGTCATCTGCAAATAGGTAACATTTAGGTTTAGGGAGAAATGTTCTACCTCTACCTAGGCAGCTATCTTTTCCATACGGTAATTCGTGAGCTCTGCTGGAACAGGAGCCATGCTCCTCCTAGAGTAAGTAATGCAAGCCACAGGGGCCTCATTCTGCCTTCATCTACAGGTGAGAGAGATTACCAGCACACCAGAATTATCAGCCTTGCTATGGTGGAGCTGTCAGATTCCTACGGGTCTCCCCAGGGAGGGTTTGCGCCCTATGACAAGCGTGCCAACCTGCGTGAAGCTGGCCGCCCACCGTTTGTGCTTTGTTTGTGCTCGTTTGTGCTTTAAGAATTGACGTTTGTGCTGCAGCCGTTTTTGAGTTATTAAATATTATTGTATAGGTCATCTAGAGTTCACCCAGCCCCCCATTTCCTCCAAATGGACCTGAAATGGTACAGTTCGTTTGTGCTTCGTTTGTGCTGGTTTGTGCTGTAAAAACTTTCGTTTGTGCTGCTACGGTTTTATAGATATTACACAGTTTTGTTTCGGGCGATGACGTCATCCAGCCCCCCATCTGCTCCGATTTGGCTCAAAACAGTGCCGTTTGTTTGTGCTTCGTTTGTGCTGGTTTGTGCTGTAAAAACTTTCGTTCGTGCTGATACGGTTTTATAGATATTACACAGTTTAATTTTGAGCGATGACGTCACCGCCGAAGAGGCTCGCATGCCGGTGCTACCTACACCATTTGTTTTGGATGCGATCAAACAATGATTGTGTCGTGCTAGCACGGTAAGTAACTCGCTCATTCTGTCTTTTAATGCCATGTAACGTAGTGCAATGTATGTTTCTGTGCATTTTTCATACTCCAAGCTCCCGGAATGCTATCGTTGCAGGATGAACTTTAGGCAGACATGTTGTAGCTTTTCGTCATATTAGAAAACGGGGAAAAAAGCCAGACTGCCTGTTTTCCTCTACAGACTGCATTTACTTGGGGCCAAGTTGAATCCAATCTCGGGAAAAGTCTGTGGGGAGTTTGGCACGTTAGTGTAGAGACGGAGAGAGAGTATGTTAGTGATATTTCATGAGTGTTTGATCAGAAAATCAAAAGATTTCAAAAACGGCCAAAATAGCAAAATTGGCTCTGGACTGCAAGGACTACTTATACCATTATCTCAATGATAATGTTCGCTGCTTTGGTTTTGTAGCAGTAATTTTGCGAGGTGTAACCTGTTGTTATGCTGCAGAATAGCGTAACAAATGTATGAGACCACCACCTAAGTTTTATGCTAAAGCTGCCATAAATTAACATTGGTAATGACCAAAATGATTTTAAAAAGGAGGTTGATGACAGCAAGAAGAAGAAACTTAGGTTTGTAACAATGATTTTATGTGCAAAATGCAGCATCACAAAAAAAAAATTGTGATGATTTTGGTGAACATCACCAAAATCTATGGATTACAACAATTAAGCAATCACTGCTTTGTGTAGAACACAGCATGGGGGGAAATTTTTGTCTTCTCTGATGCTGCTTTGACTGTGCTTCCAAGGTCATCATACATCTCCCACACACTTGCAGCCCTCCTGCAGTATGCCACATAATGTCCAAGAGCATCTTGGGTCAAGCCTCCTTGGAATGCAATGACTGCCCTCAAAGTAAAGGTCTTCTCTTGAAGCACCTGGACTGGAAGGAAATTCACGCAAGGCAACTTCTGCACAAGTGCTGCCAAGGTCAGTGTCAATCCACACAACCTCTCCCAGACTGTAGCTGTGGGTCACATTCCCTGAACACAGAGCCTTTCCTGGAGATGGATTGGACTGGCCTGAGGCAGAGAGAGTCAGGAATGCTGAGTCCTTCTTCAGCTGCAGTCTCAAGATGGGCCATGCCACAGGTCTGCAGGACAGTGATGTTGGTACACACATGTGGAACTTTCCTTGTTACTTTTGTGCTTAGACTGCAGTACTGTGAGGAACATTGTTGGCTCAAATAAACACTTGGAAGATTTGTCATGGTTTTCTCAATCACAGTAGAGATGTGGCATTGTGCATCAATTTGGAGAGCACCGGAGGTCAGGTGGACTGGTTTGAAGATTTCCCTCAGCAGTGCTGCCCTCTGTGAGTACACCTGTTGGGTCACACCCTCACCAGCTGGAGAAATTGATTGTCACATTCGGTGCTGCTAACAACCTTTTTAAAAGAAGAGCCACAAAAAGAGCAACATAAACTCTGAAAAACAGCATCAAATGCACAAGTGTTGAGCACAGAGACTTTTGATTTGCCAAGTTTAACAGGTTGTTGATGGTTTCCATTTGTTAACAATTGCACCTTGACTTTCTTCTGGCCCACAGATGCATCTACGTGCAGCCATTCAGGACAAGGAGAGAGGTAAGAAGTCATCTTCCTTTTTTTGGTTGGAACTCCTAAGCCTCTCCAGTTTTCAACTGCCATCTCATCTGTTGAAAGACTGTTTGTAGCTGCATCTGACTCCTTCATCAGAAAATGATGTTCACCAGGGTGAACATAATTATTAATATAATATTGACCTCACAAAGAAATCTTTAACACGATGTGTTTTACTTTTCAGGCAGTCCCACTGGCAGATCATCTTGATGCAGTGTGCAATATCTACCCTGATAAAACACGGGGGCAGTTGTGCGCGTTCATTCCCACTTGAAACTTGTCCAGTCCAATGTCTTTCTGTGTAATGCCAGAGCCAGATACTACTCCTCTGTAATTGAGGAAAATAAGCAAAACCCTAGGTTTCTGTTCAGCACTGTAGCCAGTCATAACTCCACTGAGCAGTGTGTCCCTACACATCTCAGCAGTGGTGAATTTATGGACTACTTTAACAACAAAATTACAAATATTAGACAAACAATTACGACCCACTCAGCATGCATGGCGATTAATCTACCCCCTGTTGCACCTTTTCAGATAACAGATGGGGAAATAACGAAGTCACTATCTTCATTTGACCCCATTGACCTGCATCAGCTGACCACTATCATCTCCTCCTCTAAATCTTCGACCTGCTTCCTTGACCCAATTCCGACCAAGTTGTTAAAGGAAGTGCTGCCTTTAACCGCCACCAGGAGGTGGCGGTCAAAGGCAGCACTTGACCTCATCAACCTGTCCATAACAACAGGTTACGTTCCTCTTACGTTCAAAGTTGGAATAATCAAACCCCTCCTGAAGAAACCGGCCCTTGATCCAGGAACTTTAGCAAATTACAGACCGATCTCTAATCTTATCTTCATCTCAAAAATCCTTGAGAAAATCATTGCCAACCAGCTCTGTGAACACCTTAATAACAATAGTTTATTTGAATCCTTCCAGTCTGGTTTTAGAATGAATCATAGCACTGAGACTGTGCTGGTTAAAGTCACCAATGACCTCTTAATGGCATCTGACCATGGTCTCATTTCAGTGCTTGTCTTGTTAGATCTCAGTGCTGCTTTTGATACGGTTGACCACCAGATCTTACTAAGGAGACTGGAATATCAGCTTGGAATCAGAGGCACTGCTTTAGACTGGTTCCGGTCCTATCTTTCAGACCGATATCAGTTTGTTTGTGTCAACGATAGCCAATCTCCATGTACTAAAGTCAGCCACGGGGTTCCACAAGGATCTGTGCTCGGTCCAGTTCTTTTCTCTTTATATATGCTCCCTCTAGGTGATATCATCAGGAGCCACTCTATAGACTTCCACTGTTACACTGACGACACCCAATTATATCTATCTATCTATCAAGCCGGGCAAGCTCAACCGTCTACAGCAGCTTCAGTCCTGCCTTGATGACATTAAGGCCTGGATGACTAATAATTTCCTCCTTAAGAACTCTGAAAAAACAGAGTTATTGCTCATAGGTCCAAAACACCTACGTGACTCTATATCTGATGCCATAGCATTACAAAGTAGTTTTGCGACTCCTTCTGCCACCACTGTAAAGAACCTAGGTGTTTGTTTTGATCAAAACCTGTCTTTTAGCTCCCACATAAAATTGATCTCACGGACTGCCTACTTCTATCTCCGCAATATTTCAAAAATAAGACACCTACTCCCTCCCCATGCAGCAGAACAGCTGGTCCATGCCTTTGTTACTTCCAGGCTGGATTACTGCAAGTCTTTACTGGCTGGATGCTCCAATAGGTCGCTGAGAGCTCTGCAGCTCACTCATAATGCGGCAGCTCGTGTCCTGACTAAAACTAGAAAGAGAGATCACATCTCTCCTGTTCTGGCCTCATTGCACTGGCTCTTCCTGTTCCTTTCAGGATCCAGTTCAAAATCCTTCTCCTTGTCTATAAAGGTCTTCATTGTCTGGCGCCCTCTTATATCTCAGACCATGATAAAACCCTATTGCCCCACGAGGACACTTCGTTCTCTGAATACAGGCCTACTGGGGGTTCCACGAAGTCTAGATGGGGAGCCAGAGCCTTCAGCTACCAAGGCCCTCTGTTATGGAACCATCTACCAGTTTCAGTCCGGGAGGCAGACACCCTCTCTACCTTTAAGAGTAGGTTAAAAAGCCTCCTTTTTGACAGAGCCTACAGATAAATCCAAGATAAGCTGCTCTAGGTTGAGTCTGCTGGGGGTCCCCGGCACATTGAACTCTATCTTCTCTGCCTTCTCTGTGGGTGTGAATCAGGTTCACGTTCCCTCGAGCTTCTCTCTCTACTCTTGGCCTCTCCCCCTCTGTTTTCCATCTCCTCCTCCACCACTCCTTCCTCTCCTTTTTATCTTTCAATTTTTATTTAGTTTTATTTTTATTCTTATTTTAATTTTATTAACATTTTATTTTTTTAATCCTTAATTTTTAATTTTCCTTTTATTCTTTTTATTTTTCAGTTTATTTTTCATTTTATTTTTATTATTTTTATTTTTCCCTCCCGGGTTCTATCAACGCTGAGCTGGATCCAGGACCACCTCTACCCGGCTCATCTCACTGCGGTTCCTCCTGCCTGCTACTATGGACTGATTCAATTCATTGATTTATTTATATCCTGAACTGTTAGCCATCAGTACTGTTTTGTTTGTGCCCGCCTGTCCGTCCTGGGTGAGGATCCCCTCCTCTGTCTCTCACCCTGAGGTTTCTCCCCTTTTTTTCCCTGTCAGGGTTTTTCTTGGGAGTTGTTCCTCAGCCTTTGCGAGGGTCTAAGGGCAGGGGGTTTTTCACTATGTACACATTGTTGCTCTCCTTGTAAAGTGCTCTGAGAACAGCTGTTATGATATGGCATTTAAAACAAATAAAGTTGAAGTTGAGTTTAATGCTACCACTGTGTGGAGCACTGTACTTCAGTTGCTGCTGAGAGAAAATGGGATCTTTGTCACCTAATGCCATATCATTTCTCTCTTTTTTCATTTTGCGCAGGGTGGCCAAATTTGGTAGATGGCTTGGCTCAGGATCTCCAAAGTCCATCAGCTTTTCTGCCTGTGATGCCCGCCATACATGTGGTTCCATCCTGCCCTCACAGAGTTCTTTGGCCATCTGCACATGCAACTGTCCAGACATAAAACGCTTTGAGCTGCCAGTGTGTAATGAGTCATCCCTGTTCTTAAGAGAACAGTCGAACATCATTGGGCTATGTCAAGAAGGCCATGAAACTCCTTACAGCATCCTGTGATTTCAATGAAAATATTTGTGACTGATGGATAGACCTTGGCTCTTTTATAAACAAATGTGCAAGGAATTTTAACGGCTTTCCAGATTTGCTCATTTATGATGTGGGTCCAGGTGCCAGGCTTCAAAACTGAATATTCCCTTTTTTGTGTTTGAGAAGACTTGTCTTTGTATTCAGCCTTCTCTGGAGTAAATTCTTTCCACTTGTCAAAAGGAACTTGAGGCTGAAATGATTGTTCAGGGGAATGGGGACCAGATTCAGAGCCTGTGTCATCACTTGTTTCAGGATCCGTTTTATAATGACTGAATCCCAACGCTGACCAGATGTTGTGTCTGTTAGCTTTGACAAAGGTGTACAGAGCCTTTGCGGAGATCTTGTTTCCCACCTGCTGACTCAGATCTGTCCATACACTGGCATTTGGAGTGGCTATTTTGTCATTTTGGACAATGGCCTCTTTTGATGAACAGAGAAGTGCAAAAATCACATCTCTGTCTACTGCTGGTTGTCTGGGCATCTAATTTAAAGACAAATTAATATGATTAGGATTCATTGCATGGATAATTTTGGCCTGAATGATGCTATGCAGAAATGGCAAATAAAAACCTTGAACTTAAAGTATTATTTTTGTCATTAAAAAGTTTCCTCAAGGTTTTTTGTGGAGTTACTGAATTACACTGGTATAATGTGACAATGTTAGCTAGCTAGCTGGCTGGAGATGAATATATTCAGTCATTTTGCATTTTTAACATTGCTCATAGACTTTTGGGGATGCAGAAGGCAATGTCTTTCATTTTAAATTGTAATTTCTGTTTTTTACACATTTTACTTACATTGGCCAGAAGTTTGATTTTGCAGAAGATTCGTGAGCTCTGTGTTCTCAAAGGGGGCACTCAAAACGGCACACCGTAATGGTTCTGAGAATCAGGATATCAATCTGCACGTTTTATGAGGTGTGTCTTGTTTTGTTTCAGTCAGGACAGTTTTATTTGTCGGACATAAACCACATACGGCATTCATGCATACAGCAACATGAGAACGTTCTCTCGAAATTAAACTGTGTAATGTAAAATCGTGTAAAATCGTAGCAGCATGAACAAAAGTTTTTACGGCACAAACCAGCACAAACGAAGCACAAACAAACGGCACTGTTTTGAGCCAAATCGGAGAAGATGGGGGGCTGGATGACGTCATCGCCGAAATTAAACTGTGTAATATCTATAAAACCGTAGCAGCACAAACGAAAGTTTTTACTGCACAAACCAGCACAAACGAAGCACAAACGAACTGTACCATTTCAGGTCCACTTGGAGGAAATGGGGGGCTGGGTGAACTCTAGATGACCTATACAATAATATTTAATAACTCAAAAACGGCTGCAGCACAAACGTCAATTCTTACAGCACAAACGAGCACAAAAGAAGCACAAACGAAACAGACTATTTTCCCGAGATTTTGCATGGGGTGGGGGGCCAGCTTCACGCAGGTAGCTTGCCACGATGGTTTCTTCACTAGCCCACAGTGCCGAGGCCCAGCCTCATTGCCCCCCTTGTAGGGCCCTTGTGGCCTCTACGGAAGAGTAAGCTGCCCTGTAGGATACTCTAGTCTTTCACTGGAGAGACCATATCCGCCGCTCACCAATTTGCAATGACTGAGATGTATCCACGAAGGTCTCTCAGCTATCTTCAAAGCTGTCGGAGTGGTGAGTAAAACCTGGTAGGGGCCCTCCCACCTGGCTTGGTTCCACCTGTTCCTCTGGAGGACTTTAATGAGGACCCAATCGCCTGGTTTTGCCCTGTAAATTACATCAGACCCCTCAGGGTTCACATTAGCTTCTTGCACTTCCTTATTCCGAAATCATTTCATCATCCATTCGGTCAGGGTTGTTTCTGCCTGAGACTTATCTATATTATTTACTTACTTATCTATATCTATATTATCTATATCCCCATTAAAACTAGGTAGGGGAAACGGTCGGTCAAACGGTCAAACGGTGTATAAGTTCGTTCTGGGTGGCTGTTATTCTCATCCACATTTTCAATCATGATACACACTCAGTCCATGGTCGCCCTGTCTCTTCCATTATTTTCCTGAGTCTCTGTTTTATTGTTCCATTAGTTCCACTAGTCCTGCACTCTGTGGGTGATATGCACAGTGATTTTTTAGTTGGAAACCTAGCTGTTGACTTGCTAGCGTTATGGTCTCATTCACAAAATGTGTACCGTTATCTGATCTGATGATTCTGGGTATCCCATATGTGGGAAAGTAATGTCCAAATGTTTTGCTACCGTTCTCGCATCATTACGTTTACATGGGTAAATTTCTGTCCATTCAGAAAACACATCGATTACTAATAATGCGTATCTGGATCCTTGTGACTGACAATTCTATAAAATCCATGTGAACTGTGTGAAATGGATATAGTGGGTTTGGAAAAGTTCCTCTCTTGGGTCTAACCTGTCCTTGCAAATTGTGTTTCATACAAATCATGCATGCTCTGACGTGCATTTTTGCTGAAGTTTCGAAATTTGTAGTGTAGTAGTGTTGGTTCACTGTTGAGACATGGGTCAACCCATGACTCACTAGTGCTGCAACCTTATGCAAGGTTTTCAGCAAAATAGGTTTCCCTTCAATTTCAAAATTCCATTATGTCATTGTGCCCCTCTTTTCTTCCATGGCTGTTGTTCTGCGTATGGTGCTGTTTTCTGCGCGTCTTTCAGCATCCCATCTGCTATACTTAGCTCTTCTAGATTAACATGGAGGGTTGATAAAGGCTTTTGTGCTGCTGCCTTCGCTGCTGAGTCTGCCTTGGCATTGCCTCTAGTGATGTACAGTAAGAGTCATCTGTCTGATGGGCCCTACACTTAACTAGGGCTAGCCGCTTTGGTAGCAGTACTGCTTCTAACAGTTCTTGTAGGTGTGACGCATGTGTCACTGGTTTGCCTGATGAGGTTCTCATGCCTCTGTTTTTCCGTATTCTAGCAAAATGGTGTACTGATGAGTACACATATTGTCCGTAAGGATGCAGACATTTTCACTCGCTGTAACTTTTCCTTTGATACTTTATGTCCCTCCTGACAGAGGAACATGAGCACTCTGAGTGTGTTTTCCCTGCAGTCTTTTTCAGTGTGACCAGTGATTAATAGGTCATCCACATATTGCTACAATGTACCATTGTGGAGGTCAGGGCATAGTTGCAATGACTGTTGCAGAGCTTGAGAGTAGATTGCGGGGCTGTTTGTGAAGCCCTGCAGCAGTCGAGTGTAAGTGTAGATTTTGTTTCCGCAGCGGAATGCAAATAGCCCTTGTGAGTGTGGATGCACTCTCACAGAGAAAAATGCATTTGATAAATCTATCACTGTGAACCACCGGTCTGACGGTGTCAATCTATGCAATATAGTGTGGGGGTCTGATACTTCGGGTGAAATTATTTTAACGATTTCGTTCATGGCTCTCAGGTGTTGGACCATTCGTCACTTCCCAGAAGTCTTTTTTACTAGGAATATGGGTGTCAAACACTCCGGGTTGTTTATTTCTTTTAGTATGCCTGATTGTAGCATATCGCCTATACCAGGTTGAATCCCCTGTAGAGCTTCTGGTTTCAACGGGTATTGTTTTATCTTTGGCCTCAGATCTGATGTCAACGTGACTGATATTGGTGGTACAGATAAGATTGTACCTACGTCAGTAGCTCCTTTGGACCAAAGTCGGGATGGCAGGTTAGATATCATGTGTTCCTCCTCTCTCTTGAGGGTATATATTTGTGTAAATCATGTCTCACCGTGCAGATGTGCTGTGGGCTGAACTGCAGTCTGCCATCCTAGGTGTTTGAGTTTCCCCATGTCTTACCATTCTATGGCTTTCGTTCTGGCCAGAGAGATGTGAGGATCATCCCTTCTGCCCTTTGCTCTTTGCTCCTCAGATAAATGTACTGAAAGGACACTGTTTCCTGTTTTTTTTTACATACAGGTGTCCCAGAGCAAGCATTTTTCCCTTCATTTTTTGCACTGCCTTGTCATATTCTGTGTCTGGCCCGGGAGTTGGCTTGTACCATAGGGTGCAGTGTAGATCGGCCTCCCTCTGGTACTGTAAATCTCTTGCTCAGCTGTGGCTTCCTGTGCTTGTTGCATGATCGCTGCTCTTTCTTCAAGATTAATCAGATCCAATGGCCAATAGTAGTGAGGTGGACCTAGCGGTGTTCTCACTAATGCCTAACATACCTCCTGGCGTGAGAATCAGTCCCAGTCTTAATTTCAACAACAAATCTCGGCCCAACAGATTGATTGGACATTGTGGATCAATTAGAACTGGTGCGATGGCCCAGTGTCCTGTGGCGACATCTTTTATTTTCATGTCAGTTGTTTATTTGTTGTGTGCCACGTGTCCGGTGGTGGTCTTTATCCAGACAACCGTATTTGAGTATTCTGTGAAGGGTGGGGGTGTCGTAAAAACTGTTGTGCATGCTCCTGTGTCACACAGACAGTCATATTCTTTTCCTCCCACTACTATCCTTCGCATTGGTTTGTCTCCCTTGCCACTTTTTGAAAGTAGGACTTCTAAATCCATGTGTAGGGTGGGGGCCGTGGGCTTTACACCTTCTTTCCGATGTTTTGTCTGCCGTTGTTTGTTTTCTGTGGTTAGTCATGCAGGAGTTACGTTGTTTTGGGAGCAGTCTCGTGCAAAATGTCCTGCCTTGTGAGAAATGTAACATCTGCCTTCATCTCTATCTTGCTGTTTTTCGTATTCTTCTCTCCCTCCTGTTTGTGATCTGCTCCCTCTGCCTCGTCCTCCCCTGCACGCAAGCTGAGGAGCCTGCCCCACCGTAATAGCTTTCTCTCTGTTTTTTCCTTATCTGAGCCTCAGTGTGAGTGGCTCTGCTCACTGCTTGCTCCTCAAAATCTACCCATATCTTTCTTACTAAGCGACTAATTTCTGGCCTACGACCATCCACATAGCCCCTCTTGAGCATTTGTTGATAAAGGCTTGTGTTCTCCTCATTATATGTAATGCCAGAATTTGCCCTAAACACTTTCTCAAACCTGTGTCTCAATTCAAAGGCTGGTTCCCCTTCCTTTTGTTTACATTCTCCTATGGCACCGTAATTGGGCTTACTCTGCAAATGCTCTCTGACTCTGCCATGCAGGGCCTGTAACTGAGTTGTCAACTCACTATCTCCAGGCAGTGCTACTCCCTGGGTGTCCATGCCCATGATCGGTCCTCTCACTAAGCTCCACTGGGTTTTTAGTGAACAGGTGAGACATTGGTGCATTTCGGGACTGTTTAACTGGAAACTGTGTCTCAATCCTTCCATTGCGCTTTCCCACGCGCCTATGCCTTCTCCCATGGGAGGCACTCCTGTCATTGCAATGGCCTTTCCTTATGGGTCCATGGCCTACATGGCCTATAAACGAAAATAGTCTGATTGTCGTCTCTTTGAGCGCCTGTCCCGTGCCCGTAATGTGGATTTGCCACCTGTACCATAGGATATTGACCCCTAGGTGGGGGGTCCGAGTGCGGACCGTAATCAGGCTCCTCCTCACCTCTGTCCTCTTCTGAGTCATTATCCTGTGGGTACCCTGTTCTATCTGTCCCTTTGTAGTAAGTTTCAGCCTTTATCAGGTCTTCTGTTGGGTACAGTGGTTCTGTCTTCTTTTGCATTGAGCTCGGGTAACAGGCGGGTTTCTATCTTTGGGACCTTTAGTTATATCTTTTCTCAGAGGCCGTCTCGTTTTTACTTCCT
The DNA here is from genome assembly GCA_029224185.1 of Karalla daura. Classification (NCBI taxonomy): domain Eukaryota; kingdom Metazoa; phylum Chordata; class Actinopteri; order Chaetodontiformes; family Leiognathidae; genus Karalla; species Karalla daura. The sequence continues at coordinate 183,865 of CM055199.1, forward strand.
TTATCTCTTTCGTGGGAGGCACAGCTGCAACTGCCTGGGCTGCGGCCCCACTCTTAGTCCTTGAACTTACTGTTGTCTCTTCTGTTTCTCTCACTAAAGCTGCAGCCTGCAAGGCTTTGCTTTCTTTTTCTTTCTTGCTTCTTCTCTCCTCTCACTTTGCTCCTGCCATACCTTTGCTAGTGCCGTCTGCTTTTCTATCTGTTCCTTTTTCTTTTTCCCCGCTCGAATTCCCTCTAGGGCGAGCTTAGCCTGTAGCTCTGCCATGTCTACTGAGTCTAATTTTCCGCTGAAGCCTGCTGACGTGTCAGCCTAACTGACACTTCTCCTGCTCCCTCATGGCACTGTTCCATGAATTTCTCATCTCCTGTTAGTTTACTCTCTGACTTTCCCATCTTTCTACTTGTTTTAATCAATTTGCCAGGTATCTATGTTATTCCACCCCTGTATCTCAAGTTCTTCCAGGTCCAGAATGACTCCTGATGATATCAGCGCATGCGCAACCGACGCGGCCAAAGCCGGGAGGTCTCAACTTTTGAGCTATGCAAAATGGGCCGCGCGGCAGCACTTTGGCCACGCCGCTTGGCCGCGCGGCCCGTTTTCATGGCCAAAGCCGCGTGACGTGCTTCGACTATACTTCCGCGACCATTCTTCCGAGTTCTGTAATGTTCATGGCCACCACAAGGGGAGCGTACCATTCTATACACAAGCCTGTCCTGTCCCCCAGAGTACACGAAAAAGAAACGAGATGTAAAAAACTCCTCCTAGTATTTCCTAGTATTTAGGCGCGTTGTCGCAGATAGCAGACCTGCGTTAAGGCCGGCACAAGCTTCCGCGGCCTTGGCCATTGACCATTTTGCGTAGCTCAAAAGTTGAGACCTTGCGGCTTTGGTCGCGTCTGTCTGTCGAACTCGTCACACCAGTAGGCGGAGTCCGGGGGTTAAAGCACCGTCAACAACCAGGAAGAGCCTTCAGACGAAAGACTTGTTAAGGAAGTCTGACACTTCACCCGTCTCTATAATACAGCCCCGACAAAGAGTACAAAGACGATTTCCACTGTGCAAACTCACAGTGTGAGATAGCACAGACGCTAGGGCAGGAGGAGTGTTTGTGTCGCCGATAGAGTTGTATCTCTGTGTATCTGTGTACCTGTATCTCTCTCACACACACACACTCATTGACAGTGGTTCATCCGCGCAGTGGCATATCTGCATACATAGGATACAGACAAATACACAGCAATACAAACATTCAGGGACGATTCTTCCGGGACATTCAGTGCCAGCTTTTAAGCACTTGCCCTACCCGATCAGAGAAATCTGTGCATTCCATCAGGTGGGTTCACTGTACAAGCACTCCACATTATCGTTTAATTTCACAGAGTAATTGTTTGTAATTTCAACACATGATTTGTTTAATACCATTTTGCATATATTGTGAGGGTGAGTGAACTTTGCGGCGCAGACAGAAAGTTTAATATTATCTATAATAATAATAATCATCATCATCATCATCATAATAATACACTAGAAAATTCCAGCGCGCTGAAATTTCGAGAGTGCTCCGAAACCTAGCTGCCCCAACTACCCCCCCCTCCCGCCAGAGCCGAAGGAGAATTGCTCTTTTCGGCCATAACTTTGTATTAACATGCATGTGTGAGAGAGACCGAGTGTGTGTGTGAGTGTGCCTGAAGTGTTTGTGTGTTTTGTCGGGGTCGAAGGAAAGCACACCAAGCCGCACGTTTTGATGTATCGTTTGTGTGTCTGCGGTCAGCGGTTCTCGAGATACGCTCGACCGAAATTTCGCTATAATAAGAAGAACTAGAAAATTCCAGCGCGCTGAAATTTCGAGAGTGCTCCGAAACCTGTGCCCACCATCGAGTCACGAGCTGGCCCAACCCCATACTTGTGCCTGGACCGCCCAACACTATGTATTTGCTGTCCCTGCTACTCAGAGAGACCCCTGGTTTAACCCTATCAGTTGTATGATAGGAAAGTAGTTGGTGTGCCTTAAGTGTTTGTGTGTCTGTGTGAGGTCATCAGTCAGCCTGCTCCAGCAGGACACTGTCAGCAGGGGAGAGAGAGTAGCAGGGAATTCACCAAATGAGCTTTGAGAAGGTGCTGGTGAAAAACGGTACAAGCTATCAACATGAAAGTCGGTACATAGACAGACCACAAGTTTCTTGAATTTTTGAAATTAAAATGAAGTTTCTACCTCAAAGTATGGCGACGTAGCGCATTTTTGTTTGAGGCGTTCCGATTTCCCCATTCATTCTTATGGGAAAAAGCGAAATTGCCCAAGTGCTAAACATTTGGCTCTAGGGAGACAACACTTGCACCTATCTGCAATATGAACACAACGTCACGCAGGGGACAGTCTGAGGAACGCCCTGATGCGATTTGGTGTGTGTATGATGAAAACTGAGGCCACAGTCACGAGTAGAAGTGTAAAGTTTAACTTTGATCGCAGCGGTTGGAAACTGAATGGGGGCTTATGGAGAGAAGAGGCTGCGCTGGCCTGACTCTGAGGCTCGCCGTTTAAATTTTACAAAGCGCTCAGGTTTATGGCCGGCATCGCACGAGAGAGCACAAATTTGCCTCCAAAACTGGAAAAAAGAATTTGTCTACTGCTTACGGTTTGGCCGGGAGCAGCGTGAAAAGAGCAAAATGAGAGGTGATTTTTCAGTCATCCCGCACTCTGACAGTTGGTCTCTCCCCACTCTAACTTTTCAAAAAACGCCAAACCCACGTGTTTTTGAGTTGGCCTGGATGAAAAGCGACACAAGGTATCAACACGCTGTCGGGTACGGGCAGAGACGACAAGTTTTCCTGCGTTTTGAAGTTTGAACGAAGTTTCTACGACAACGTAAGACTTGGCAGCGAATGTTTGTTTGAGGGCGATTTTTTGAAATTTGTGGTTTTTCCCATTCATTTCTTATGGGATTCTTTGCTCTTTCTGCGCACTTTTTGGCTAAAAAGTGTTATTTTTTCGTCAATCTTTGTCAATTTTTAGGCTGCTATATACCAACGCGTCCGGGAGAGCGTCCCGAACAATTCTTCTTTTTAACTTGTCCAGAATCTGGATGGTTTGGCGACAGCGGCCAATTAACTGATTTTTGCCAGTGTTTGGCCCCTGGCGGGGCCAAAAACTGTAATTTTTTCGGGGTCGAAGGAAAGCACACTTGCCGGGGCCGAGCCGCACGTTTTGATGTATGGTTTGTGTGTCTGCGATCAGCGGTTCTCGAGATACGCTCGACCGAAATTTCGCTATAATAATAATAACTAGAAAATTCCAGCGCGCTGAAATTTCGAGAGTGCTCCGAAACCTGTGCCCACCATAGAGTCACGAGCTGCCCCAACCCCCCCCCCCCCCACCCCCCCGCCAGAGCCGAAGGAGAATTGCTCTTTTCGGCCATAACTTTGTATTAACATGCATGTGTGAGAGAGACCGAGTGTGTGTGTGAGTGTGCCTGAAGTGTTTGTGTGTCTGTATGAGGTCATCAGTCAGCCTGCTCCAGCAGGACACTGTCAGCAGGGGAGAGAGAGTAGCAGGGAATTCACCAAATGAGCTTTGAGAAGGTGCTGGTGAAAAACGATACAAGCTATCGACATGAAACCCGGTGCACAGACAGACCACAGGTTTCGTGAATTTTTGAAATTAAAATGAAGTTTCTATCTCAAAGTATGGCGACGTAGCGCATTTTTGTTTGAGGCGTTCCGATTTCCCCATTCATTCTTATGGGAAAAAGCGAAATTGCCCAAGTGCTAAACATTTGGCTCTAGGGAGACAACGCTTGCACCTATCTGCAATACAAACACATCGTCACGCAGGGGACAGTCTCAGGAACGCCCTGATGCGATTTGGTGTGTCTACTATGAAAACTGAGGCCACAGTCGCGAGTAGAAGTGTAAAGTTTAACTTTGATCGCAGTGGTCGGAAAATGAATGGGGGCTTATGGAGAGAAGAGGCTGCGCTGGCCTGACTGAGGCTCGCCGTTTAAATTTTACAAAGCGCTCAGGTTTATATCCGGCATCGCACGAGAGAGCACAAATTTGCCTACAAAACTGGAAAAATGAATTTGTCTACTGCTTACGGTTTGGCCGGGAGCAGCGTGAAAAGAGCAAAATGAGAGGTGATTCTTCAGCGATCACAAATTGACAGTTGGTCTCTCCCCGCTCGAGCTGCATCGAAAACGCCAAACCCACGTGTTTTTGAGAGGGCCTGGATGAAAAACCATACAAGGTATCGACACGCTGTCGGGTACGGGCAGAGACCACAAGTTTTCCTGCGTTTTGGAGTTTGAATGAAGTTCCTACATCAACGCACGGCTTTACAGCGAATGTTTGTTTGAGGGTGATTTTTTGAATTTTCTGGATTTTCCCATTCATTTCTTATGGGATTTTTTGCTCCCTCGGAAAACTTTTTAGCCAAAAAGTGTTATTTTTTCGTCAATCTTTGTCCGATTTCGGATTGTTATACACCAACGCGTGCGGGAGAGCGTCCCGAACAAATCTTCTATTCAACTTGTCCAGAATCTGGATCGTTTGCCCACAGTCGCGATTTAAAGGTTTTTTTCCATAAGGGCCCCATATAAAGCAGCGGTTGCCATGACGACGGCGACAGTCTGCAGACCCTTGGTCTGTGTCATTTTGACCAAAGTGTGTTTGACAAAGTGCTGGTGAAAAACGGTACAAGCTATCAACACGAAAGTCGGTACATAGACAGACCACAAGTTTCTTGAATTTTTGAAATTAAAATGAAGTTTCTACCTCAAAGTATGGCGACGTAGCGCATTTTTGTTTGAGGCGTTCCGATTTCCCCATTCATTCTTATGGGAAAAAGCGGAATTGCCCAAGTGCAAAACATTTGGCTCTAGGGAGACAACGCTTGCACCTATCTGCAATATGAACACACCGTCACACAGGGGACAGTCGGAGGAACGCCCTGATGCGATTTGGTGTGTCTACTATGAAAACTGAGGCCACAGTCACGAGTAGAAGTGTAAAGTTTAACTTTGATCGCAGTGGTTGGAAAATGAATGGGGGCTTATGGAGAGAAGAGGCTGCGCTGGCCTGACTCTGAGGCTCGCCGTTTAAATTTTACAAAGCGCTCAGGTTTATGGCCGGCATCGCACGAGAGAGCACAAATTTGCCTACAAAAGTGGAAAAAAGAATTTGTCTACTGCTTACGGTTTGGCCGGGAGCAGCGTGAAAAGAGCAAAATGAGACGTGATTTTTCAGTCATCCCGCACTCTGACTGTTGGTCTCTCCCCACTCTAACTTTTCAAAAAACGCCAAACCCACGTGTTTTTGAGACGGCCTGGATGAAAAACGACACAAGGTATCAACACGCTGTCGGGTACGGGCAGAGACGACAAGTTTTCCTGCGTTTTGAAGTTTGAACGAAGTTTCTACGACAACGTATGGCTTGGCAGCGAATGTTTGTTTGAGGGCGATTTTTTGAATTTTCTGGTTTTTCCCATTCATTTCTTATGGGATTTTTTGCTCTTTCTGAGCACTTTTTGGCTAAAAAGTGTTATTTTTTCGTCAATCTTTGTCAATTTTTAGGCTGCTATATACCAACGCGTGCGGGAGAGCGTCCCGAACAATTCTTCTTTTTAACTTGTCCAGAATCTGGATCGTTTGGCCACAGCGGCCAATTAACTGATTTTTGCCAGTTTTTGGCCCCTGGCGGGGCCAAAAACTGGAATTTTGTCGGGGTCGAAGGAAAGCACACGTGCCGGGGCCGAGCCGCACGTTTTGATGTATGGTTTGTGTGTCTGCGATCAGCGGTTCTCGAGATACGCTCGACCGAAATTTCGCTATAATAATAAGAAGAATAAACACGGTGTAGAATAATAGTGCTCCTTTTCGGAGCACTAACTAGAAAATTCCAGCGCGCTGAAATTTCGAGAGTGCTCCGAAACCTGTGCCCACCATCGAGATAGCCCTGAAGAAATCATTTCGGCCCTATACTAAGAAGAGATTGGGCTTGCCCAATTTTGAGGGGGCCCTTTCCCTCTCTCCCCTCACCTTCGTCCTCCTGGCACTCACACCAGTATTCTGGGGGTGCGTGCATGTATGAGAGAGACCGAGTGTGTGTGTGTGCGTCAGCAGAGGAGACATGAGAAGTTAATGCAGAGAAAAAATATACAGCCCATCGACATGACATCACTACAGTATAGCATGAAATTAGAATAGTATAGTACAGTATTGTAAAGGAGAGGATAGTGTACAGTATGATATAGTAAAGGAGAGGGCAGTATTGTATAGTATATTAGAGAAGACTTTAGTTAAGTATATTGTCTTTATAGTATTGTAGTTGTATCGTATAGGTGTCGGTGATTCTTAACAAATTTCAAATAAAGCACACCAGAGACAAAACTTATGCTTCTTACTAAAGTATTTATTTTTTTGAACAATGAAATTTAACCAGCAACATATATACAACATATTCAGAGCAAACGTATGAAACAAATAGAGCAGAGCCCAACAAAACCGAACAATTCCCCATGAGCATGCCGAGGCGACGGGGGCGAGGAAAAAACTCACTGCAACAGTGAGAAAACCTCGGGCAGAACCAGGCTCAGAGGGGGGGGTCATCTGCCAACTACCGGTTGGGGTGCAGACTGATTTGAACAAAAGCAAGCTTGGCAGCAGGACAATGCAATCTTCTAGGGTGTCTGAAAATACACAAGAAAGACATCCGTGAGACACAAGAATCAACAGAGTGAAACTCAGAAACGATGCATACAAAAAAAGGTAAATGTACTTCTGCAGGCTTGCTGTAATTGTTCCATGGAGGTCTTCTTCCAGAGTTTCTTCCATCTGTCCACCTTTTGTAAATTTTGGAGAAATGATTCAGCTACCAGTTTGTGTCATATAAGCATAAAAACACAGAGACAATAATGCAATAAGCGCTTCATACCGTTTGACTTGTGTGCTGCTAGCTGGTGCTGCGGTCCTGTGGAGGTCTTCTCCCTGCATCCTTTGTCATCTTCTCTAGATCAACACAACCACATCTTGCTTCAGTCTTTGATCATACTCACAAAAACGCTACAGTCTTTAAAACATGTTAGAAAGTGTCATTCACCTGTTAGGTTTCTCCATTCTCTGTAGCGTCCTCTGGAGATCTGTTGTGGTCATCCTCTGGTCTGGACTTTTTCCTCTCTTAAACACAAAACACATTGTCATTGTAATCATTTCATTATTGATGATGATGCAGTCAATTCAAATGAAATTATGAAATAATACTCCCTTTTTTCTGTTGTTTCTTCTTCATGGATCCAGTCATATCCTGGCATCTGCGGCATTGACAGCTTTGGCAGGAGTGCCAATCGCCAATACCTTGGTGGTCACAAAACAAAACATTACTGCGACAGACAACATTACACTGGGCATTACAATGGTTTGGTGTTGTGATGGTTAAGACAGCTTACCATGCGAAAGTTACTGAGCGGGACCAGGCTGGAGAGGCAGCAGTGGCTCGCCTGGAGGCCGAAGAAGCGGCAGCTGGGGATACTGGGGAAGCGACTCCAGTCGCTCGGGAGGCTGCCAGTTGGGGTGCATCGCCGTGGTTGTCTGAAAATAAAGCACAAACACAACGAAGCGGCTCCGGCCGCTCGGGACACCGGCAGAATCGGCAAATCCTTGGGCGACTCCGGGCTCAGAGGGGCTGTCATCTTGGCCGTCTGAAAATGAAACACTCACACGCACAAAGAGAACACAGAGAAGCAGCAGGCAAAGGGGACTCAGCAGCACGAGTCAAAAAGGACTGGACAATACCAGAGAAAGGAGAGTGCGCAGAACCAGGCAAAGCAAGCATGACCGGACACTGACACTGGATGAAACGAAGGAAACAGCTCTGGCTTTAAAGACACTAAGGAAGGAGTCTAGCCGCTGAGGACACTGGAGAAGTCCAGCCACTCATAGTACAAGGGAAATGGCTGCAGCCACTCAGGACACTAACGAAGCAGCTACGGCCGCTCAAGACAAAGCAGACGCTCTGGACACTGAGTACATTGGAGGAACGGATCCAGCCAATCGCAGTACTGGTGAAATGGCTCCAGTATCTCAGGACACCAAGGAAGCAGCTTCGGCTGCTCAAGACAGAGGTCACTGAGGGCATTGGAGAAGTGGCTCCAGCGTCTTGTGCAACTTTTGGAATGGCTCCACTACTTCTGCTGCTTAAGATACTAAGGATGCAACTCCAAGACACTGCAACACTAGAGAGGTTTTTCCAGCCCATCAGAACACTGATGAAGCATCCCCTGCCAATTAGGCCACTGGTGACGTGATCAGCGTCTTTCTGGACACTGACGAGACAGCTCCAGCCGCTCGGACACCAAGGAAGGAGCGGCGCCGGAGGCCGCTCTGGACCCTAACAAAAGTGCGGCGTAGAAGGTCGCTCTGGACCCTAACAAAAGAGCGGCGTAGAAAGCCGCTCCGGACCCTAACAAAAGAGCGGCGTAGAAGGTCGCTCCGGACCCTAACAAAAGAGCAGCGTAGAAAGCCGCTCTGGACCCTAACAAAAGAGCGGCGTAGAAGGCCGCTCCGGACCCTAACAAAAGAGCGGCGTAGAAAGCCGCTCTAGACCCTAACAAAAGAGCGGCGTAGAAGGCCGCTCTAGACCCTAACAAAAGAGCGGCGTAGAAGGCCGCTCTAGACCCTCACAAAAGAGCGGCGTAGAAAGCCGCTCTAGACCCTCACAAAAGAGCGGCATAGAAAGCCGCTCTAGACCCTAACAAAAGAGCGGCGTAGAAGGCCGCTCTAGACCCTCACAAAAGAGCGGCGTAGAAAGCCGCTCTGGACACAAACGAAGCGGCTCCGGACGCTCGGACACCAAGGAAGGAGCGTTGTCGGAGGCAATTACACAGTCAAGGTACAATAGACTGGACTGTGATAACTATAATATGTTTGGAGAACACCTGACTGAAGACATTTCTCAGGATGTGAAATGTAAACATGATCAATCAAGGTGTTCATTTCAGTTGTGGAGTCTGCGATCAACTGAGTATAACCCCTGGACTGGAACAAATCTCGAATGCGTTTTGTTCCCTCGGACAGGAGATCCTCATTGAAGTCACCGCAGACAAGAATGGGCTCGTGATTTAACAACTCTAAAGAGTCCAAAAGACTCTTCAGGTTGGATAAAAATGTTTTCAGACTGAAGGTAGGTGGTCTGTATACAGTTGCCAAGAGAACTTTGACTGGAGTCTGGACTTTGACAACGAGAAACTCTAAGTCGGTGACATCTTGCATGTACCTGCGATGCTCCGCTCGCACATCGCTTTTGCAGTACACTGCAACGCCACCTCCACCTTTTTTTGCCATGTCCACGCAGGTGTTGTACGAAACTTGCCTGCTGCGTGTGAACATGTCGTATCCCTCCAGCTGGAAAAGCGGCGACACGGTGGACCCCGACAGATGCGTCTCCGTGAGGCACAACACATCAGCGAGTCGGAGCTCATGATGAGCTTTGAGGTCCACCATGTGACACGGAAGCCCCTGAGTGTTGTGATGGACGATCGTCAAAGTCCTTACACTTTGGTCCATCGATTTAAAAAAAGTCAACAGGGGCCGGACTCTCTGGAAAGACGCCTGAGGCATATTTTCCAGAGCCAATTTGATTTTGGGGTCGGCGTATATCTTCTCCTCCTTAAGATCTACGATACTGAGACCCCGGAGGGAAGTTGTGCGGCTCAGGGCGACATAAGCCATGCCTGCCTCAAAAACGCGTTTGAGACAAACGACCGCCGACTCCATGGTCATGCCTTGCACTTTGTGGGCCGTGCAGGCAAAAGCTAACTTGAACGGAAACTGACGTCGAATGACGCCTCGCTTGTTAGCCTTTTCCTCTGATCTCTCAATGTAGACCAGGTCATCCGAGGGGCCCAGGATCTTTTTCCGGTATCTCTGACCTGCTGTGGGATTATCCAGCCGCAGGCCAATCAGCTTTACGCCGCCGGCCGGGGCCCGCTCGTCCAGGACGATGTGCGAGATTGTTCCAAAGGTGCCGTTGACAATCCCATCCTGCACATCGAGATTCCTGATCACCATGATGCGTATGCCCGGGGCAGCCATTATGGTGTCAGGCAAGTCTCTTTTCAGCCCTTTATAGTTGTATGGCAGGTCTATCATGGACCCCGTTCTGGGGTCCTTCCTATAGTCCTGCGGCGCTATACGAACGACGTCCTTGTGGAGAGCAGCCACGACATCGGCATTGTGACGGTCGACTTCCTTGTTTGTCGCGTAGATGTGTAGCCTATCTGCGCGACAAGCCTCGGCGTCTGTCACAGCCCGCGTGAGCAGCTCCCTGTCTCCGACGCTAAGAGGATCTTCCTTTTGCTTGACCCGAAGTCGGTTCAACAGTTCAGCAAAAGCAAGATCATCTTTCTGCCGCATGATCTCTGTAAGGTGGATCACGGTGAATCGGTCTTTCCAGAGATCAAACTCGTTCTCCTCATACACGCACAGCGGCTTGGCCTTGCCGAGCGGTGGCAGTTGGTAAAAGTCACCAACCGCGAGGACAGACAAACCTCCGAATGGCTTCCTGTTGCCTTTGATCTGCTGGAATCGCCAGTGGACGTAGGCAAACAGCTCCTTGGAAACCATGGATATCTCATCGATGATGAGAATTTCGGCACTCGACAGTGCCGCCCTCAATTCATCCAGTGCATTTCCGAGGCCCTGATACGGCGGTTTCAGGGACCTCGGGAGTTTAAGGACAGAGTGCAACGTTTTGCCCGAAATGTTAAAGGCCGCCGTGCCAGTGAACGCAGTCAGCAGCACCGTGGGCTGGGACATGTCTCCCTGGTCTCGGAATCTGGGGAGCTGGCGCAGAATCCGCGTTGCCTCCTGATAAATGCACTTGATGACGTGGGATTTGCCACATCCAGCTCCTCCCGTCATAAAGTAATAGAACGGGTCTGGATCGTGGCCCCACACGCGCTTATGACACCACTCACGGACAGCGTAGAATGTCGATGCCTGGGTGTGGTTCAGACTCTGGTACATTTTCCTCAGAAAGTCTAAACTCAACGGTGGCGCGTCTATCATCGGCACGGAGCGCTTCCCATCCGCGTCGACTCGATAGTCGGGGATGTCGTCGCACTCGTCACGCTCGACCTCTACGGGCTCACGCTCGGCGAGACACTCCTCGCGGTCCACTTCTACCTCAGGCGCAAAAGTATTCCAAGCGTTGAGAGCTGGACCGTACAGCTGATACTGTTCGAGCGCGGCGTCGATTTTCCTACCTCCTCCTTCGTATCGCTTTCTGTTTACGTCAACGATACGTCGGACGTCCCCAAACCTTATGGTTCCACAGTTGTAGAACTCCTCATAAGTGGGGTACTGCGCATTTCTCAGCTCCTCATCACGCCTGTGTGGGAGATAAAGCTTTAAGAGCCTTCGGAAATGCTTCTCTGGGGTTTTCTTTTCAGAGAAGCGAGCAAACCTGATGATTGCAGGTTTCTCCGTCCTCTTCTGAACATACCCCATGTCATTTTGGAGGCAAATGGCACTTTTGCTCTCCGTCTGCTCGCCGTACACTACCCTGTAGTCCGAGGCAAACTCGGCCAGGCACATGTTCTCAAATTGTGGCGTGGCAGGTCTGGCCAGGTACTTGTCTGGCACCCCTGACATCCACACGTCCTCGGAATCAGGCTGCATGTCTTTCAGCCTGCCGACGGGGTGACTCATCTTCAGACCGTCCTCGTCGGTCTGAAGGAACACGACCGCGCGCGAGCACTTCTTCAGGCGCAAGCTGCAGGTGCGAGCCACAGCTTCCTGTGCGCTCACCTCCCTGTGTTTCGCGTACGCCTGCATGATGTGCTTCATCTCGTCCCGCTGGTTGACGTCGGACTTTTTGACCGTTTTAATGACCGAGTCTAGGAATTCGGTCATCTCGTGCTCAGGCTTGGTCACATAGGACATGATGTACATTATACAAGCATACTCGTCAATAACGTACTGGATGTCCATGTTGGCGTTCCAAGCTCGCAGCAGTGCCGGGTTGTAATTGTTGATCCAACACTCGTTTGGATCACGCTTCAGCATCACGACGCTGTTGCTCGACAGACAGTCGACATGGTCCAAGTACTCATCCTTGGTCATGTTGACTTCGCTAAGAATGTCTGACAAGCTGCTATAAGAGGCATCTGGCTGCATGAGCAAGTCCCGGATCGGCCGAAGCTTGGCTTTGGCCTCCTTCTGGATCTTATTAAGCTGCCGCCTCTGCTCGTCTAACCGTGCAGTGGGGTCTTCCAAATCAACTTCCACCGTGGGTGGCCTGGTGATTATGGTTTCGTCCATGGGCAGCTTAGGGAAGCCAAATCGGCAGGCAACGTTACCCTTTTTGCAGGACCTCGAATGGTTCCTGCTGTGCGTCTGAACCTCAGACACAATTCTGTGGAGCTCTGGGTCCCTATTGGAGTCAGGCATCCTGCAAGAAATGTAGGAGTCGATGAATTCCGCAATGTCGGTGTCGGAATCATCTCCCAAGACGGGTGCATCTTTGACCCAGACCAGCATGTGAATGTGTGGACTTCCCCTGGCTTGAAACTCCACACGGTAAAAATAATCCACTACTTCAGCGACAGGCTTCGCTGGAGAGAGGACGAGGCTGGTCATCAGAGCGTCGACTCGCTTCTCGAACATGCGCATCACTGTCACAGGGTTGCTGCGCAGTATGTCGCATTTGGCGTTCCAGTCGAGCTCTGAAAAGTCTCCCAGTTCACCCTGCTGAGCTTTAATGACCTCTACGATTTCAGGCCACCTCATCTCAGCAGCGGAGAACGTGAGAAAAAAGGTCGGTTTCCCAATCTGCCTAACCATGGCGTGGAGATCCTTCAGCGTTTTGTTCCAGTAAGCTGGAGTGCCTCTCAGCGGTTGCATGAATCGTGTCGCATCCTTGTCCTGAATAAGCCTATCAAGCTCATCTTTCTCCTGCAGCATGTAATTTTTTATTTTCCGCCCGTCCTTGGTCTTTGACTTTCCTTTCCGCATTTGAATTGACATGCTATTCGTGGCCATGTTTGTCTCCGTGATGAATTGTGCAAAGAAGAGGTACGTCTGGTCACTAGCAAAGCGCGTATCGGCAGCGAATAGCCGCACATTAAAGTATTTGCTAGGAGAAAGTTTGATACCTCGAGCCTCATCCAACGTATTCTGTCCCGTTGGAAACTGCACAGGAAAGGCCATAGCCTCTAACTTGGGTACGGAGAAGAAACTCACAGGTCTGTTGCCTTGAGCGGGTGCCACACTGAAGATTCCATCGCCGTAAGACAAGATCTCCTGTGCAATGTCAGGCGGCTGCATGCACGTATCAAGACGGAGTCCGGGTCGCAGGTCCTCCTCTTCTCGGTCTTCTGGATCTTCTGGCTCATTCCGACTGTCAAAGATCTCCTCCAGGTCGACGTCCATCTCCGCGTCGTCTTCGGGGATGCCGCGTTGGTCCGGGGGTGCAGCGGCTTCCGCGTCGCGCTGCTCTTCGTCTTCCGACTCCTCATCCTGGACAACGTCAAACGTGGCACTCTCATCGATGGACACGTCCTTATATTCTGAATGAAGCTCTTTAAGTTTAGCCACAGCAGCAAGCACATGCTTCATGTCCACTGTGTAGAAGTGCTGGTGGCCTTTGAAAGAGACACGTCTTTTAAGCTTCACTTGCAGCAGCTGTGCTTCGGCGCTGGGTCTGGGGAGACTGTTCACGACCGTTTCCATCTCTGATGGAACGCACACAACAGCTCCATGTACGGCCCTCTGCTGACCTTTTGGCAGAGAAAGTATTTTGGCGAAAGGCAAGATTTTCGCGATGAGCTGCCTTTCGAGGACATTAAGCACAGCCAGCTCTGGGGGAATGGATGCCAACTGTAGATTGTTTGCTACAGCAATGGGTGGCATTCTACCTCTACGTAGGTGATTGTCACAAGTGTGGCAGATCCATTCCTGATGTCGCTCTTGCGGAACAGAGCAAGGAGAAGAGCATTTGTTGCTGCAGAAATGGACGTTGTTCCCTCTCAAGCAAAGAGCTTCCATTTTGAAGTTTTTGAAATATCCTCCTCTCTTACACAGCCTGACCTGATTGGGAAATAAAGCTCGGTTACAGGCTGTGCAGATGTAAGTGGGTCCATGATGAATAGTGCCACGGAAGGATGCAATGGCTGCTTCCATTGCAGGGTCCATCGGGGGGTGAGGAGTCTCCTGGTGGGATACTAAAATACGCCTATACTTCCTCTTAATCCTCTGAACTCTATCCAATTTATACTTAATGCGGAAAACAGCATCTGATGCTAGTTTGGCGGCCCTATGCTGGCTAATGTGTTGAATCAAATGGCGCCTGAAGTCTGGGTCCTGGTGATATTTGGTTCTTACTTGTCTCTTTTTCTTTTCCCTATAACTAAGGTTGGCTTTGTATCTATTTAACACGTACATTTTCTTATTTTGTCTAAATTCTGGCATCATGTACCTCTGGGACATGTACTTTTTTTGTCTACTTTGGAAATCCTGATCTGTGCTGTACCTATGTGTAATGTATTTTTTTTGTCTACTTTGGAAAGCCTGATCTGTGCTGTACCTGTCTGTAATGTGTTTTTTTTGTCTTATTTGGAAAGCCTGATCTGTGCTGTACCTATGTGTAATGTATTTTTTTTGTCTACTTTGGAAATCCTGATCTGTGCTGTACCTATCTTTGATATATTTTTGCTGTCTACTTTTAAAAGCGGGATCTCTCCTGTACCTTTCTCTTATGTAATTCTTCCGTCTCTGGGAAATGGGGTCCGTCCTCGCAACTGGTACTCTGCTCTTCGTGTCCTTCCTCTTGGCTTTACGTCGCCTTTCTCTGTTCAATTTGATGACCACTTTTGAGGTTTGTGGGAAAGGTTGTGGGGTTGCAGCAACGTTGGGGTCCTTCAGACTTTTGTCTTTGACCTCTGTGTGTGGTGGGCAGGGGGCGGAGCTTTTGATTGGTGAAGCTGAATCGACAGCTTCAAAGGAAATGGGCACAAACTCATAGCTGGCCAGACTTGAACGGTTCTGAAATAATTTGCTCAGGTGGTCAGCCAGGTCACGAAGATTGAAGAAAGTCTTCAAGATTGCAGTTCCGTTGTGGTGTGGCAAGCCTGCTGCATTTCGGCTATGGGAATCAAAGATGCCGAATCTTCCACACCTGTCACGGAAAACTGCAATGCACTCTGGAGACACCATGATTAAAGCCAGGCTGACTTCGTCAGACAGACACTCTACTTGCGTGGCAAGGGGTGTACCCCATTGCTCTTCTTGGGGGTTGGGTGTTGTTACGGGGCCTAATCTAGCAAGAGACATTTGTACATTATACGCATTTGTGTCTGTCATGACATGTTTTGGCATTTCCTCCAGCGTCAGGTGGTCACTCTGAAAGCTGTTGGTGGCAATGAGTTGGAGTTTAATTCCAACATACAGCGAATCTCCCTTTGCCAGCACTCTGTCGAGGGCTGTAGGGTTGAACTGACAGCCCTCATTCTGGTAAGCCAGGAAAGTCAAAGACATGCAGGAGCACTGGTGATTTCTGGAGAAATCTTGGTACCTGCTGTCATTTTGACTATGACTGGCCCTGACACTTTCAATCAATGGCTTACCTGATTCCTTTGGCATGAGTGTTGCCTGAAATGATGTTATACAATGATCATTTATTAGCATACATACTACTCTTCTTTTTTCCTATAAGACTTATTGTTGTTGTTATTACTGGCCTTTTTGTTATGATGCTTTCAATGTTCAACCAATGTTACTATACGTTTAATAGAATTGAAAAGTGTCCCAGACACCGACTTGTACTGGTCTATACTTAAATCCTTAAAATGCTACTTTGATTCCTTGGTGCCATTGTTAAAACATTTATTTTTTGTCATGGCTATAAGGTGTTGTATATGAATTAGACGTAGGTATTTGTACCGTTACAGTGTTGTATGTTAGAAATTTTGAAAGGAGAAAATACCTTAGGTGGGGAGGGTGCGTCACAGCCTGCATCGCGGATGGTCCAGGAAGGTCCAGGTGGCGAAGGTGTCTTTGTCTGAGAAGAGATTACAGCAAATTTAAGTAAAAAATAAAGACTTGAATGCAACAACGCACTTTTATTCAGGAGAAATGAAATTTACCCTCAGAGCCAATGAAAAGCAGGGGGTCGGTGGATCAAATGACCTCAAGGAGAGTCTGGTTGGTGGTGAGTCAACCAGCTGTTGACAGATTACAACATTAGACATTAAGCAGAACGTAGACATGTCTCATTGAAAACGCACTGCATCCTCGGTGTGTGTGTGTCACCGTAGCAATAAGTGACTTACAGCGCTCACTTGAGGTCTGGGGGGTGGATGGCGTCTGTCCGTGGGCATGGACCGTTCCACCGCTGCGCTCTGAAAGATGGATTAAAAAAAAAGACAACCAATTAAACCTAATGTAAATTAAATCTGGCACATGGAAAAAAATAAAGTACGTACCGTCAGGGTCACATCAGTCTTGCCTGCGGGGGCCTCATCCTCCGACCTCCAGGACGATCTGGATGGGGGCGATCCAACCAGCTGTTGACATATGAGATACAGTACAAAGCCGAGTGAAACAGTATCCCTGTGAATACGCTGTGCTGGGTATATATTCACTGTATATGTCAGTTGTGGTACAAAGTAGCATACATTGTTCGCTGGAGACCGGGGGCTGCAGGAGGACGTCCGATGTCTGACTCGTGCCGAGGGGGAGGCCGCCTGCACCATAGCAAAGAGAATACAATACCAGTTAAACCTAAACTATTGATATTTGAGAAGAGCTGAGTAGAAAAAGTATTAGTAGTATTAGTATTAACATGAAAGCTCATACTCTCACCCGAAATCAAGGGACAATTTATCACGAATCCTCAAACGTTGAACAAAGTGCGATTCAGTCAACTTACCCTCTTGAGCTTTGGAGGGGCCTTGCAGTCTACGTCGCAAGACAGATGAGAAGGAGACACTTTCTCCATAGCACTCAGGATTGTGCTGCTGAACCAGACGGGGTTCAGGGGTAGAACGTGCTCCTTCTCCTGTGAAACAAAAAGCACAAAACCCAATGACAAATTGTCTTGTCAAATGCTATAAAAATTTTACAACAGTTACCAATGAACACAGAAAAAGTAAAAAGCAACAAACCTCACGCTGAGCCACCCTGGCCTGGGGTGAACCACGGGACTGGGTAGGTTCACCGGGTTGACTCGTCTGAAATTAAAGAAACATCATCAAGATTAGTTAGTATTGGAAATGACTGCATCATGTAAATGATTTGCATTTTTAAAGCAAAAGTTAAATACACACACATTAGACTGTTTAGCAGTTACCTTGCTGCCCTGACCCACTTTCCTCCACTTTTTCGGGTTATGGGTGCGTGGAGCACGGACCTCTCCAACCACAACCACCTTAGGAGACACGGTCCTAGTCGGCAGCGAAGGTGTTGGAGAGACCCGGGGGGGTGGAGATGGTGTCTCCAGTTGCTGCACAGTGGCGGACCACAGCAACTGGACGAGGACCCCCATCCCCTCTCGATCGCTCAGATGGACCTGAGGGAATGACATTCCAGTGTATTCACACAGTGTTTTACCTCCTATATGTAGTTGCCATTTGCTGTGCTTCTCATGATCACCTACAAAGAATTGAAAGCAGACATTTTATACTTACACCATCTCTGCTCCACAGCTCCAACCTCGTAAGGGGGAAGTACTCCGCAGCAGAGAAGTACTTCACACCTGAGGAAAAAAAAAATCAACATAGCATCCATGTATGTTTCTTGACCTTGTATAGATTTCACCATGACAGAACACAGTTTATGTTATAACTCACGTTTATCAATATACTTGGAATAGATATTTTTATACACACCCATACGAACAGCCACACGGTGGAACTCCTGACGAAAGAGGTCCTGGTAAGAATCCTCAACCGTCAGGCGGGGAGGGAAGTCCACAACAAAAACCTGGAGAGAACAATACCTGTCTGTTACTACACAACACTTTTATTCACAAATCACATGCATTCTACAACAAACAAGCTAATTTAATCATTAAATTAAATAAGTGGTTATTGTCCTACTACTACTACTACTACTACGGCTACTACTCCTACATCAACAACAACATTAACAACAACAGACACATAATTGTAAAGAAATGAAACAAAAGCTTTACAAAACACACCTTAGGCCAGCGGCTCCGAATGGCTGTAAGGAGCCTGGCGTAGTCGACCGCAGCCTCGTCAACTGTCCTACTGGCCGTCAGGTTGTTGCTGGGAGCCAGAAGGCACACTGCCTCAGGGGTCCGAGGCACTACGGCGTTTAGCACCTCAGTCCGCAGCTGAGAGGCAGCAGCCCCTGGCGTTGACATGACTCCGAAGGAGAAGCGTCCCTCTGGCATGTCGACGAAACCATCTACAATGGCTCGTAGATGGGAGTCTCCCACAATCAGAACAAACTGTAAGAGATCATTCATTACTCCATGCACTGAACCCCCTCCAGGTGAACCATTTTGTTCATATATTGGACAGCAATAATACCTTCTTGTCAGGAGACTCGGGAGGGATGGCCAACTTGTGGCTGTGACCAGTGAGGGCAGATATTGGCCATCTCTTCACCCTGTGGCGGTAACCAGTACCGCGGCCTATTTAGAAGAACAAAAGCAAGTCCAACCAGAAAATACCACATTAACCTTTTACTAAATGCAAATAAATGAGGGTGAGTTAAGAGTTATTACAAAAAGTTGACAGATTTAAAGGATAATTAATGATTTGGGGATTATTTTTCCATTTAAGGATAAAACCGCCACAGCTACTTACGTGCACAGCAGATGGCACGCACATCATCGGCTCTCCAGAGCAGTCTGGATGGGGATGACGTTGCACCCAGCTGATGAGAAATTTACACAGTTTAGACCTCAGACAGGGTTGACGGTGGAGCCCGTGTGTCAATGTACACAGACAGTAAACAGAGCAGTTTCTAACATATGTATGTGGGCGTATGTGTGTGTGTGTGTGTGTATACAGTTGCATGCGTATGTGTGTTGTGCCAGAAACATACATTGCGAACTGGAGATCGGGAGCAGGGGGAGTTGGTGTCCATGGTTCCGGACCGTCTCTGGTCATCCTGCTTGGACCAACGCACCTTCATCGTCAGGGATTTTCTTCCTCTCTTCCCCATCCTGCTGGCAACGTCTTCTGCAAAATACCTGAAAAACCACTGGAAACAAAACTTGCAGATACTAACTACTAGCCTAACAACTACAGCAAATCTATTCACCAACTACTAAATATAATTTACCCTGAATCTAATACTAAGCCTACTACAAAGATGTCTACTAAAACTAAACTAAACTAAAATCCCTAACTCAAAACTAAAGTAAATTAAACTACAACTGGCTACCACAAAAGGAAATCTAATCTAACTGTATTATATTATATTATATATTCAAGTGTGTGGCTATATATATATATATATAAAGTGTGTGTGTGTGTTCTGCACTCCGGGTTCACAAAGCTGGAAGATGCTCCTGCTGCTGCTCGCTCTCTGCTCGCTCTCAATCCCTCTCAATCTCAGTATGTCTGCAATTAAATGAACAAAAGCAATTGTGTTAAGACCACAATGTTTTGACATGATCTAAGCATGACAAACATCTTTACCTTTCATGGTTGCAGTGCCAGCTGCCTTTTGTGTATGTAAATTATTTTCCTCATTGAATCATTGTTATAAGGCTGCAGCTATGGATTAATTTAATAATTGATTATTCTATGGAACTGAATATTGCATGAGACAACACACCAAATAAAAACTCAGTATGTGTCCTAATCCTATGAACCACCAGATACATGTGAGTAGTTGTGTGTGTGTGAGAAAGCAATAGAAAGTGTGTGTGTGTGGGTGGGTGTGTGAGAGCAATAGAAAGTGTGTGTGTGTGAGAGAGAGAGAGCAATAGAAAGTGTGTGTGTGTATCAAACCAGCATTTTTTGAAAATACACTCCAGTGCTGTAAACATACCTCAGTAGAAAGTGTGTGTGTATGTGTATCAAACCAGCATTTTTTGAAAACACACTCCAGTGCTGTAAACATACGTCAGGCAGATCAAGCTATAGTTTCCCCGAGCAGGGTGTGTCTCGGTGGGAGGGGGAGAGGTTGGGGGGAGGGGGGAGACTGGGTGGGGCGGATCCTAAAGGCGCGAAACCGTGGTCAACTGCGGGCTGTCTCTATGCACTCACACAACCACCGACAGCACCGACAGTTTTCCCGGTAATCATGCTGCGTCTAGGGTGGGTGAGGCTGGTGTGACTGGCCTGAAAGCTATGTCTACCGTGGTGGTCCGCACCGGAGACAGGGCACTGTCCGGGGTAACGTCGCAGCCTCCGCCCCCCTCCCAGCCGCTAATAGCTGCTAGCTGCTAGCGCAGTCACGTACTAAATCCCCGGGCTACTTTTTTCTGTCCCTGCTCTCAACTAACTCTGCGACCTGATCTGCATCTGTCCTTCGAAACCACTCCAACAATTCATATAATTAACTGCAGAACACATATGTTCATAAACTTCGATCTTACAGGTTTCTGTAGCTTAGCTAGCTTCTATCAAAGACACAGACGACGTAGCACTTACCTCAGTTGTGATCAAAGGGGAGGAGCCTCGCGATGCCGATTATTTTATACCGTATCTTTTGCAACCACTCCATTGTCCAATTACGTTGCTCTATCCACTGTCAATCAAAATGCTACCCTCGACTGTCCAATGAAATGGATGTGTCATCCAACCAAGCTCGCCCCTCAGCTCGCTTTAGCTCGATGAAGAAAGCACAGAGAAATCAATGGCGTTTTGTGCAGGTTACCCAAGAGATGCGTTCAGGTGCCATCAGTAATTTCAAATGTGTATGTATTAAAGCCTGTGTGTCCTGTGTGCCAATTTTAAACGCTGTGTTTGTGACACTTGAGTTGCATTGATAAAAACAATTGCATGCTGAGTGTGTGTGTGTGTGTGTGTGTGTGTGTGTGTGTGTGTGTGTGCGTGTGTCTGTGAGTGTGAGAGATGGGATTTATGGCTCTTTGGTGGGGGCCACACCTTTGTGATTCGTTCATTTCAAAGAGGCGTTCAAAAAACTGTCTCATTTGGCTGAATTGAATATCATTCACTTTTAAGAAGCTATCTTTGTCATTTTATCCTGGAAATATTTCATGTATTCATTTTAACTTGGAAATAATGACAGGGAGGAATGGTGGACTGAGGGATCAGAATCATTTCACATTCAGATTTCAAACTTTATTTTATAAATTATTATATGATCATAATATTTGAATTTGAATTATGCTGAAATATTGATTACATCTTCATTTGACACATGTGGGCAAGATTTAAAAGAAGTCTGATATAGATTGGTTTTAAATATTGCACTGCCATATTCCTCTGAGTTGACAGCGAGATCACTTTTTACACTTGATATAAAATGCGTGTATGTGTGTAAGAGTACTAAATACACAATAAAGAAAAGCAGGGTAAAACAAAGTGCAAAAGCTTGAAGTGCAAAATGTCATTTTTACCAATACAGAAACACAAAAGAATATTTTTTAAAACTTTCACAAGAATGTTTTCATGAACTCAAAAACAGTAGTATCTCCTACTCAGAGATGTTTGTACTTGTACTCAGTACTTTTTGGCCTGCCAGGATGTGAGCCCAGTGGGAGTACAGTCTGCAGCAGTTGTTGCGGTTTAAGGACTGTGGCACTTGTATGACGTCTGCCTGATGTGGGGGCAGTACTGGAACTCTCCACTTCATCATCATGCTTGCTCCTCACCTCTGACATTGTAACATTGGTGTGCTCGCTTAATAAATGGCTGTGTGAATTGTTTGTGGAGCAAGACTTAGAGGGAAATATTTTAAGGCAAATATTAACTCCCTTTTCATGACAACAATGGACAGACCTCCCCCCTTCAGGCTCACTGCTAACTGAGATTTTTTTGGCGGGCCCAAAAACTGGAATTTCGTCATGAAAAAGCTAAGCACGCTCGCCGGGGCCGAGCTGCACATTTTCATGTATAATTTGTGTGTGTGTGATCATGTATGAGAGAGTGAGTGAGTGTGTGTGTGCCTGAAGTGTTTGTGTGTCTGTATGAGGTCATCAGTCAGCCTGCTCCAGCAGGACACTGTCAGCAGGGGAGAGAGAGTAGCAGGGAATTCACCAAATGAGCTTTGAGAAGGTGCTGCTGAAAGACGATACAAGCTATCGACATGAAACTCGGTACACAGACAGACCACAAGTTTCTTGAATTTTTGAAATTAAAATGAAGTTTCTACCTCAAAGTATGGTGACGAAGCGCATTTTTGTTTGAGGCGTTCCGATTTTCCCATTCATTCTTATGGGAAAAAGCGAAATTGCCCAAGTGCTAAACATTTGGCTCTAGGGAGACAACGCTTGCACCTATCTGCAATATGAACACACCGTCACGCAGGGGACAGTCTGAGGAACGCCCTGATGCGATTTGGTGTGTCTACTATGAAAACTGAGGCCACAGTCACGAGTAGAAGTGCAACGTTTAACTTTGATCGCAGCGGTTGGAAAATGAATGGGGGCTTATGGAGAGAAGAGGCTGCGCTGGCCTGACTCTGAGGCTCGCCGTTTAAATTTTACAAAGCGCTCAGGTTTATGGCCGGCATCGCACGAGAGAGCACAAATTTGCCTACAAAAGTGGAAAAAAGAATTTGTCTACTGCTTACGGTTTGGCCGGGAGCAGCGTGAAAAGAGCAAAATGAGACGTGATTTTTCAGTCATCCCGCACTCTGACTGTTGGTCTCTCCCCACTCTAACTTTTCAAAAAACGGCAAACCCACGTGTTTTTGAGACGGCCTGGATGAAAAACGACACAAGGTATCAACATGCTGTCGGGTACGGGCAGAGACGACAAGTTTTCCTGCGTTTTGAAGTTTGAACGAAGTTTCTACGACAACGTATGGCTTGGCAGCGAATGTTTGTTTGAGGGCGATTTTTTGAATTTTCTGGTTTTTCCCATTCATTTCTTATGGGATTTTTTGCTCTTTCTGAGCACTTTTTGGCTAAAAAGTGTTATTTTTTCGTCAATCTTTGTCAATTTTTAGGCTGCTATATACCAACGCGTGCGGGAGAGCGTCCCGAACAATTCTTCTTTTTAACTTGTCCAGAATCTGGATGGTTTGGCCACAGCGGCCAATTAACTGATTTTTGCCAGTTTTTGGCCCCTGGCGGGGCCAAAAACTGGAATTTTGTCGGGGTCGAAGGAAAGCACACGTGCCGGGGCCGAGCCGCACGTTTTGATGTATGGTTTGTGTGTCTGCGATCAGCGGTTCTCGAGATACGCTCGACCGAAATTTCGCTATAATAATAATAACTAGAAAATTCCAGCGCGCTGAAATTTCGAGAGTGCTCCGAAACCTGTGCCCAACATCGAGTCACTAGCTGCCCCAACCCCCCCCCCCCACCCCCCCGCCAGAGCCGAAGGAGAATTGCTCTTTTCGGCCATAACTTTGTATGAACATGCATGTGTGAGAGAGACCGAGTGTGTGTGTGATTTGCCTGAAGTGTTTGTGTGTCTGTATGAGGTCATCAGTCAGCCTGCGCCAGCAGGACACTGTCAGCAGGGGAGAGAGAGTAGCAGGGAATTCACCAAACGAGCTTTGAGAAGGTGCTGGTGAAAAACGATACAAGCTATCGACATGAAACTCGGTACACAGACAGACCACAAGTTTCTTGAATTTTTGAAATTAAAATGAAGTGTCTACCTCAAAGTATGGCGACGTAGCGCATTTTTGTTTGAGGCGTTCCGATTTCCCCATTCATTCTTATGGGAAAAAGCGAAATTGCCCAAGTGCTAAACATTTGGCTCTAGGGAGACAACGCTTGCACCTATCTGCAATATGAACACACCGTCACACAGGGGACAGTCGGAGGAACGCCCTGATGCGATTTGGTGTGTCTACTATGAAAACTGAGGCCACAGTCGCGAGTAGAAGTGTAAAGTTTAACTTTGATCGCAGTGGTTGGAAAATGAATGGGGGCTTATGGAGAGAAGAGGCTGCGCTGGCCTGACTCTGAGGCTCGCCGTTTAAATTTTACAAAGCGCTCAGGTTTATGGCCGGCATGGCACGAGAGAGCACAAATTTGCCTACAAAAGTGGAAAAAAGAATTTGTCTACTGCTTACGGTTTGGCCGGGAGCAGCGTGAAAAGAGCAAAATGAGAGGTGATTTTTCAGTCATCCCGCACTCTGACAGTTGGTCTCTCCCCACTCTAACTTTTCAAAAAACGCCAAATCCACGTGTTTTTGAGACGGCCTGGATGAAAAACGACACAAGGTATCAACACGCTGTCGGGTACGGGCAGAGACGACAAGTTTTCCTACGTTTTGAAGTTTGAACGAATTTTGTACGACAACGTATGACTTGGCAGCGAATGTTTGTTTGAGGGCGATTTTTTGAAATTTGTGGTTTTTCCCATTCATTTCTTATGGGATTTTTTGCTCTTTCTGAGCACTTTTTGGCTAAAAAGTGTTATTTTTTCGTCAATCTTTGTCAATTTTTAGGCTGCTATATACCAACGCGTGCGGGAGAGCGTCCCGAACAATTCTTCTTTTTAACTTGTCCAGAATCTGGATGGTTTGGCGACAGCGGCCAATTAACTGATTTTGCCAGTTTTTGGCCCCTGGCGGGGCCAAAAACTGGAATTTTGTCGGGGTCAAAGGAAAGCACACTTGCCGGGGCCGAGCCGCACGTTTTGATGTATCGTTTGTGTGTCTGCGATCAGCGGTTCTCGAGATACGCTCGACCGAAATTTCGCTATAATAATAAGAAGAATAAACACGGTGTAGAATAATAGTGCTCCTTTTCGGAGCACTAATAAGAAGAAGAATAAACACGGTGGAGAGTAATAGTGCTCCCTTTCGGAGCACTAATAATAATAAGAAGAATAAACACGGTGTAGAATAATAGTGCTCCTTTTCGGAGCACTAATAATAAGAAGAATAAACACGGTGGAGAGTAATAGTGCTCCCTTTCGGAGCACTAATAAACACGGTGGAGAGTAATAGTGCTCCCTTTCGGAGCACTAACTAGAAAATTCCAGCGCGCTGAAATTTCGAGAGTGCTCCGAAACCTGTGCCCACCATCGAGTCACTAGCTGCCCCAACCCCCCCCCCCCACCCCCCCGCCAGAGCCGAAGGAGAATTGCTCTTTTCGGCCATAACTTTGTATGAACATGCATGTGTGAGAGAGACCGAGTGTGTGTGTGATTTGCCTGAAGTGTTTGTGTGTCTGTATGAGGTCATCAGTCAGCCTGCGCCAGCAGGACACTGTCAGCAGGGGAGAGAGAGTAGCAGGGAATTCACCAAACGAGCTTTGAGAAGGTGCTGGTGAAAAACGATACAAGCTATCGACATGAAACTCGGTACACAGACAGACCACAAGTTTCTTGAATTTTTGAAATTAAACTGAAGTTTCTACCTCAAAGTATGGCGACGTAGCGCATTTTTGTTTGAGGCGTTCCGATTTCCCCATTCATTCTTATGGGAAAAAGCGAAATTGCCCAAGTGCTAAACATTTGGCTCTAGGGAGACAACGCTTGCACCTATCTGCAATATGAACACACCGTCACACAGGGGACAGTCGGAGGAACGCCCTGATGCGATTTGGTGTGTCTACTATGAAAACTGAGGCCACAGTCGCGAGTAGAAGTGTAAAGTTTAACTTTGATCGCAGTGGTTGGAAAATGAATGGGGGCTTATGGAGAGAAGAGGCTGCGCTGGCCTGACTCTGAGGCTCGCCGTTTAAATTTTACAAAGCGCTCAGGTTTATGGCCGGCATCGCACGAGAGAGCACAAATTTGCCTACAAAAGTGGAAAAAAGAATTTGTCTACTGCTTACGGTTTGGCCGGGAGCAGCGTGAAAAGAGCAAAATGAGAGGTGATTTTTCAGTCATCCCGCACTCTGACAGTTGGTCTCTCCCCACTCTAACTTTTCAAAAAACGCCAAATCCACGTGTTTTTGAGACGGCCTGGATGAAAAACGACACAAGGTATCAACACGCTGTCGGGTACGGGCAGAGACGACAAGTTTTCCTACGTTTTGAAGTTTGAACGAAGTTTCTACGACAACGTATGGCTTGGCAGCGAATGTTTGTTTGAGGGCGATTTTTTGATTTTTCTGGTTTTTCCCATTCATTTCTTATGGGATTTTTTGCTCTTTCTGAGCACTTTTTGGCTAAAAAGTGTTATTTTTTCGTCAATCTTTGTAAATTTTTAGGCTGCTATATACCAACGCGTGCGGGAGTGTGTCCCGAACAATTCTTCTTTTTAACTTGTCCAGAATCTGGATGGTTTGGCGACAGCGGCCAATTAACTGATTTTGCCAGTTTTTGGCCCCTGGCGGGGCCAAAAACTGGAATTTTGTCGGGGTCAAAGGAAAGCACACTTGCCGGGGCCGAGCCGCACGTTTTGATGTATCGTTTGTGTGTCTGCGATCAGCGGTTCTCGAGATACGCTCGACCGAAATTTCGCTATAATAATAATAACTAGAAAATTCCAGCGCGCTGAAATTTCGAGAGTGCTCCGAAACCTGTGCCCACCATCGAGTCACTAGCTGCCCCAACCCCCCCCCCCGCCAGAGCCGAAGGAGAATTGCTCTTTTCGGCCATAGCTTTGTATTAACATGCATGTGTGAGAGAGACCGAGTGTGTGTGTGAGTGTGCCTGAAGTGTTTGTTTGTCTGTATGAGGTCATCAATCAGCCTGCTCCAGCAGGACACTGTCAGCAGGGGAGAGAGAGTAGCAGGGAATTCACCAAATGAGCTTTGAGAAGGTGCTGGTGAAATACGGTACAAGCTATCGACATGAAACCCGGTACACAGACAGACCACAAGTTTCTTGAATTTTTGAAATTAAAATGAAGTTTCTACCTCAAAGTATGGCGACGTAGCGCATTTTTGTTTGAGGCGTTCTGATTTCCCCATTCATTCTTATGGGAAAAAGCAAAATTGGCCAAGTGCTAAACATATGGCTCTAGGGAGACACCGCTTGCACCTATCTGCAACACGAACACACCGTCACGCAGGGGACAGTCTGAGGAACGCCCTGATGCGATTTGGTGTGTGTACGATGAAAACTGAGGCCACAGTCGCGAGTAGAAGTGTAAAGTTTAACTTTGATCGCAGTGGTTGGAAAATGAATGGGGGCTTATGGAGAGAAGAGGCTGCGCTGGCCTGACTCTGAGGCTCGCCGTTTAAATTTTACAAAGCGCTCAGGTTAATGGCCAGCATCGCACGAGAGAGCACAAATTTACCTACAAAAGTGGAAAAAAGAATTTGTCTACTGCTTACGGTTTGGCCAGGAGCAGCGTGAAAAGAGCAAAATGAGAGGTGATTCTTCCGCGATCCCAAATTGACAGTTGGTCTCTCCCCACTCGAGCTGCATCGAAAACGCCAAACCCACGTGTTTTTGAGACGGCCTGGATGAAAAACCATACAAGGTATCGTCACGCTGTCGGGTACGGGCAGAGACCACAAGTTTTCCTGCGTTTTGGAGTTTGAATGAAGTTTCTACATCAACGCACGGCTTTACAGCGAATGTTTGTTTGAGGGTGATTTTTTGAATTTTCTGGATTTTCCCATTCATTTCTTATGGGATTTTTTGCTCCTTCGGAAAACTTTTTAGCCAAAAAGTGTTATTTTTTCGTCAATCTTTGTCCGATTTCGGATTGTTATACACCAACGCGTGCGGGAGAGCGTCCCGAACAAATCTTCTATTCAACTTGTCCAGAATCTGGATCGTTTGCCCACAGTCGCGATTTAAAGGTTTTTTTCCATAAGGGCCCCATATAAAGCAGCGGTTGCCATGACGACGGCGACAGTCTGCAGACCCTTGGTCTGTGTCATTTTGACCAAAGTGTGTTTGACAAAGTGCTGGTGAAAAACGGTACAAGCTATCAACACGAAAGTCGGTACATAGACAGACCACAAGTTTCTTGAATTTTTGAAATTAAAATGAAGTTTCTACCTCAAAGTATGGCGACGTAGTGCATTTTTGTTTGAGGCGTTCCGATTTCCCCATTCATTCTTATGGGAAAAAGCGAAATTGCCCAAGTGCTAAACATTTGGCTCTAGGGAGACAACACTTGCACCTATCTGCAATACGAACACACCGTCACGCAGGGGACAGTCTGAGGAACGCCCTGATGCGATTTGGTGTGTGTATGATGAAAACTGAGGCCACAGTCACGAGTAGAAGTGTAAAGTTTAACTTTGATCGCAGCGGTTGGAAAATGAATGGGGGCTTATGGAGAGAAGAGGCTGCGCTGGCCTGACTCTGAGGCTCGCCGTTTAAATTTTACAAAGCGCTCAGGTTTATGGCCGGCATCGCACGAGAGAGCACAAATTTGCCTACAAAACTGGAAAAAAGAATTTGTCTACTGCTTACGGTTTGGCCGGGAGCAGCGTGAAAAGAGCAAAATGAGAGGTGATTTTTCAGTCATCCCGCACTCTGACAGTTGGTCTCTCCCCACTCTAACTTTTCAAAAAACGCCAAACCCACGTGTTTTTGAGACGGCCTGGATGAAAAACGACACAAGATATCAACATGCTGCCGGGTACGGGCAGAGACGACAAGTTTTCCTGCGTTTTGAAGTTTGAACGAAGTTTCTATGACAACGTATGGCTTGGCAGCGAATGTTTGTTTGAGGGCGATTTTTTGAATTTTGTGGTTTTTCCCATTCATTTCTTATGGGATTTTTTGCTCTTTCTGAGCACTTTTTGGCGAAAAAGTGTTATTTTTTCGTCAATCTTTGTCAATTTTTAGGCTGCTATATACCAACGCGTGCGGGAGAGCGTCCCGAACAATTCTTCTTTTTAACTTGTCCAGAATCTGGATCGTTTGGCGACAGCGGCCAATTAACTGATTTTTGCCAGTTTTTGGCCCCTGACGGGGCCAAAAACTGGAATTTTGTCGGGGTCAAAGGAAAGCACACTTGCCGGGGCCGAGCCGCACGTTTTGATGTATCGTTTGTGTGTCTGCGATCAGCGGTTCTCGAGATACGCTCGACCGAAATTTCGCTATAATAATAATAATAATAATAAGAAGAATAAACACGGTGTAGAATAATAGTGCTCCTTTTCGGAGCACTAATAAGAAGAATAAACACGGTGGAGAGTAATAGTGCTCCCTTTCGGAGCACTAACTAGAAAATTCCAGCGCGCTGAAATTTCGAGAGTGCTCCGAAACCTGTGCCCACCATCGAGTCACGAGCTGCCCCAACCGCCCCCCCCCCCACACCCCCGCCAGATCCGAAGGAGAATTGCTCTTTTCGGCCATAACTTTGTATTAACATGCATGTGTGAGAGAGACCGAGTGTGTGTGTGAGTGTGCCTGAAGTGTTTGTGTGTCTGTATGAGGTCATCAGTCAGCCTGCTCCAGCAGGACACTGTCAGCAGAGGAGAGAGAGTAGCAGGGAATTCACCAAACGAGCTTTGAGAAGGTGCTGGTGAAAAACGATACAAGCTATCGACATGAAACTCGGTACACAGACAGACCACAAGTTTCTTGAATTTTTGAAATTAAAATGAAGTGTCTACCTCAAAGTATGGCGACGTAGCGCATTTTTGTTTGAGGCGTTCCGATTTCCCCATTCATTCTTATGGGAAAAAGCGAAATTGCCCAAGTGCTAAACATTTGGCTCTCGGGAGACAACGCTTGCACCTATCTGCAATACAAACACACCGTCACGCAGGGGACAGTCTGAGGAATGCCCTGATGCGATTTGGTGTGTCTACTATGAAAACTGAGGCCACAGTCGCGAGTAGAAGTGTAAAGTTCAACTTTGATCGAAGTGGTTGGAAAATGAATGGGGGCTTATGGAGAGAAGAGGCTGCGCTGGCCTGACTCTGAGGCTCGCCGTTTAAATTTTACATAGCGCTCGGGTTCATGGCCGGCATCGCACGAGAGAGCACAAATTTGCCTACAAAACTGGAAAAAAGAATTTGTCTACTGCTTACGGTTTGGCCGGGAGCAGCGTGAAAAGAGCAAAATGAGAGGTGATTTTTCAGTCATCCCGCACTCTGACAGTTGGTCTCTCCCCACTCTAACTTTTCAAAAAACGCCAAACCCACGTGTTTTTGAGACGGCCTGGATGAAAAACGACACAAGGTATCAACACGCTGTCGGGTACGGGCAGAGACGACAAGTTTTCCTGCGTTTTGAAGTTTGAACGAAGTTTCTACGACAACGTATGGCTTGGCAGCGAATGTTTGTTTGAGGGCGATTTTTTGAATTTTCTGGTTTTTCCCATTCATTTCTTATGGGATTTTTTGCTCTTTCTGAGCACTTTTTGGCTAAAAAGTGTTATTTTTTCGTCAATCTTTGTCAATTTTTAGGCTGCTATATACCAACGCGTGCGGGAGAGCGTCCCGAACAATTCTTCTTTTTAACTTGTCCAGAATCTGGATGGTTTGGCCACAGCGGCCAATTAACTGATTTTTGCCAGTTTTTGGCCCCTGGCGGGGCCAAAAACTGGAATTTTGTCGGGGTCGAAGGAAAGCACACGTGCCGGGGCCGAGCCGCACGTTTTGATGTATGGTTTGTGTGTCTGCGATCAGCGGTTCTCGAGATACGCTCGACCGAAATTTCGCTATAATAATAATAATAATAACTAGAAAATTCCAGCGCGCTGAAATTTCGAGAGTGCTCCGAAACCTGTGCCCACCATAGAGTCACTAGCTGCCCCAACCCCCCCCCCCACCCACCCGCCAGAGCCGAAGGAGAATTGCTCTTTTCGGCCATAACTTTGTATTAACATGCATGTATGAGAGAGACCGAGTGTGTGTGTGAGTGTGCCTGAAGTGTTTGTGTGTCTGTATGAGGTCATCGGTCAGCCTGCTCCAGCAGGACACTGTCAGCAGGGAAGAGAGAGTAGCAGGGAATTCACCAAATGAGCTTTGAGAAGGTGCTGGTGAGAAACGATACAAGCTATCGACATGAAACTCGGTACACAGACAGACCACAAGTTTCTTGAATTTTTAAAATTAAAATGAAGTTTCTACCTCAAAGTATGGCGACGTAGCGCATTTTTGTTTGAGGCGTTCTGATTTCCCCATTCATTCTTATGGGAAAAAGCGAAATTGCCCAAGTGCTAAACATTTGGCTCTAAAGAGACAACGCTTGCACCTATCTGCAATACAAACACACCGTCACGCAGGGGACAGTCTCAGGAACGCCCTGATGTGATTTGGTGTGTCTACTATGAAAACTGAGGCCACAGTCGTGAGTAGAAGTGTAAAGTTTAACTTTGATCGCAGTGGTTGGAAAATGAATGGGGGCTTATGGAGAGAAGAGGCTGCGCTGGCCTGACTCTGAGGCTCGCCGTTTAAATTTTACAAAGCGCTCAGGTTTATGGCCGGCATGGCACGAGAAAGCACAAATTTGCCTACAAAAGTGGAAAAAAGAATTTGTCTACTGCTTACGGTTTGGCCGGGAGCAGCGTGAAAAGAGCAAAATGAGAGGTGATTCTTCAGCGATCCCAAATTGACAGTTGGTCTCTCCCCACTCGAGCTGCATCAAAAACGCCAAACCCACGTGTTTTTGAGAGGGCCTGGATGAAAAACCATACAAGGTATCGACACGCTGTCGGGTACGGGCAGAGACCACAAGTTTTCCAGCGTTTTGGAGTTTGAGTGAAGTTTCTACATCAACGCACGGCTTTACAGCGAATGTTTGTTTGAGGGTGATTTTTTGAATTTTCTGGATTTTCCCATTCATTTCTTATGGGATTTTTTGCTCCTTCGGAAAACTTTTTAGCCAAAAAGTGTTATTTTTTCATCATTCTTTGTCCGATTTCGGATTGTTATACACCAACGCGTGCAGGAGAGCGTCCCGAACAAATCTTCTATTCAACTTGTCCAGAATCTGGATCGTTTGCCCACAGTCGCGATTTAAAGGTTTTTTTCCATAAGGGCCCCATATAAAGCTGCGGTTGCCATGACGACGGCGACAGTCTGCAGACCCTTGGTCTGTGTCATTTTGACCAAAGTGTGTTCGACAAAGTGCTGGTCAAAAACGGTACAAGCTATCAACATGAAAGTCGGTACACAGACAGACCACAAGTTTCTTGAATTTTTGAAATTAAAATGAAGTTTCTATCTCAAAGTATGGCGACGTAGCGCATTTTTGTTTGAGGCGTTCCGATTTTCTTATTCATTCTTATGGGAAAAAGCAAAATTGCCCAAGTGCTAAACATTTGGCTCTAGGGAGACACCGCTTGCACCTATCTGCAATTCGAACACACCATCACGCAGGGGACAGTCTGAGGAACGCCCTGATGCGATTTGGTGTGTGTACGATGAAAACTGAGGCCACAGTCGCGAGTAGAAGTGTAAAGTTTAACTTTGATCGAAGTGGTTGGAAAATGAATGGGGGCTTATGGAGAGAAGAGGCTGCGCTGGCCTGACTCTGAGGCTCGCCGTTTAAATTTTACAAAGCGCTCAGGTTAATGGCCAGCATCGCACGAGAGAGCACAAATTTACCTACAAAAGTGGAAAAAAGAATTTGTCTACTGCTTACGGTTTGGCCAGGAGCAGCGTGAAAAGAGCAAAATGAGAAGTGATTCTTCCGCGATCCCAAATTGACAGTTGGTCTCTCCCCACTCGAGCTGCATCGAAAACGCCAAACCCACGTGTTTTTGAGACGGCCTGGATGAAAAACCAAACAAGGTATCGTCACGCTGTCGGGTACGGGCAGAGACGACAAGTTTTCCTGCGTTTTGGAGTTTGAATGAAGTTTCTACATCAACGCACGGCTTTACAGCGAATGTTTGTTTGAGGGTGATTTTTTGAATTTTCTGGATTTTCCCATTCATTTCTTATGGGATTTTTTGCTCCTTCGGAAAACTTTTTAGCCAAAAAGTGTTATTTTTTCGTCAATCTTTGTCCGATTTCGGATTGTTATACACCAACGCGTGCGGGAGAGCGTCCCGAACAAATCTTCTATTCAACTTGTCCAGAATCTGGATCGTTTGCCCACAGTCGCGATTTAAAGGTTTTTTTCCATAAGGGCCCCATATAAAGCAGCGGTTGCCATGACGACGGCGACAGTCTGCAGACCCTTGGTCTGTGTCATTTTGACCAAAGTGTGTTTGACAAAGTGCTGGTGAAAAACGGTACAAGCTATCAACACGAAAGTCGGTACATAGACAGACCACAAGTTTCTTGAATTTTTGAAATTAAAATGAAGTTTCTACCTCAAAGTATGGCGACGTAGTGCATTTTTGTTTGAGGCGTTCCGATTTCCCCATTCATTCTTATCGGAAAAAGCGAAATTGCCCAAGTGCTAAACATTTGGCTCTAGGGAGACAACACTTGCACCTATCTGCAATACGAACACACCGTCACGCAGGGGACAGTCTGAGGAACGCCCTGATGCGATTTGGTGTGTGTATGATGAAAACTGAGGCCACAGTCACGAGTAGAAGTGTAAAGTTTAACTTTGATCGCAGCGGTTGGAAAATGAATGGGGGCTTATGGAGAGAAGAGGCTGCGCTGGCCTGACTCTGAAGCTCGCCGTTTAAATTTTACAAAGCGCTCAGGTTTATGGCCGGCATCGCACGAGAGAGCACAAATTTGCCTACAAAAGTGGAAAAAAGAATTTGTCTACTGCTTACGGTTTGGCCGGGAGCAGCGTGAAAAGAGCAAAATGAGAGGTGATTCTTCAGCGATCCCAAATTGACAGTTGGTCTCTCCCCACTCGAGCTGCATCGAAAACGCCAAACCCACGTGTTTTTGAGAGGGCCTGGATGAAAAACCATACAAGGTATCGACACGCTGTCGGGTACGGGGAGAGACCACAAGTTTTCCTGCGTTTTGGAGTTTGAATGAAGTTTCTACATCAACGCACGGCTTTACAGCGAATGTTTGTTTGAGGGTGATTTTTTGAATTTTCTGGATTTTCCCATTCATTTCTTATGGGATTTTTTGCTCCTTCGGAAAACTTTTTAGCCAAAAAGTGTTATTTTTTCGTCAATCTTTGTCCGATTTCGGATTGTTATACACCAACGCGTGCGGGAGAGCGTCCCGAACAAATCTTCTATTCAACTTGTCCAGAATCTGGATCGTTTGCAGACAGTCGCGATTTAAAGGTTTTTTTCCATAAGGGCCCCATATAAAGCTGCGGTTGCCATGACGACGGCAACAGTCTGCAGACCCTTGGTCTGTGTCATTTTGACCAAAGTGTGTTTGAGAAGGTGCTGGTGAAAAACGATACAAGCTATCGACATGAAACTCGGTACACAGACAGACGACAAGTTTCTTGAAATTTTAAAATTAAAATGAAGTTTCTACCTCAAAGTATGGTGACGTAGCGCATTTTTGTTTGAGGAGTTCCGATTTCCCCATTCATTCTTATGGGAAAAAGCGAAATTGCCCAAGTGCTAAACATTTGGTTCTAGGGAGACAACACTTGCACCTATCTGCAATATGAACACACCGTCACGCAGGGGACAGTCTGAGGAACGCCCTGATGCGATTTGGTGTGTGTTTGATGAAAACTGAGGCCACAGTCGCGAGTAGAAGTGTAAAGTTTAACTTTGATCGCAGTGGTTGGAAAATGAATGGGGGCTTATGGAGAGTAGAGGCTGCGCTGGCCTGACTCTGAGGCTCGCCGCTTAAATTTTACAAAGCGCTCCGGTTTATGGCCGGCATCGCATGAGAGAGCACAAATTTGCCTACAAAACTGGAAAAAAGAATTTGTCTACTGCTTACGGTTTGGCCGGGAGCAGCGTGAAAAGAGCAAAATGAGAGGTGATTTTTCAGTCATCCCGCACTCTGACAGTTGGTCTCTCCCCACTCTAACTTTTCAAAAAACGCCAAACCCACGTGTTTTTGAGACGGCCTGGATGAAAAACGACACAAGGTATCAACACGCTGTCGGGTACGGGCAAAGACGACAAGTTTTCCTGCGTTTTGAAGTTCAAACGAAGTTTCTACGACAACGTATGGCTTGGCAGCGAATGTTTGTTTGAGGGCGATTTTTTGAATTTTCTGGTTTTTCCCATTCATTTCTTATGGGATTTTTTGCTCTTTCTGAGCACTTTTTGGCTAAAAAGTGTTATTTTTTCGTCAATCTTTGTCAATTTTTAGGCTGCTATATACCAACGCGTGCGGGAGAGCGTCCCGAACAATTCTTCTTTTTAACTTGTCCAGAATCTGGATGGTTTGGCCACAGCGGCCAATTAACTGATTTTGCCAGTTTTTGGCCCCTGGCGGGGCCAAAAACTGGAATTTTGTCGGGGTTGAAGGAAAGCACACTTGCCGGGGCCGAGCCGCACGTTTTGATGTATGGTTTGTGTGTCTGCGATCAGCGGTTCTCGAGATACGCTCGACCGAAATTTCGCTATAATAATAAGAAGAATAAACACGGTGTAGAATAATAGTGCTCCTTTTCGGAGCACTAACTAGAAAATTCCAGCGCGCTGAAATTTCGAGAGTGCTCCGAAACCTGTGCCCACCATAGAGTCACTAGCTGCCCCAACCCCCCCCCCCACCCCCCCGACAGAGCCGAAGGAGAATTGCTCTTTTCGGCCATAACTTTGTATTAACATGCATGTATGAGAGAGACCGAGTGTGTGTGTGAGTGTGCCTGAAGTGTTTGTGTGTCTGTATGAGGTCATCGGTCAGCCTGCTCCAGCAGGACACTGTCAGCAGGGAAGAGAGAGTAGCAGGGAATTCACCAAATGAGCTTTGAGAAGGTGCTGGTGAGAAACGATACAAGCTATCGACATGAAACTCGGTACACAGACAGACCACAAGTTTCTTGAATTTTTAAAATTAAAATGAAGTTTCTACCTCAAAGTATGGCGACGTAGCGCATTTTTGTTTGAGGCGTTCTGATTTCCCCATTCATTCTTATGGGAAAAAGCGAAATTGCCCAAGTGCTAAACATTTGGCTCTAAAGAGACAACGCTTGCACCTATCTGCAATACAAACACACCGTCACGCAGGGGACAGTCTCAGGAACGCCCTGATGTGATTTGGTGTGTCTACTATGAAAACTGAGGCCACAGTCGCGAGTAGAAGTGTAAAGTTTAACTTTGATCGCAGTGGTTGGAAAATGAATGGGGGCTTATGGAGAGAAGAGGCTGCGCTGGCCTGACTCTGAGGCTCGCCGTTTAAATTTTACAAAGCGCTCAGGTTTATGGCCGGCATGGCACGAGAAAGCACAAATTTGCCTACAAAAGTGGAAAAAAGAATTTGTCTACTGCTTACGGTTTGGCCGGGAGCAGCGTGAAAAGAGCAAAATGAGAGGTGATTCTTCAGCGATCCCAAATTGACAGTTGGTCTCTCCCCACTCGAGCTGCATCAAAAACGCCAAACCCACGTGTTTTTGAGAGGGCCTGGATGAAAAACCATACAAGGTATCGACACGCTGTCGGGTACGGGCAGAGACCACAAGTTTTCCAGCGTTTTGGAGTTTGAGTGAAGTTTCTACATCAACGCACGGCTTTACAGCGAATGTTTGTTTGAGGGTGATTTTTTGAATTTTCTGGATTTTCCCATTCATTTCTTATGGGATTTTTTGCTCCTTCGGAAAACTTTTTAGCCAAAAAGTGTTATTTTTTCGTCATTCTTTGTCCGATTTCGGATTGTTATACACCAACGCGTGCAGGAGAGCGTCCCGAACAAATCTTCTATTCAACTTGTCCAGAATCTGGATCGTTTGCCCACAGTCGCGATTTAAAGGTTTTTTTCCATAAGGGCCCCATATAAAGCTGCGGTTGCCATGACGACGGCGACAGTCTGCAGACCCTTGGTCTGTGTCATTTTGACCAAAGTGTGTTCGACAAAGTGCTGGTCAAAAACGGTACAAGCTATCAACATGAAAGTCGGTACACAGACAGACCACAAGTTTCTTGAATTTTTGAAATTAAAATGAAGTTTCTATCTCAAAGTATGGCGACGTAGCGCATTTTTGTTTGAGGCGTTCCGATTTTCTTATTCATTCTTATGGGAAAAAGCAAAATTGCCCAAGTGCTAAACATTTGGCTCTAGGGAGACACCGCTTGCACCTATCTGCAATTCGAACACACCATCACGCAGGGGACAGTCTGAGGAACGCCCTGATGCGATTTGGTGTGTGTACGATGAAAACTGAGGCCACAGTCGCGAGTAGAAGTGTAAAGTTTAACTTTGATCGAAGTGGTTGGAAAATGAATGGGGGCTTATGGAGAGAAGAGGCTGCGCTGGCCTGACTCTGAGGCTCGCCGTTTAAATTTTACAAAGCGCTCAGGTTAATGGCCAGCATCGCACGAGAGAGCACAAATTTACCTACAAAAGTGGAAAAAAGAATTTGTCTACTGCTTACGGTTTGGCCAGGAGCAGCGTGAAAAGAGCAAAATGAGAAGTGATTCTTCCGCGATCCCAAATTGACAGTTGGTCTCTCCCCACTCGAGCTGCATCGAAAACGCCAAACCCACGTGTTTTTGAGACGGCCTGGATGAAAAACCAAACAAGGTATCGTCACGCTGTCGGGTACGGGCAGAGACGACAAGTTTTCCTGCGTTTTGGAGTTTGAATGAAGTTTCTACATCAACGCACGGCTTTACAGCGAATGTTTGTTTGAGGGTGATTTTTTGAATTTTCTGGATTTTCCCATTCATTTCTTATGGGATTTTTTGCTCCTTCGGAAAACTTTTTAGCCAAAAAGTGTTATTTTTTCGTCAATCTTTGTCCGATTTCGGATTGTTATACACCAACGCGTGCGGGAGAGCGTCCCGAACAAATCTTCTATTCAACTTGTCCAGAATCTGGATCGTTTGCCCACAGTCGCGATTTAAAGGTTTTTTTCCATAAGGGCCCCATATAAAGCTGCGGTTGCCATGACGACGGCAACAGTCTGCAGACCCTTGGTCTGTGTCATTTTGACCAAAGTGTGTTTGAGAAGGTGCTGGTGAAAAACGATACAAGCTATCGACATGAAACTCGGTACACAGACAGACGACAAGTTTCTTGAAATTTTAAAATTAAAATGAAGTTTCTACCTCAAAGTATGGTGACGTAGCGCATTTTTGTTTGAGGAGTTCCGATTTCCCCATTCATTCTTATGGGAAAAAGCGAAATTGCCCAAGTGCTAAACATTTGGTTCTAGGGAGACAACACTTGCACCTATCTGCAATATGAACACACCGTCACGCAGGGGACAGTCTGAGGAACGCCCTGATGCGATTTGGTGTGTGTTTGATGAAAACTGAGGCCACAGTCGCGAGTAGAAGTGTAAAGTTTAACTTTGATCGCAGTGGTTGGAAAATGAATGGGGGCTTATGGAGAGTAGAGGCTGCGCTGGCCTGACTCTGAGGCTCGCCGCTTAAATTTTACAAAGCGCTCCGGTTTATGGCCGGCATCGCATGAGAGAGCACAAATTTGCCTACAAAACTGGAAAAAAGAATTTGTCTACTGCTTACGGTTTGGCCGGGAGCAGCGTGAAAAGAGCAAAATGAGAGGTGATTTTTCAGTCATCCCGCACTCTGACAGTTGGTCTCTCCCCACTCTAACTTTTCAAAAAACGCCAAACCCACGTGTTTTTGAGACGGCCTGGATGAAAAACGACACAAGGTATCAACACGCTGTCGGGTACGGGCAAAGACGACAAGTTTTCCTGCGTTTTGAAGTTCAAACGAAGTTTCTACGACAACGTATGGCTTGGCAGCGAATGTTTGTTTGAGGGCGATTTTTTGAATTTTCTGGTTTTTCCCATTCATTTCTTATGGGATTTTTTGCTCTTTCTGAGCACTTTTTGGCTAAAAAGTGTTATTTTTTCGTCAATCTTTGTCAATTTTTAGGCTGCTATATACCAACGCGTGCGGGAGAGCGTCCCGAACAATTCTTCTTTTTAACTTGTCCAGAATCTGGATGGTTTGGCCACAGCGGCCAATTAACTGATTTTGCCAGTTTTTGGCCCCTGGCGGGGCCAAAAACTGGAATTTTGTCGGGGTTGAAGGAAAGCACACTTGCCGGGGCCGAGCCGCACGTTTTGATGTATGGTTTGTGTGTCTGCGATCAGCGGTTCTCGAGATACGCTCGACCGAAATTTCGCTATAATAATAAGAAGAATAAACACGGTGTAGAATAATAGTGCTCCTTTTCGGAGCACTAATAAGAAGAATAAACACGGTGGAGAGTAATAGTGCTCCCTTTCGGAGCACTAACTAGAAAATTCCAGCGCGCTGAAATTTCGAGAGTGCTCCGAAACCTGTGCCCACCATCGAGTCACTAGCTGCCCCAACCCCCCCCCATCCCCGCCAGAGCCGAAGGAGAATTCCTCTTTTCGGCCATAGCTTTGTATTAACATGCATGTGTGAGAGAGACCGAGTGTGTGTGTGAGTGTGCCTGAAGTGTTTGTGTGTCTGTATGAGGTCATCAGTCAGCCTGCTCCAGCAGGACACTGTCAGCAGGGGAGAGAGAGTAGCAGGGAATTCACCAAATGAGCTTTGAGAAGGTGCTGGTGAAAAACGATACAAGTTCTCAACATGAAACTCGGTACACAGACAGACCACAAGTTCCTTGAATTTTTGAAATTAAAATGAAGTTTCTACCTCAAAGTATGGCGACGTAGCGCATTTTTGTTTGAGGCGTTCCGATTTTCCCATTCATTCTTATGGGAAAAAGCGAAATTGCCCAAGTGCTAAACATTTGGCTCTAGGGAGACAACGCTTGCACCTATCTGCAATACAAACACACCGTCACGCAGGGGACAGTCTCAGGAACGCCCTGATGCGATTTGGTGTGTCTACTATGAAAACTGAGGCCACAGTCACGAGTAGAAGTGTAAAGTTTAACTTTGATCGCAGCGGTTGGAAACTGAATGGGGCCTTATGGAGAGAAGAGGCTGCGCTGGCCTGACTCTGAGGCTCGCCGTTTAAATTTTACAAAGCGCTCAGGTTTATGGCCGGCATCGCCCGAGAGAGCACAAATTTGCCTACAAAACTGGAAAAAAGAATTTGTCTACTGCTTACGGTTTGGCCGGGAGCAGCGTGAAAAGAGCAAAATGAGAGGTGATTCTTCAGCGATCCCAAATTGACAGTTGGTCTCTCCCCACTCGAGCTGCATCGAAAACGCCAAACCCACGTGTTTTTGAGAGGGCCTGGATGAAAAACCATACAAGGTATCGACATGCTGTCGGGTACAGCCAGAGACCACAAGTTTTCCTGCGTTTTGGAGTTTGAATGAAGTTTCTGCATCAACGCACGGCTTTACAGCGAATGTTTGTTTGAGGGTGATTTTTTGAATTTTTCTGGATTTTCCCATTCATTTCTTATGGGATTTTTTGCTCCTTCGGAAAACTTTTTAGACAAAAAGTGTTATTTTTTCGTCAATCTTTGTCCGATTTCGGATTGTTATACACCAACGCGTGCGGGAGAGCGTCCCGAACAAATCTTCTATTCAACTTGTCCAGAATCTGGATCGTTTGCCGACAGTCGCGATTTAAAGGTTTTTTTCCATAAGGGCCCCATACAAAGCTGCGGTTGCCATGACGACGGCGACAGTCTGCAGACCCTTGGTCTGTGTCATTTTGACCAAAGTGTGTTTGACAAAGTGCTGGTGAAAAACGGTACAAGCTATCAACATGAAAGTCGGTACATAGACAGACCACAAGTTTCTTGAATTTTTGAAATTAAAATGAAGTTTCTACCTCAAAGTATGGCGACGTAGCGCATTTTTGTTTGAGGCATTTCGATTTCCCCATTCATTCTTATGGGAAAAAGCGAAATTGCCCAAGTGCTAAACATTTGGCTCTAGGGAGACAGCACTTGCACCTATCTGCAAAATGAACACACCGTCATGCAGGGGACAGTCTGAGGAACGCCCTGATGTGATTTGGTGTGTGTATGATGAAAACTGAGGCCACAGTCACGAGTAGAAGTGTAAAGTTTAACTTTGATCGCAGCGGTTGGAAAATGAATGGGGGCTTATGGAGAGAAGAGGCTGCGCTGGCCTGACTCTGAGGCTCGCCGTTTAAATTTTACAAAGCGCTCAGGTTTATGGCCGGCATCGCACGAGAGAGCACAAATTTGCCTACAAAACTGGAAAAAAGAATTTGTCTACTGCTTACGGTTTGGCCGGGAGCAGCGTGAAAAGAGCAAAATGAGAGGTGATTTTTCAGTCATCCCGCACTCTGACAGTTGGTCTCTCCCCACTCTAACTTTTCAAAAAACGGCAAACCCACGTGTTTTTGAGACGGTCTGGATGAAAAGCGACACAAGGTATCAACACGCTGTCAGGTACGGGCAGAGACGACAAGTTTTCCTACGTTTTGAAGTTTGAACGAATTTTGTACGACAACGTATGACTTGGCAGCGAATGTTTGTTTGAGGGCGATTTTTTGAAATTTGTGGTTTTTCCCATTCATTTCTTATGGGATTTTTTGCTCTTTCTGAGCACTTTTTGGCTAAAAAGTGTTATTTTTTCGTCAATCTTTGTCAATTTTTAGGCTGCTATATACCAACGCGTGCGGGAGAGCGTCCCGAACAATTCTTCTTTTTAACTTGTCCAGAATCTGGATGGTTTGGCCACAGCGGCCAATTAACTGATTTTTGCCAGTTTTTGGCCCCTGGCGGGGCCAAAAACTGGAATTTTGTCGGGGTCGAAGGAAAGCACACTTGCCGGGGCCGAGCCGCACGTTTTGATGTATGGTTTGTGTGTCTGCGATCAGCGCTTCTCGAGATACGCTCGACCGAAATTTCGCTATAATAATAATAATAATAACTAGAAAATTCCAGCGCGCTGAAATTTCGAGAGTGCTCCGAAACCTGTGCCCACCATCGAGTCACTAGCTGCCCCAACCCCCCCCCCCCCCCGCCAGAGCCGAAGGAATATTGCTCTTTTCGGCCATAACTTTGTATTAACATGCTTGTGTGAGAGAGACCGAGTGTGTGCGTGAGTGTGGCTGAAGTGTTTGTGTGTCTGCATGAGGTCATCAGTCAGCCTGCTCCAGCAGGACACTGTCAGCAGGGGAGAGAGAGGAGCAGGGAATTCACCAAATGAGCTTTGAGAAGGTGCTGGTGAAAAACGATACAAGCTATCGACATGAAACCCGGTACACAGACAGACCACAAGTTTCTTGAATTTTTTAAATTAAAATGAAGTTTCTACCTCAAAGGATGGCGACGTAACGCATTTTTGTTTGAGGCGTTCCGATTTTCCCATTCATTCTTATGGGAAAAAGCGAAATTGGCCAAGTGCTAAACAATTGGCTCTTGGGAGACAACGCTCGCACCTATCTGCAATACAAACACACCGTCACGCAGGGGACAGTCTCAGGAACGCCCTGATGCGATTTGGTGTGTCTACTATGAAAACTGAGGCCACAGTCGCGAGTAGAAATGTAAAGTTTAACTTTGATCGCAGTGGTCAGAAAATGAATGGGGCCTTATGGAGAGAAGAGGCTGCGCTTGCCTGACTCTGAGGCTCGCCGTTTGAATTTTACAAAGCGCTCAGGTTTATGGCCGCCATCGCACGAGAGAGCACAAATTAACCTACGAAACTGGAAAAAAGAATTTGTCTACTGCTTACGGTTTGGCCGGGAGCAGCATGAAAAGAGCAAAATGAGAGGTGATTCTTCAGCGATCCCAAATTGACAGTTGGTCTCTCCCCACTCGAGCTGCATCGAAAACGCCAAACCCACGTGTTTTTGAGAGGGCCTGGATGAAAAACCATACAAGGTATCGACACGCTGTCGGGTACGGGCAGAGACCACAAGTTTTCCAGCGTTTTAGAGTTTGAATGAAGTTTCTACATCAATGCACGGCTGTACAGCGAATGTTTGTTTGAGGGTGATTTTTTGAATTTTCTGGATTTTCCCATTCATTTCTTATGGGATTTTTTGCTCCTTCGGAAAACTTTTTGGACAAAAAGTGTTATTTTTTCGTCAATCTTTGTCCGATTTCGGATTGTTATACACCAACACGTGCG
Organism: Karalla daura; assembly: GCA_029224185.1. Lineage (NCBI taxonomy): Eukaryota > Metazoa > Chordata > Actinopteri > Chaetodontiformes > Leiognathidae > Karalla > Karalla daura. The sequence continues at coordinate 226,834 of CM055199.1, forward strand.
GGAGAGCGTCCCGAACAAATCTTCTATTCAACTTGTCCAGAATCTGGATCGTTTGCCCACAGTCGCGATTTAAAGGTTTTTTTCCATAAGGGCCCCATATAAAGCTGCGGTTGCCATGACGACGGCGACAGTCTGCAGACCCTTGGTCTGTGTCATTTTGACCAAAGTGTGTTTGACAAAGTGCTGGTGAAAAACAGTACAAGCTATCAACATGAAAGTCGGTACATAGACAGACCACAAGTTTCTTGAATTTTTGAAATTAAAATGAAGTTTCTACCTCAAAGTATGGCGACGTAGCGCATTTTTGTTTGAGGCGTTCTGATTTTCCCATTCATTCTTATGGGAAACAACAAAATTGCCCAAGTGCTAAACATTTGGCTCTAGGGAGACAACGCTTGCACCTATCTGCAATATGAACACACCGTCACACAGGGGACAGTCGGAGGAACGCCCTGATGTGATTTGGTGTGTGTATGATGAAAACTGAGGCCACAGTCGCGAGTAGAAGTGTAAAGTTTAACTTTGATCGCAGTGGTTGGAAAATGAATGGGGCCTTATGGAGAGAAGAGGCTGCGCTGGCCTGACTCTGAGGCTCGCCGTTTAAATTTTACAAAGCGCTCAGGTTTATGGCCGGCATCGCACGAGAGAGCACAAATTTGCCTACAAAACTGGAAAAAAGAATTTGTCTACTGCTTACGGTTTGGCCGGGAGCAGCGTGAAAAGAGCAAAATGAGAGGTGATTTTTCAGTCATCCCGCACTCTGACAGTTGGTCTCTCCCCACTCTAACTTTTCAAAAAACGCCAAATCCACGTGTTTTTGAGACGGCCTGGATGAAAAACGACACAAGGTATCAACACGCTGTCGGGTACGGGCAGAGACGACAAGTTTTCCTACGTTTTGAAGTTTGAACGAAGTTTCTACGACAACGTATGGCTTGGCAGCGAATGTTTGTTTGAGGGCGATTTTTGGATTTTTCTGGTTTTTCCCATTCATTTCTTATGGGATTTTTTGCTCTTTCTGAGCACTTTTTGGCTAAAAAGTGTTATTTTTTCGTCAATCTTTGTCAATTTTTAGGCTGCTATATACCAACGCGTGCGGGAGAGCGTCCCGAACAATTCTTCTTTTTAACTTGTCCAGAATCTGGATGGTTTGGCCACAGCGGCCAATTAACTGATTTTGCCAGTTTTTGGCCCCTGGCGGGGCCAAAAACTGGAATTTTGTCGGGGTCGAAGGAAAGCACACTTGCCGGGGCCGAGCCGCACGTTTTGATGTATGGTTTGTGTGTCTGCGATCAGCGGTTCTCGAGATACGCTCGACCGAAATTTCGCTATAATAATAATAATAATAATAAGAAGAATAAACACGGTGGAGAGTAATAGTGCTCCCTTTCGGAGCACTAACTAGAAAATTCCAGCGCGCTGAAATTTCGAGAGTGCTCCGAAACCTGTGCCCATCATCGCGTCACTAGCTGCCCCAACCCCCCTCCCCCTCCCCCCCCCCCCCCCCCCCCCCCCCCCACCCGCCAGAGCCGAAGGAATATTGCTCTTTTCGGCCATAACTTTGTATTAACATGCATGTGTGAGAGAGACCGAGTGTGTGTGTGAGTGTGCCTGAAGTGTTTGTGTGTCTGTGTGAGGTCATCAGTCAGCCTGCTCCAGCAGGACACTGTCAGCAGGGGAGAGAGAGTAGCAGGGAATTCAAGAAATGAGCTTTGAGAAGGTGCTGGTGAAAAACGATACAAGCTATCGACATGAAACCCGGTACACAGACAGACCACAAGTTTCTTGAATTTTTTAAATTAAAATGAAGTTTGTACCTCAAAGTATGGCGACGTAGCGCATTTTTGTTTGAGGCGTTCTGATTTTCCCATTCATTCTTATGGGAAAAAGCGAAATTGCCCAAGTGCTAAACATATGGCTCTAGGGAGACAACGCTTGCACCTATCTGCAATTCGAACACACCATCACGCAGGGGACAGTCTGAGGAACGCCCTGATGCGATTTGGTGTGTCTACTATGAAAACTGAGGCCACAGTCGCGAGTAGAAGTGTAAAGTTTAACTTTGATCGCAGTGGTTGGAAAATGAATGGGGGCTTATGGAGAGAAGAGGCTGCGCTGGCCTGACTCTGAGGTTCGCCGTTTAAATTTTACAAAGCGCTCAGGTTTATGGCCAGCATCGCACGAGAGAGCACAAATTTGCCTACAAAACTGGAAAAAAGAATTTGTCTACTGCTTACGGTTTGGCCGGGAGCAGCGTGAAAAGAGCAAAATGAGAAGTGATTCTTCAGCGATCCCAAATTCACAGTTGGTCTCTCCCCACTCGAGCTGCATCGGAAACGCCAAACCCACGTGTTTTTGAGAGGGCCTGGATGAAAAACCATACAAGGTATCGACACGCTGTCGGGTACGGGCAGAGACCACAAGTTTTCCAGCGTTTTAGAGTTTGAATGAAGTTTCTACATCAATGCACGGCTGTACAGCGAATGTTTGTTTGAGGGTGATTTTTTGAATTTTCTGGATTTTCCCATTCATTTCTTATGGGATTTTTTGCTCCTTCGGAAAACTTTTTGGACAAAAAGTGTTATTTTTTCGTCAATCTTTGTCCGATTTCGGATTGTTATACACCAACACGTGCGGGAGAGCGTCCCGAACAAATCTTCTATTCAACTTGTCCAGAATCTGGATCGTTTGCCCACAGTCGCGATTTAAAGGTTTTTTTCCATAAGGGCCCCATATAAAGCTGCGGTTGCCATGACGACGGCGACAGTCTGCAGACCCTTGGTCTGTGTCATTTTGACCAAAGTGTGTTTGACAAAGTGCTGGTGAAAAACAGTACAAGCTATCAACATGAAAGTCGGTACATAGACAGACCACAAGTTTCTTGAATTTTTGAAATTAAAATGAAGTTTCTACCTCAAAGTATGGCGACGTAGCGCATTTTTGTTTGAGGCGTTCTGATTTTCCCATTCATTCTTATGGGAAACAACAAAATTGCCCAAGTGCTAAACATTTGGCTCTAGGGAGACAACGCTTGCACCTATCTGCAATATGAACACACCGTCACACAGGGGACAGTCGGAGGAACGCCCTGATGTGATTTGGTGTGTGTATGATGAAAACTGAGGCCACAGTCGCGAGTAGAAGTGTAAAGTTTAACTTTGATCGCAGTGGTTGGAAAATGAATGGGGCCTTATGGAGAGAAGAGGCTGCGCTGGCCTGACTCTGAGGCTCGCCGTTTAAATTTTACAAAGCGCTCAGGTTTATGGCCGGCATCGCACGAGAGAGCACAAATTTGCCTACAAAACTGGAAAAAAGAATTTGTCTACTGCTTACGGTTTGGCCGGGAGCAGCGTGAAAAGAGCAAAATGAGAGGTGATTTTTCAGTCATCCCGCACTCTGACAGTTGGTCTCTCCCCACTCTAACTTTTCAAAAAACGCCAAATCCACGTGTTTTTGAGACGGCCTGGATGAAAAACGACACAAGGTATCAACACGCTGTCGGGTACAGGCAGAGACGACAAGTTTTCCTACGTTTTGAAGTTTGAACGAAGTTTCTACGACAACGTATGGCTTGGCAGCGAATGTTTGTTTGAGGGCGATTTTTGGATTTTTCTGGTTTTTCCCATTCATTTCTTATGGGATTTTTTGCTCTTTCTGAGCACTTTTTGGCTAAAAAGTGTTATTTTTTCGTCAATCTTTGTCAATTTTTAGGCTGCTATATACCAACGCGTGCGGGAGAGCGTCCCGAACAATTCTTCTTTTTAACTTGTCCAGAATCTGGATGGTTTGGCGACAGCAGCCAATTAACTGATTTTGCCAGTTTTTGGCCCCTGGCGGGGCCAAAAACTGGAATTTTGTCGGGGTCGAAGGAAAGCACACTTGCCGGGGCCGAGCCGCACGTTTTGATGTATGGTTTGTGTGTCTGCGATCAGCGGTTCTCGAGATACGCTCGACCGAAATTTCGCTATAATAATAATAACTAGAAAATTCCAGCGCGCTGAAATTTCGAGAGTGCTCCGAAACCTGTGCCCACCGAACCGACAACGCTTGCACCTATCTGCAACACGAACACACCATCACGCAGGGGAGAGTCTGAGGAACGCCCTGATGCGATTTGGTGTGTCTACTATGAAAACTGAGGCCACAGTCGCGAGTAGAAGTGTAAAGTTTAACTTTGATCGCAGTGGTTGGAAAATGAATGGGGGCTTATGGAGAGAAGAGGCTGCGCTGGCCTGACTCTGAGGCTCGCCGTTTAAATTTTACAAAGCGCTCAGGTTTATGGCCGGCATCGCAAGAGAGAGCACAAATTTGCCTACAAAACTGGAAAAAAGAATTTGTCTACTGCTTACGGTTTGGCCGGGAGCAGCGTGAAAAGAGCAAAATGAGAGGTGATTCTTCAGCGATCCCAAATTGACAGTTGGTCTCTCCCCACTCGAGCTGCATCGAAAACGCCAAACCCACGTGTTTTTGAGAGGGCCTGGATGAAAAACCATACAAGGCATCAACACGCTGTCGGGTACGGGCAGAGACCACAAGTTTTCCAGCGTTTTGGAGTTTGAATGAAGTTTCTACATCAACGCACGGCTTTACAGCGAATGTTTGTTTGAGGGTGTTTTTTTGAATTTTCTGGATTTTCCCATTCATTTCTTATGGGATTTTTTGCTCCCTCGGAAAACTTTTTAGCCAAAAAGTGTTATTTTTTCGTCAATCTTTGTCCGATTTCGGATTGTTATACACCAACGTGTGCGGGAGAGCGTCCCGAACAAATCTTCTATTCAACTTGTCCAGAATCTGGATCGTTTGCAGACAGTCGCGATTTAAAGGTTTTTTTCCATAAGGGCCCCATATAAAGTTGCGGTTGCCATGACGACGGCGACAGTCTGCAGACCCTTGGTTGGTGTCATTTTGACCAAAGTGTGTTTGACAAAGTGCTGGTGAAAAACGGTACAAGCTATCAACACGAAAGTCGGTACATAGACAGACCACAAGTTTCTTGAATTTTTGAAATTAAAATGAAGTTTCTACCTCAAAGTATGGCGACGTAGTGCATTTTTGTTTGAGGCGTTCCGATTTCCCCATTCATTCTTATGGGAAAAAGCGAAATTGCCCAAGTGCTAAACATTTGGCTCTAGGGAGACAACGCTTGCACCTATCTGCAATGTAGACACACCGTCACGCAGGGGACAGACTCAGGAACGCCCTGATGCGATTTGGTGTGTCTACTATGAAAACTGAGGCCACAGTCGCGAGTAGAAGTGTAAAGTTTAACTTTGATCGCAGTGGTTGGAAAATGAATGGGGCCTTATGGAGAGAAGAGGCTGCGCTGGCCTGACTCTGAGGCTCGCCGTTTAAATTTTACAAAGCGCTCAGGTTTATGGCCGGCATCGCACGAGAGAGCACAAATTTGCCTACAAAAGTGGAAAAAAGAATTTGTCTACTGCTTTCGGTTTGGCCGGGAGCAGCGTGAAAAGAGCAAAATGAGAGGTGATTTTTCAGTCATCCCGCACTCTGACAGTTGGTCTCTCCCCACTCTAACTTTTCAAAAAACGCCAAACCCACGTGTTTTTGAGACGGTCTGGATGAAAAGCGACACAAGGTATCAACACGCTGTCGGGTACGGGCAGAGACGACAAGTTTTCCTACGTTTTGAAGTTTGAACGAATTTTGTACGACAACGTATGACTTGGCAGCGAATGTTTGTTTGAGGGCGATTTTTTGAAATTTGTGGTTTTTCCCATTCATTTCTTATGGGATTTTTTGCTCTTTCTGAGCACTTTTTGGCTAAAAAGTGTTATTTTTTCGTCAATCTTTGTCAATTTTTAGGCTGCTATATACCAACGCGTGCGGGAGAGTGTCCCGAACAATTCTTCTTTTTAACTTGTCCAGAATCTGGATGGTTTGGCCACAGCGGCCAATTAACTGATTTTTGCCAGTTTTTGGCCCCTGGCGGGGCCAAAAACTGGAATTTTGTCGGGGTCGAAGGAAAGCACACTTGCCGGGGCCGAGCCGCACGTTTTGATGTATGGTTTGTGTGTCTGCGATCAGCGGTTCTCGAGATACGCTCGACCGAAATTTCGCTATAATAATAATAATAATAATAATAATAAGAAGAATAAACACGGTGGAGAGTAATAGTGCTCCCTTTCGGAGCACTAATAATAACTAGAAAATTCCAGCGCGCTGAAATTTCGAGAGTGCTCCGAAACCTGTGCCCACCGAACCGACAACGCTTGCACCTATCTGCAACACGAACACACCGTCACGCAGGGGACAGTCTCAGGAACGCTCTGATGCGATTTGGTGTGTCTACTATGAAAACTGAGGCCACAGTCACGAGTAGAAGTGTAAAGTTTAACTTTGATCGCAGTGGTTGGAAAATGAATGGGGGCTTATGGAGAGAAGAGGCTGCGCTGGCCTGACTCTGAGGCTCGCCCTTTAAATTTTACAAAGCGCTCAGGTTTATGGCCGGGATCGCAAGAGAGAGCACAAATTTGCCTACAAAACTGGAAAAAAGAATTTGTCTACTGCTTACGGTTTGGCCGGGAGCAGCGTGAAAAGAGCAAAATGAGAGGTGATTCTTCAGCGATCCCAAATTGACAGTTGGTCTCTCCCCACTCGAGCTGCATCGAAAACGCCAAACCCACGTGTTTTTGAGAGGGCCTGGATGAAAAACCATACAAGGCATCAACACGCTGTCGGGTACGGGCAGAGACCACAAGTTTTCCAGCGTTTTGGAGTTTGAATGAAGTTTCTACATCAACGCACGGCTTTACAGCGAATGTTTGTTTGAGGGTGTTTTTTTGAATTTTCTGGATTTTCCCATTCATTTCTTATGGGATTTTTTGCTCCCTTGGAAAACTTTTTAGCCAAAAAGTGTTATTTTTTCGTCAATCTTTGTCCGATTTCGGATTGTTATACACCAACGTGTGCGGGAGAGCGTCCCGAACAAATCTTCTATTCAACTTGTCCAGAATCTGGATCGTTTGCAGACAGTCGCGATTTAAAGGTTTTTTTCCATAAGGGCCCCATATAAAGTTGCGGTTGCCATGACGACGGCAACAGTCTGCAGACCCTTGGTTGGTGTCATTTTGACCAAAGTGTGTTTGACAAAGTGCTGGTGAAAAACGGTACAAGCTATCAACATGAAAGTCGGTACACAGACAGACCACAAGTTTCTTGAATTTTTGAAATTAAAATGAAGTTTCTACCTCAAAGTATGGCGACGTAGCGCATTTTTGTTTGAGGCGTTCCGATTTCCCCATTCATTCTTATGGGAAAAAGCGAAATTGCCCAAGTGCTAAACATTTGGCTCTAGGGAGACAACGCTTGCACCTATCTGCAATGTAGACACACCGTCACGCAGGGGACAGACTCAGGAACGCCCTGATGCGATTTGGTGTGTCTACTATGAAAACTGAGGCCACAGTCGCGAGTAGAAGTGTAAAGTTTAACTTTGATCGCAGTGGTTGGAAAATGAATGGGGCCTTATGGAGAGAAGAGGCTGCGCTGGCCTGACTCTGAGGCTCGCCGTTTAAATTTTACAAAGCGCTCAGGTTTATGGCCGGCATCGCACGAGAGAGCACAAATTTACCTACAAAAGTGGAAAAAAGAATTTGTCTACTGCTTACGGTTTGGCCGGGAGCAGCGTGAAAAGAGCAAAATGAGAGGTGATTTTTCAGTCATCCCGCACTCTGACAGTTGGTCTCTCCCCACTCTAACTTTTCAAAAAACGCCAAACCCACGTGTTTTTGAGACGGCCTGGATGAAAAATGACACAAGATATCAACACGCTGCCGGGTACGGGCAGAGACGACAAGTTTTCCTGCGTTTTGAAGTTTGAACGAAGTTTCTACGACAACGTATGGCTTGGCAGCGAATGTTTGTTTGAGGGCGATTTTTTGAATTTTCTGGTTTTTCCCATTCATTTCTTATGGGATTTTTTGCTCTTTCTGAGCACTTTTTGGCGAAAAAGTGTTATTTTTTCGTCAATCTTTGTCAATTTTTAGGCTGCTATATACCAACGCGTGCGGGAGAGCGTCCCGAACAATTCTTCTTTTTAACTTGTCCAGAATCTGGATCGTTTGGCCACAGCGGCCAATTAACTGATTTTTGCCAGTTTTTGGCCCCTGGCGGGGCCAAAAACTGGAATTTTGTCGGGGTCGAAGGAAAGCACACGTGCCGGGGCCGAGCCGCACGTTTTGATGTATCGTTTGTGTGTCTGCGATCAGCGGTTCTCGAGATACGCTCGACCGAAATTTCGCTATAATAATAATAATAATAATAATAATAACTAGAAAATTCCAGCGCGCTGAAATTTCGAGAGTGCTCCGAAACCTGTGCCCACCATAGAGTCACTAGCTGCCCCAACTCACCCCCCGCCAGAGCCGAAGGAGTATTGCTCTTTTCGGCCATAGCTTTGTATTAACATGCATGTGTGAGAGAGACCGAGTGTGTGTGTGAGTGTGCCTGAAGTGTTTGTGTGTCTGTATGAGGTCATCAATCAGCCTGCTCCAGCAGGACACTGTCAGCAGGGGAGAGAGAGTAGCAGGGAATTCACCAAATGAGTTTTGAGAAGGTGCTGGTGAAAAACGATACAAGCTATCGACATGAAACCCGGTACACAGACAGACCACAAGATTCTTTAATTTTTGAAATTAAAATGAAGTTTCTATCTCAAAGTATGGCGACGTAGCGCATTTTTGTTTGAGGCGTTCCGATTTTCTTATTCATTCTTATGGGAAAAAGCGAAATTGCCCAAGTGCTAAACATTTGGCTCTAGGGAGACAACACTTGCAGCTATCTGCAATACAAACACACCGTCACGCAGGGGACAGTCTCAGGAACGCCCTGATGCGATTTGGTGTGTCTACTATGAAAACTGAGGCCACAGTCGCGAGTAGAAGTGTAAAGTTTAACTTTGATCGCAGTGGTTGGAAAATGAATGGGGGCTTATGGAGAGAAGAGGCTGCGCTGGCCTGACTCTGAGGCTCGCCGTTTAAATTTTACAAAGCGCTCAGGTTTATGGCCGGCATCGCACGAGAGAGCACAAATGTACCTAGAAAAGTGGAAAAAAGAATTTGTCTACTGCTTACGGTTTGGCCGGGAGCAGCGTGAAAAGAGCAAAATGAGAAGTGATTCTTCAGCGATCCCAAATTGACAGTTGGTCTCTCCCCACTCGAGCTGCATCGAAAACGCCAAACCCACGTGTTTTTGAGAGGGCCTGGATGAAAAACCATACAAGGTATCGACACGCCGTCGGGTACGGGCAGAGACCACAAGTTTTCCAGCGTTTTGGAGTTTGAATGAAGTTTCTACATCAACGCACGGCTTTACAGCGAATGTTTGTTTGAGGGTGATTTTTTAAATTTTCTGGATTTTCCCATTCATTTCTTATGGGATTTTTTGCTCCTTCGGAAAACTTTTTAGCCAAAAAGTGTTATTTTTTCGTCAATCTTTGTCCGATTTCGGATTGTTATACACCAACGCGTGCGGGAGAGCGTCCCGAACAAATCTTCTATTCAACTTGTCCAGAATCTGGATCGTTTGCCGACAGTCGCGATTTAAAGGTTTTTTTCCATAAGGGCCCCATATAAAGCTGCGGTTGCCATGACGACGGCAACAGTCTGCAGACCCTTGGTCTGTGTCATTTTGACCAAAGTGTGTTTGAGAAGGTGATGGTGAAAAACGATACAAGCTATCGACATGAAACTCGGTACACAGACAGACCACAAGTTTCTTGAAATTTTAAAATTAAAATGAAGTTTCTACCTCAAAGTATGGTGACGTAGCGCATTTTTGTTTGAGGAGTTCCGATTTCCCCATTCATTCTTATGGGAAAAAGCGAAATTGCCCAAGTGCTAAACATTTGGCTCTAGGGAGACAACACTTGCACCTATCTGCAATATGAACACACCGTCACGCAGGGGACAGTCTGAGGAACGCCCTGATGCGATTTGGTGTGTGTTTGATGAAAACTGAGGCCACAGTCGCGAGTAGAAGTGTAAAGTTTAACTTTGATCGCAGTGGTTGGAAAATGAATGGGGGCTTATGGAGAGAAGAGGCTGCGCTGGCCTGACTCTGAGGCTCGCCGTTTAAATTTTACAAAGCGCTCCGGTTTATGGCCGGCATCGCATGAGAGAGCACAAATTTGCCTACAAAACTGGAAAAAAGAATTTGTCTACTGCTTACGGTTTGGCCGGGAGCAGCGTGAAAAGAGCAAAATGAGAGGTGATTTTTCAGTCATCCCGCACTCTGACAGTTGGTCTCTCCCCACTCTAACTTTTCAAAAAACGCCAAACCCACGTGTTTTTGAGACGGCCTGGATGAAAAACGACACAAGGTATCAACACGCTGTCGGGTACGGGCAGAGACGACAAGTTTTCCTGCGTTTTGAAGTTTAAACGAAGTTTCTACGACAACGTATGGCTTGGCAGCGAATGTTTGTTTGAGGGCGATTTTTTGATTTTTCTGGTTTTTCCCATTCATTTCTTATGGGATTTTTTGCTCTTTCTGAGCACTTTTTGGCTAAAAAGTGTTATTTTTTCGTCAATCTTTGTCAATTTTTAGGCTGCTATATACCAACGCGTGCGGGAGAGCGTCCCGAACAATTCTTCTTTTTAACTTGTCCAGAATCTGGATGGTTTGGCGACAGCGGCCAATTAACTGATTTTGCCAGTTTTTGGCCCCTGGCGGGGCCAAAAACTGGAATTTTGTCGGGGTCGAAGGAAAGCACACTTGCCGGGGCCGAGCCGCACGTTTTGATGTATGGTTTGTGTGTCTGCGATCAGCGGTTCTCGAGATACGCTCGACCGAAATTTCGCTATAATAATAATAATAATAATAAGAAGAATAAACACGGTGGAGAGTAATAGTGCTCCCTTTCGGAGCACTAATAAGAAGAATAAACACGGTGGAGAGTAATAGTGCTCCCTTTCGGAGCACTAATAAACACGGTGTAGAATAATAGTGCTCCCTTTCGGAGCACTAATAACTAGAAAATTCCAGCGCGCTGAAATTTCGAGAGTGCTCCGAAACCTGTGCCCACCATCGAGTCACTAGCTGCCCCAACCCCCCCCAACCCCGCCAGAGCCGAAGGAGAATTGCTCTTTTCGGCCATAGCTTTGTATTAACATGCATGTGTGAGAGAGACCGAGTGTGTGTGTTAGTGTGCCTGAAGTGTTTGTGTGTCTGTATGAGGTCATCAGTTAGCCTGCTCCAGCAGGACACTGTCAGCAGGGGAGAGAGAGTAGCAGGGAATTCACCAAATGAGCTTTGAGAAGGTGCTGGTGAAAAACGATACAAGTTCTCAACATGAAACTCGGTACACAGACAGACCACAAGTTCCTTGAATTTTTGAAATTAAAATGAAGTTTGTACCTCAAAGTATGGCGACGTAGCGCATTTTTGTTTGAGGCGTTCCGATTTTCCCATTCATTCTTATGGGAAAAAGCGAAATTGCCCAAGTGCTAAACATTTGGCTCTAGGGAGACAACGCTTGCACCTATCTGCAATACAAACACACCGTCACGCAGGGGACAGTCTCAGGAACGCCCTGATGCGATTTGGTGTGTCTACTATGAAAACTGAGGCCACAGTCACGAGTAGAAGTGTAAAGTTTAACTTTGATCGCAGTGGTCGGAAAATGAATGGGGGCTTATGGAGAGAAGAGGCTGCGCTGGCCTGACTCTGAGGCTCGCCGTTTAAATTTTACAAAGCGCTCAGGTTTATGGCCGGCATCGCCCGAGAGAGCACAAATTTGCCTACAAAACTGGAAAAAAGAATTTGTCTACTGCTTACGGTTTGGCCGGGAGCAGCGTGAAAAGAGCAAAATGAGAGGTGATTCTTCAGCGATCCCAAATTGACAGTTGGTCTCTCCCCACTCGAGCTGCATCGAAAACGCCAAACCCACGTGTTTTTGAGAGGGCCTGGATGAAAAACCATACAAGGTATCGACATGCTGTCGGGTACAGCCAGAGACCACAAGTTTTCCTGCGTTTTGGAGTTTGAATGAAGTTTCTGCATCAACGCACGGCTTTACAGCGAATGTTTGTTTGAGGGTGATTTTTTGAATTTTCTGGATTTTCCCATTCATTTCTTATGGGATTTTTTGCTCCTTCGGAAAACTTTTTAGACAAAAAGTGTTATTTTTTCGTCAATCTTTGTCCGATTTCGGATTGTTATACACCAACGCGTGCGGGAGAGCCTCCCGAACAAATCTTCTATTCAACTTGTCCAGAATCTGGATCGTTTGCCGACAGTCGCGATTTAAAGGTTTTTTTCCATAAGGGCCCCATACAAAGCTGCGGTTGCCATGACGACGGTGACAGTCTGCAGACCCTTGGTCTGTGTCATTTTGACCAAAGTGTGTTTGACAAAGTGCTGGTGAAAAACGGTACAAGCTATCAACATGAAAGTCGGTACATAGACAGACCACAAGTTTCTTGAATTTTTGAAATTAAAATGAAGTTTCTGCCTCAAAGTATGGCGACGTAGCGCATTTTTGTTTGAGGCATTTCGATTTCCCCATTCATTCTTATGGGAAAAAGCGAAATTGCCCAAGTGCTAAACATTTGGCTCTAGGGAGACAACACTTGCACCTATCTGCAAAATGAACACACCGTCATGCAGGGGACAGTCTGAGGAACGCCCTGATGCTATTTGGTGTGTGTATGATGAAAACTGAGGCCACAGTCACGAGTAGAAGTGTAAAGTTTAACTTTGATCGCAGCGGTTGGAAAATGAATGGGGGCTTATGGAGAGAAGAGGCTGCGCTGGCCTGACTCTGAGGCTCGCCGTTTAAATTTTACAAAGCGCTCAGGTTTATGGCCGGCATCGCACGAGAGAGCACAAATTTGCCTACAAAAGTGGAAAAAAGAATTTGTCTACTGCTTATGGTTTGGCCGGGAGCAGCGTGAAAAGAGCAAAATGAGAGGTGATTTTTCAGTCATCCCGCACTCTGACAGTTGGTCTCTCCCCACTCTAACTTTTCAAAAAACGGCAAACCCACGTGTTTTTGAGACGGTCTGGATGAAAAACGACACAAGGTATCAACACGCTGTCGGGTACGGGCAGAGACGACAAGTTTTCCTACGTTTTGAAGTTTGAACGAATTTTGTACGACAACGTATGACTTGGCAGCGAATGTTTGTTTGAGGGCGATTTTTTGAAATTTGTGGTTTTTCCCATTCATTTCTTATGGGATTTTTTGCTCTTTCTGAGCACTTTTTGGCTAAAAAGTGTTATTTTTTCGTCAATCTTTGTCAATTTTTAGGCTGCTATATACCAACGCGTGCGGGAGAGCGTCCCGAACAATTCTTCTTTTTAACTTGTCCAGAATCTGGATCGTTTGGCGACAGCAGCCAATTAACTGATTTTTGCCAGTTTTTGGCCCCTGGCGGGGCCAAAAACTGGAATTTTGTCGGGGTCGAAGGAAAGCACACTTGCCGGGGCCGAGCCGCACGTTTTGATGTATGGTTTGTGTGTCTGCGATCAGCGGTTCTCGAGATACGCTCGACCGAAATTTCGCTATAATAATAATAATAATAACTAGAAAATTCCAGCGCGCTGAAATTTCGAGAGTGCTCCGAAACCTGTGCCCACCATCGAGTCACTAGCTGCCCCAACCCCCCCCCCCCCCCCACCCCCCCGCCAGAGCCGAAGGAGAATTGCTCTTTTCGGCCATAACTTTGTATGAACATGCATGTGTGAGAGAGGCCGAGTGTGTGTGTGATTTGCCTGAAGTGTTTGTGTGTCTGTATGAGGTCATCAGTCAGCCTGCTCCAGCAGGACACTGTCAGCAGGGGAGAGAGAGTAGCAGGGAATTCACCAAACGAGCTTTGAGAAGGTGCTGGTGAAAAACGATACAAGCTATCGACATGAAACTCGGTACACAGACAGACCACAAGTTTCTTGAATTTTTGAAATTAAAATGAAGTGTCTACCTCAAAGTATGGCGACGTAGCGCATTTTTGTTTGAGGCGTTCCGATTTCCCCATTCATTCTTATGGGAAAAAGCGAAATTGCCCAAGTGCTAAACATTTGGCTCTAGGGAGACAACGCTTGCACCTATCTGCAATATGAACACACCGTCACACAGGGGACAGTCGGAGGAACGCCCTGATGCGATTTGGTGTGTCTACTATGAAAACTGAGGCCACAGTCGCGAGTAGAAGTGTAAAGTTTAACTTTGATCGCAGTGGTTGGAAAATGAATGGGGCCTTATGGAGAGAAGAGGCCGCGCTGGCCTGACTCTGAGGCTCGCCGTTTAAATTTTACAAAGCGCTCAGGTTTATGGCCGGCATCGCACGAGAGAGCACAAATTTGCCCACAAAAGTGGAAAAAAGAATTTGTCTACTGCTTACGGTTTGGCCGGGAGCAGCGTGAAAAGAGCAAAATGAGAGGTGATTTTTCAGTCATCCCGCACTCTGACAGTTGGTCTCTCCCCACTCTAACTTTTCAAAAAACGCCAAACCCACGTGTTTTTGAGACGGTCTGGATGAAAAGCGACACAAGGTATCAACACGCTGTCGTGTACGGGCAGAGACGACAAGTTTTCCTACGTTTTGAAGTTTGAACGAATTTTGTACGACAACGTATGACTTGGCAGCGAATGTTTGTTTGAGGGCGATTTTTTGAAATTTGTGGTTTTTCCCATTCATTTCTTATGGGATTTTTTGCTCTTTCTGAGCACTTTTTGGCTAAAAAGTGTTATTTTTTCGTCAATCTTTGTCAATTTTTAGGCTGCTATATACCAACGCGTGCGGGAGAGCGTCCCGAACAATTCTTCTTTTTAACTTGTCCAGAATCTGGATGGTTTGGCCACAGCGGCCAATTAACTGATTTTTGCCAGTTTTTGGCCCCTGGCGGGGCCAAAAACTGGAATTTTGTCGGGGTCGAAGGAAAGCACACTTGCCGGGGCCGAGCCGCACGTTTTGATGTATGGTTTGTGTGTCTGCGATCAGCGGTTCTCGAGATACGCTCGACCGAAATTTCGCTATAATAATAATAATAATAATAATAATAAGAAGAAGAATAAACACGGTGGAGAGTAATAGTGCTCCCTTTCGGAGCACTAACTAGAAAATTCCAGCGCGCAGAAATTTCGAGAGTGCTCCGAAACCTGTGCCCACCATCAAGTCACGAGCTGGCCCAACCCCATACTTGTGCCTGGACCGCCCAACACTGTGTATTTGCTGTCCCTGCTACTCAGAGAGACCCCTGGTTTAACCCTATCAGCTGTATGATAGGAAAGTAGTTGGTGTGCCTGAAGTGTTTGCGTGTCTGTATGAGGTCATCAGTCAGCCTGCTCCAGCAGGACACTGTCAGCAGGGGAGAGAGAGTAGCAGGGAATTCACCAAATGAATTGAGAAGGTGCTGGTGAAAAACGATGCAAGTTCTCAACATGAAACTCGGTACACAGACAGACCACAAGTTTCTTGAATTTTTGAAATTAAAATGAAGTTTCTACCTCAAAGTATGGCGACGTAGCGCAGTTTTGTTTGAGGCATTCCGATTTTCCCATTCATTCTTATGGGAAAAAGTGAAATTGCCCAAGTGCTAAACATTTGGCTCTAGGGAGACAACGCTTGCACCTATCTGCAATACAAACACACCGTCACGCAGGGGACAGTCTCAGGAACGCCCTGATGCGATTTGGTGTGTCTCCTATGAAAACTGAGGCCACAGTCACGAGTAGAATTGTAAAGTTTAACTTTGATCGCAGTGGTCGGAAAATGAATGGGGGCTTATGGAGAGAAGAGGCTGCGCTGGCCTGACTCTGAGGTTCGCCGTTTAAATTTTACAAAGCGCTCAGGTTTATGGCCGGCATCGCCCAACAGAGCACAAATTTGCCTACAAAACTGGAAAAAAGAATTTGTCTACTGCTTACGGTTTGGCCGGGAGCAGCGTGAAAAGAGCAAAATGAGAGGTGATTCTTCAGCGATCCCAAATTGACAGTTGGTCTCTCCCCACTCGAGCTGCATCGAAAACGCCAAACCCACATGTTTTTGAGAGGGCCTGGATGAAAAACCATACAAGGTATCGACACGCTGTCGGGTACGGGCAGAGACCACAAGTTTTCCAGCGTTTTGGAGTTTGAATGAAGTTTCTACATCAACGCACGGCTGTACAGCGAATGTTTGTTTGAGGGTGATTTTTTGAATTTTCTGGATTTTCCCATTCATTTCTTATGGGATTTTTTGCTCCTTCGGAAAACTTTTTAGCCAAAAAGTGTTATTTTTTCGTCAATCTTTGTCCGATTTCAGATTGTTATACACCAACGCGTGCGGGAGAGCGTCCCGAACAAATCTTCTATTCAACTTGTCCAGAATCTGGATCGTTTGCCGACAGTCGCGATTTAAAGGTTTTTTTCCATAAGGGCCCCATATAAAGTTGCGGTTGCCATGACGACGGCGACAGTCTGCAGACCCTTGGTCTGTGTCATTTTGACCAAAGTGTGTTTGAGAAGGTGCTGGTGAAAAACGGTACAAGCTATCAACAAGAAAGTCGGTACATAGACAGACCACAAGTTTCTTGAATTTTTGAAATTAAAATGAAGTTTCTACCTCAAAGCATGGCGACATAGCGCATTTTTGTTTGAGGCGTTCCGATTTTCCCATTCATTCTTATGGGAAAAAGCGAAATTGCTCAAGTGCTAAACATTTGGCTCTAAGGAGACAACACTTGCACCTATCTGCAACATGAACACACCGTCACGCAGGGGACAGTCTCAGGAACGCCCTGATGCGATTTGGTGTGTGTATGATGAAAACTGAGGCCACAGTCGCGAGTAGAAGTGTAAAGTTTAACTTTGATCGCAGTGGTTGGAAAATGAATGGGGCCTTATGGAGAGAAGAGGCTGCGCTGGCCTGACTCTGAGGCTCGCCGTTTAAATTTTACAAAGCGCTCAGGTTTATGGCCGGCATCGCACGAGAGAGCACAAATTTGCCTACAAAACTGGAAAAAAGAATTTGTCTACTGCTTACGGTTTGGCCGGGAGCAGCGTGAAAAGAGCAAAATGAGAGGTGATTTTTCAGTCATCCCGCACTCTGACAGTTGGTCTCTCCCCACTCTAACTTTTCAAAAAACGGCAAACCCACGTGTTTTTGAGAAGGTCTGGATGAAAAGCGACACAAGGTATCAACACGCTGTCGGGTACGGGCAGAGACGACAAGTTTTCCTACGTTTTGAAGTTTGAACGAATTTTGTACGACAACGTATGACTTGGCAGCGAATGTTTGTTTGAGGGCGATTTTTTGAATTTTGTGGTTTTTCCCATTCATTTCTTATGGGATTTTTTGCTCTTTCTGAGCACTTTTTGGCTAAAAAGTGTTATTTTTTCGTCAATCTTTGTCAATTTTTAGGCTGCTATATACCAACGCGTGCGGGAGAGCGTCCCGAACAATTCTTCTTTTTAACTTGTCCAGAATCTGGATCGTTTGGCGACAGCGGCCAATTAACTGATTTTTGCCAGTTTTTGGCCCCTGACGGGGCCAAAAACTGGAATTTTGTCGGGGTCAAAGGAAAGCACACTTGCCGGGGCCGAGCCGCACGTTTTGATGTATGGTTTGTGTGTCTGCGATCAGCGGTTCTCGAGATACGCTCGACCGAAATTTCGCTATAATAATAATAATAATAAGAAGAATAAACACGGTGTAGAATAATAGTGCTCCTTTTCGGAGCACTAATAAGAAGAATAAACACGGTGTAGAATAATAGTGCTCCTTTTCGGAGCACTAATAACTAGAAAATTCCAGCGCGCTGAAATTTCGAGAGTGCTCCGAAACCTGTGCCCACCATCGAGTCACTAGCTGCCCTCCCCCCCCTTGGCCGAAGGAGAATTGCTCTTTTCGGCCATAACTTTGTATTAACATGCATGTATGAGAGAGACCGAGTGTGTGTGTGAGTGTGCCTGAAGTGTTTGTGTGTCTGTATGAGGTCATCAATCAGCCTGCTCCAGCAGGACACTGTCAGCAGGGGAGAGAGAGTAGCAGGGAATTCAACAAATGAGCTTTGAGAAGGTGCTGGTGAAAAACGGTACAAGCTATCGACATGAAACCTGGTACACAGACAGACCACAGGTTTCTTGAATTTTTGAAATTAAAATTAAGTTTCTATCTCAAAGTATGGCGACGTAGCGCATTTTTGTTTGAGGCGTTCCGATTTTCTCATTCATTCTTATGGGAAAAAGCGAAATTGCCCAAGTGCTAAACATTTGGCTCTAGGGAGACAACGCTTGCACCTATCTACAATTCGAACACACCGTCACGCAGGGGACAGTCTCAGGAACACCCTGATGCGATTTGGTGTGTGTACAATGAAAACTGAGGCCACAGTCGCGAGTAGAATTGTAAAGTTTAACTTTGATCGCAGTGGTTGGAAAATGAATGGGGGCTTATGGAGAGAAGAGGCTGCGCTGGCCTGACTCTGAGGTTCGCCGTTTAAATTTTACAAAGCGCTCAGGTTTATGGCCAGCATCGCACGAGAGAGCACAAATTTGCCTACAAAAGTGGAAAAAAGAATTTGTCTACTGCTTACGGTTTGGCCGGGAGCAGCGTGAAAAGAGCAAAATGAGAAGTGATTCTTCAGCGATCCCAAATTCACAGTTGGTCTCTCCCCACTCGAGCTGCATCGAAAACGCCAAACCCACGTGTTTTTGAGAGGGCCTGGATGAAAAACCATACAAGGTATCGACACGCTGTCGGGTACGGGCAGAGACCACAAGTTTTCCAGCGTTTTAGAGTTTGAATGAAGTTTCTACATCAACGCACGGCTTTACAGCGAATGTTTGTTTGAGGGTGATTTTTTGAATTTTCTGGATTTTCCCATTCATTTCTTATGGGATTTTTTGCTCCTTTGGAAAACTTTTTAGCCAAAAAGTGTTATTTTTTCGTCAATCTTTGTCCGATTTCGGATTGTTATACACCAACGCGTGCCTGAGAGCGTCCCGAACAAATCTTCTATTCAACTTGTCCAGAATCTGGATCGTTTGCCCACAGTCGCGATTTAAAGGTTTTTTTCCATAAGGGCCCCATATAAAGCAGCGGTTGCCATGACGACGGTGACTGTCTGCAGACCCTTGGTCTGTGTCATTTTGGCCAAAGTGTGTTTGAGAAGGTGCTGGTGAAAAACGATACAAGCTATCGACATGAAACTCGGTACACAGACACACCACAAGTTTCTTGAATTTTTAAAATTGAAATGAAGTTTGTACCTCAAAGTATGGCGACGTAGCGCATTTTTGTTTGAGGCGTTCCGATTTTCCCATTCATTCTTATGGGAAAAAGCGAAATTGCCCAAGTGCTAAACAGTTGGCTCTAGGGAGACAACACTTGCACCTATCTGCAATATGAACACGCCGTCACGCAGGGGACAGTCTCAGGAACGCCCTGATGTGATTTGGTGTGTGTATGATGAAAACTGAGGCCACAGTCGCGAGTAGAAGTGTAAAGTTTAACTTTGATCGCAGTGATCGGAAAATGAATGGGGCCTTATGGAGAGAAGAGGCTGCGCTGGCCTGACTCTGAGGCTCGCCGTTTAAATTTTACAAAGCGCTCAGGTTTATGGCCGGCATCGCACGAGAGAGCACAAATTTGCCTACAAAAGTGGAAAAAATAATTTGTCTACTGCTTACGGTTTGGCCGGGAGCAGCGTGAAAAGAGCAAAATGAGAGGTGATTTTTCAGTCATCCCGCACTCTGACAGTTGGTCTCTCCCCACTCTAACTTTTCAAAAAACGCCAAACCCACGTGTTTTTGAGACGGCCTGGATGAAAAACGACACAAGATATCAACACGCTGCCGGGTACGGGCAGAGACGACAAGTTTTCCTGCGTTTTGAAGTTTGAACGAAGTTTCTACGACAACGTATGGCTTGGCAGCGAATGTTTGTTTGAGGGCGATTTTTTGAATTTTCTGGTTTTTCCCATTCATTTCTTATGGGATTTTTTGCTCTTTCTGAGCACTTTTTGGCTAAAAAGTGTTATTTTTTCGTCAATCTTTGTCAATTTTTAGGCTGCTATATACCAACGCGTGCGGGAGAGCGTCCCGAACAATTCTTCTTTTTAACTTGTCCAGAATCTGGATGGTTTGGCCACAGCGGCCAATTAAATGATTTTTGCCAGTTTTTGGCCCCTGGCGGGGCCAAAAACTGGAATTTTGTCGGGGTCGAAGGAAAGCACACTTGCCGGGGCCGAGCCGCACGTTTTGATGTATGGTTTGTGTGTCTGCGATCAGCGGTTCTCGAGATACGCTCGACCGAAATTTCGCTATAATAATAATAATAATAATAAGAAGAATAAACACGGTGGAGAGTAATAGTGCTCCCTTTCGGAGCACTAATAACTAGAAAATTCCAGCGCGCTGAAATTTCGAGAGTGCTCCGAAACCTGTGCCCACCGAACCGACAACGCTTGCACCTATCTGCAACACGAACACACCATCACGCAGGGGAGAGTCTGAGGAACGCCCTGATGCGATTTGGTGTGTCTACTATGAAAACTGAGGCCACAGTCACGAGTAGAAGTGTAAAGTTTAACTTTGATCGCAGTGGTCGGAAAATGAATGGGGGCTTATGGAGAGAAGAGGCTGCGCTGGCCTGACTTGAGGCTCGCCGTTTAAATTTTACAAAGCGCTCAGGTTTATGGCCGGCATCGCCCGAGAGAGCACAAATTTGCCTACAAAACTGGAAAAAAGAATTTGTCTACTGCTTACGGTTTGGCCGGGAGCAGCGTGAAAAGAGCAAAATGAGAGGTGATTCTTCAGCGATCCCAAATTGACAGTTGGTCTCTCCCCACTCGAGCTGCATCAAAAACGCCAAACCCACGTGTTTTTGAGAGGGCCTGGATGAAAAACCATACAAGGTATCGACACGCTGTCGGGTACGGGCAGAGACCACAAGTTTTCCAGCGTTTTGGAGTTTGAGTGAAGTTTCTACATCAACGCACGGCTTTACAGCGAATGTTTGTTTGAGGGTGATTTTTTGAATTTTCTGGATTTTCCCATTCATTTCTTATGGGATTTTTTGCTCCTTCGGAAAACTTTTTAGCCAAAAAGTGTTATTTTTTCGTCATTCTTTGTCCGATTTCGGATTGTTATACACCAACGCGTGCAGGAGAGCGTCCCGAACAAATCTTCTATTCAACTTGTCCAGAATCTGGATCGTTTGCCCACAGTCGCGATTTAAAGGTTTTTTTCCATAAGGGCCCCATATAAAGCTGCGGTTGCCATGACGACGGCAACAGTCTGCAGACCCTTGGTCTGTGTCATTTTGACCAAAGTGTGTTTGAGAAGGTGCTGGTGAAAAACGATACACGCTATCGACATGAAACTCGGTACACAGACAGACCACAAGTTTCTTGAAATTTTAAAATTAAAATGAAGTTTCTACCTCAAAGTATGGTGACGTAGCGCATTTTTGTTTGAGGAGTTCCGATTTCCCCATTCATTCTTATGGGAAAAAGCGAAATTGCCCAAGTGCTAAACATTTGGCTCTAGGGAGACAACACTTGCACCTATCTGCAATATGAACACACCGTCACGCAGGGGACAGTCTGAGGAACGCCCTGATGCGATTTGGTGTGTGTTTGATGAAAACTGAGGCCACAGTCGCGAGTAGAAGTGTAAAGTTTAACTTTGATCGCAGTGGTTGGAAAATGAATGGGGGCTTATGGAGAGAAGAGGCTGCGCTGGCCTGACTCTGAGGCTCGCCGTTTAAATTTTACAAAGCGCTCCGGTTTATGGCCGGCATCGCATGAGAGAGCACAAATTTGCCTACAAAACTGGAAAAAAGAATTTGTCTACTGCTTACGGTTTGGCCGGGAGCAGCGTGAAAAGAGCAAAATGAGAGGTGATTTTTCAGTCATCCCGCACTCTGACAGTTGGTCTCTCCCCACTCTAACTTTTCAAAAAAAGCCAAACCCACGTGTTTTTGAGACGGCCTGGATGAAAAACGACACAAGGTATCAACACGCTGTCGGGTACGGGCAGAGACGACAAGTTTTCCTGCGTTTTGAAGTTTAAACGAAGTTTCTACGACAACGTATGGCTTGGCAGCGAATGTTTGTTTGAGGGCGATTTTTTGAATTTTCTGGTTTTTCCCATTCATTTCTTATGGGATTTTTTGCTCTTTCTGAGCACTTTTTGGCTAAAAAATGTTATTTTTTCGTCAATCTTTGTCAATTTTTAGGCTGCTATATACCAACGCGTGCGGGAGAGCGTCCCGAACAATTCTTCTTTTTAACTTGTCCAGAATCTGGATGGTTTGGCGACAGCGGCCAATTAACTGATTTTGCCAGTTTTTGGCCCCTGGCGGGGCCAAAAACTGGAATTTTGTCGGGGTTGAAGGAAAGCACACTTGCCGGGGCCGAGCCGCACGTTTTGATGTATCGTTTGTGTGTCTGCGATCAGCGGTTCTCGAGATACGCTCGACCGAAATTTCGCTATAATAATAAGAAGAATAAACACGGTGTAGAATAATAGTGCTCCTTTTCGGAGCACTAATAAGAAGAAGAATAAACACGGTGGAGAGTAATAGTGCTCCCTTTCGGAGCACTAATAATAATAAGAAGAATAAACACGGTGTAGAATAATAGTGCTCCTTTTCGGAGCACTAATAATAAGAAGAATAAACACGGTGGAGAGTAATAGTGCTCCCTTTCGGAGCACTAATAAACACGGTGGAGAGTAATAGTGCTCCCTTTCGGAGCACTAACTAGAAAATTCCAGCGCGCTGAAATTTCGAGAGTGCTCCGAAACCTGTGCCCACCATCGAGTCACTAGCTGCCCCAACCCCCCCCCCCCACCCCCCCGCCAGAGCCGAAGGAGAATTGCTCTTTTCGGCCATAACTTTGTATGAACATGCATGTGTGAGAGAGACCGAGTGTGTGTGTGATTTGCCTGAAGTGTTTGTGTGTCTGTATGAGGTCATCAGTCAGCCTGCGCCAGCAGGACACTGTCAGCAGGGGAGAGAGAGTAGCAGGGAATTCACCAAACGAGCTTTGAGAAGGTGCTGGTGAAAAACGATACAAGCTATCGACATGAAACTCGGTACACAGACAGACCACAAGTTTCTTGAATTTTTGAAATTAAACTGAAGTTTCTACCTCAAAGTATGGCGACGTAGCGCATTTTTGTTTGAGGCGTTCCGATTTCCCCATTCATTCTTATGGGAAAAAGCGAAATTGCCCAAGTGCTAAACATTTGGCTCTAGGGAGACAACGCTTGCACCTATCTGCAATATGAACACACCGTCACACAGGGGACAGTCGGAGGAACGCCCTGATGCGATTTGGTGTGTCTACTATGAAAACTGAGGCCACAGTCGCGAGTAGAAGTGTAAAGTTTAACTTTGATCGCAGTGGTTGGAAAATGAATGGGGGCTTATGGAGAGAAGAGGCTGCGCTGGCCTGACTCTGAGGCTCGCCGTTTAAATTTTACAAAGCGCTCAGGTTTATGGCCGGCATCGCACGAGAGAGCACAAATTTGCCTACAAAAGTGGAAAAAAGAATTTGTCTACTGCTTACGGTTTGGCCGGGAGCAGCGTGAAAAGAGCAAAATGAGAGGTGATTTTTCAGTCATCCCGCACTCTGACAGTTGGTCTCTCCCCACTCTAACTTTTCAAAAAACGCCAAATCCACGTGTTTTTGAGACGGCCTGGATGAAAAACGACACAAGGTATCAACACGCTGTCGGGTACGGGCAGAGACGACAAGTTTTCCTACGTTTTGAAGTTTGAACGAAGTTTCTACGACAACGTATGGCTTGGCAGCGAATGTTTGTTTGAGGGCGATTTTTTGATTTTTCTGGTTTTTCCCATTCATTTCTTATGGGATTTTTTGCTCTTTCTGAGCACTTTTTGGCTAAAAAGTGTTATTTTTTCGTCAATCTTTGTAAATTTTTAGGCTGCTATATACCAACGCGTGCGGGAGTGTGTCCCGAACAATTCTTCTTTTTAACTTGTCCAGAATCTGGATGGTTTGGCGACAGCGGCCAATTAACTGATTTTGCCAGTTTTTGGCCCCTGGCGGGGCCAAAAACTGGAATTTTGTCGGGGTCAAAGGAAAGCACACTTGCCGGGGCCGAGCCGCACGTTTTGATGTATCGTTTGTGTGTCTGCGATCAGCGGTTCTCGAGATACGCTCGACCGAAATTTCGCTATAATAATAATAACTAGAAAATTCCAGCGCGCTGAAATTTCGAGAGTGCTCCGAAACCTGTGCCCACCATCGAGTCACTAGCTGCCCCAACCCCCCCCCCGCCAGAGCCGAAGGAGAATTGCTCTTTTCGGCCATAGCTTTGTATTAACATGCATGTGTGAGAGAGACCGAGTGTGTGTGTGAGTGTGCCTGAAGTGTTTGTTTGTCTGTATGAGGTCATCAATCAGCCTGCTCCAGCAGGACACTGTCAGCAGGGGAGAGAGAGTAGCAGGGAATTCACCAAATGAGCTTTGAGAAGGTGCTGGTGAGAAACGATACAAGCTATCGACATGAAACTCGGTACACAGACAGACCACAAGTTTCTTGAATTTTTGAAATTAAAATGAAGTTTCTACCTCAAAGTATGGCGACGTAGCGCATTTTTGTTTGAGGCGTTCTGATTTCCCCATTCATTCTTATGGGAAAAAGCAAAATTGGCCAAGTGCTAAACATATGGCTCTAGGGAGACACCGCTTGCACCTATCTGCAACACGAACACACCGTCACGCAGGGGACAGTCTGAGGAACGCCCTGATGCGATTTGGTGTGTGTACGATGAAAACTGAGGCCACAGTCGCGAGTAGAAGTGTAAAGTTTAACTTTGATCGCAGTGGTTGGAAAATGAATGGGGGCTTATGGAGAGAAGAGGCTGCGCTGGCCTGACTCTGAGGCTCGCCGTTTAAATTTTACAAAGCGCTCAGGTTAATGGCCAGCATCGCACGAGAGAGCACAAATTTACCTACAAAAGTGGAAAAAAGAATTTGTCTACTGCTTACGGTTTGGCCAGGAGCAGCGTGAAAAGAGCAAAATGAGAGGTGATTCTTCCGCGATCCCAAATTGACAGTTGGTCTCTCCCCACTCGAGCTGCATCGAAAACGCCAAACCCACGTGTTTTTGAGACGGCCTGGATGAAAAACCATACAAGGTATCGTCACGCTGTCGGGTACGGGCAGAGACCACAAGTTTTCCTGCGTTTTGGAGTTTGAATGAAGTTTCTACATCAACGCACGGCTTTACAGCGAATGTTTGTTTGAGGGTGATTTTTTGAATTTTCTGGATTTTCCCATTCATTTCTTATGGGATTTTTTGCTCCTTCGGAAAACTTTTTAGCCAAAAAGTGTTATTTTTTCGTCAATCTTTGTCCGATTTCGGATTGTTATACACCAACGCGTGCGGGAGAGCGTCCCGAACAAATCTTCTATTCAACTTGTCCAGAATCTGGATCGTTTGCCCACAGTCGCGATTTAAAGGTTTTTTTCCATAAGGGCCCCATATAAAGCAGCGGTTGCCATGACGACGGCGACAGTCTGCAGACCCTTGGTCTGTGTCATTTTGACCAAAGTGTGTTTGACAAAGTGCTGGTGAAAAACGGTACAAGCTATCAACACGAAAGTCGGTACATAGACAGACCACAAGTTTCTTGAATTTTTGAAATTAAAATGAAGTTTCTACCTCAAAGTATGGCGACGTAGTGCATTTTTGTTTGAGGCGTTCCGATTTCCCCATTCATTCTTATGGGAAAAAGCGAAATTGCCCAAGTGCTAAACATTTGGCTCTAGGGAGACAACACTTGCACCTATCTGCAATACGAACACACCGTCACGCAGGGGACAGTCTGAGGAACGCCCTGATGCGATTTGGTGTGTGTATGATGAAAACTGAGGCCACAGTCACGAGTAGAAGTGTAAAGTTTAACTTTGATCGCAGCGGTTGGAAAATGAATGGGGGCTTATGGAGAGAAGAGGCTGCGCTGGCCTGACTCTGAGGCTCGCCGTTTAAATTTTACAAAGCGCTCAGGTTTATGGCCGGCATCGCACGAGAGAGCACAAATTTGCCTACAAAACTGGAAAAAAGAATTTGTCTACTGCTTACGGTTTGGCCGGGAGCAGCGTGAAAAGAGCAAAATGAGAGGTGATTTTTCAGTCATCCCGCACTCTGACAGTTGGTCTCTCCCCACTCTAACTTTTCAAAAAACGCCAAACCCACGTGTTTTTGAGACGGCCTGGATGAAAAACGACACAAGATATCAACATGCTGCCGGGTACGGGCAGAGACGACAAGTTTTCCTGCGTTTTGAAGTTTGAACGAAGTTTCTATGACAACGTATGGCTTGGCAGCGAATGTTTGTTTGAGGGCGATTTTTTGAATTTTGTGGTTTTTCCCATTCATTTCTTATGGGATTTTTTGCTCTTTCTGAGCACTTTTTGGCGAAAAAGTGTTATTTTTTCGTCAATCTTTGTCAATTTTTAGGCTGCTATATACCAACGCGTGCGGGAGAGCGTCCCGAACAATTCTTCTTTTTAACTTGTCCAGAATCTGGATCGTTTGGCGACAGCGGCCAATTAACTGATTTTTGCCAGTTTTTGGCCCCTGACGGGGCCAAAAACTGGAATTTTGTCGGGGTCAAAGGAAAGCACACTTGCCGGGGCCGAGCCGCACGTTTTGATGTATCGTTTGTGTGTCTGCGATCAGCGGTTCTCGAGATACGCTCGACCGAAATTTCGCTATAATAATAATAATAATAACTAGAAAATTCCAGCGCGCTGAAATTTCGAGAGTGCTCCGAAACCTGTGCCCACCGAACCGACAACGCTTGCACCTATCTGCAACACGAACACACCGTCACGCAGGGGACAGTCTCAGGAACGCCCTGATGCGATTTGGTGTGTCTACTATGAAAACTGAGGCCACAGTCACGAGTAGAAGTGTAAAGTTTAACTTTGATCGCAGTGGTTGGAAAATGAATGGGGGCTTATGGAGAGAAGAGGCTGCGCTGGCCTGACTCTGAGGCTCGCCCTTTAAATTTTACAAAGCGCTCAGGTTTATGGCCGGGATCGCAAGAGAGAGCACAAATTTGCCTACAAAACTGGAAAAAAGAATTTGTCTACTGCTTACGGTTTGGCCGGGAGCAGCGTGAAAAGAGCAAAATGAGAGGTGATTCTTCAGCGATCCCAAATTGACAGTTGGTCTCTCCCCACTCGAGCTGCATCGAAAACGCCAAACCCACGTGTTTTTGAGAGGGCCTGGATGAAAAACCATACAAGGCATCAACACGCTGTCGGGTACGGGCAGAGACCACAAGTTTTCCAGCGTTTTGGAGTTTGAATGAAGTTTCTACATCAACGCACGGCTTTACAGCGAATGTTTGTTTGAGGGTGTTTTTTTGAATTTTCTGGATTTTCCCATTCATTTCTTATGGGATTTTTTGCTCCCTCGGAAAACTTTTTAGCCAAAAAGTGTTATTTTTTCGTCAATCTTTGTCCGATTTCGGATTGTTATACACCAACGTGTGCGGGAGAGCGTCCCGAACAAATCTTCTATTCAACTTGTCCAGAATCTGGATCGTTTGCAGACAGTCGCGATTTAAAGGTTTTTTTCCATAAGGGCCCCATATAAAGTTGCGGTTGCCATGACGACGGCAACAGTCTGCAGACCCTTGGTTGGTGTCATTTTGACCAAAGTGTGTTTGACAAAGTGCTGGTGAAAAACGGTACAAGCTATCAACATGAAAGTCGGTACACAGACAGACCACAAGTTTCTTGAATTTTTGAAATTAAAATGAAGTTTCTACCTCAAAGTATGGCGACGTAGCGCATTTTTGTTTGAGGCGTTCCGATTTCCCCATTCATTCTTATGGGAAAAAGCGAAATTGCCCAAGTGCTAAACATTTGGCTCTAGGGAGACAACACTTGCACCTATCTGCAATGTAGACACACCGTCACGCAGGGGACAGACTCAGGAACGCCCTGATGCGATTTGGTGTGTCTACTATGAAAACTGAGGCCACAGTCGCGAGTAGAAGTGTAAAGTTTAACTTTGATCGCAGTGGTTGGAAAATGAATGGGGCCTTATGGAGAGAAGAGGCTGCGCTGGCCTGACTCTGAGGCTCGCCGTTTAAATTTTACAAAGCGCTCAGGTTTATGGCCGGCATCGCACGAGAGAGCACAAATTTACCTACAAAAGTGGAAAAAAGAATTTGTCTACTGCTTACGGTTTGGCCGGGAGCAGCGTGAAAAGAGCAAAATGAGAGGTGATTTTTCAGTCATCCCGCACTCTGACAGTTGGTCTCTCCCCACTCTAACTTTTCAAAAAACGCCAAACCCACGTGTTTTTGAGACGGCCTGGATGAAAAATGACACAAGATATCAACACGCTGCCGGGTACGGGCAGAGACGACAAATTTTCCTGCGTTTTGAAGTTTGAACGAAGTTTCTACGACAACGTATGGCTTGGCAGCGAATGTTTGTTTGAGGGCGATTTTTTGAATTTTCTGGTTTTTCCCATTCATTTCTTATGGGATTTTTTGCTCTTTCTGAGCACTTTTTGGCGAAAAAGTGTTATTTTTTCGTCAATCTTTGTCAATTTTTAGGCTGCTATATACCAACGCGTGCGGGAGAGCGTCCCGAACAATTCTTCTTTTTAACTTGTCCAGAATCTGGATCGTTTGGCCACAGCGGCCAATTAACTGATTTTTGCCAGTTTTTGGCCCCTGGCGGGGCCAAAAACTGGAATTTTGTCGGGGTCGAAGGAAAGCACACGTGCCGGGGCCGAGCCGCACGTTTTGATGTATCGTTTGTGTGTCTGCGATCAGCGGTTCTCGAGATACGCTCGACCGAAATTTCGCTATAATAATAATAATAATAATAACTAGAAAATTCCAGCGCGCTGAAATTTCGAGAGTGCTCCGAAACCTGTGCCCACCATAGAGTCACTAGCTGCCCCAACCCCCCCCCCACCCCCCCGACAGAGCCGAAGGAGAATTGCTCTTTTCGGCCATAACTTTGTATTAACATGCATGTATGAGAGAGACCGAGTGTGTGTGTGAGTGTGCCTGAAGTGTTTGTGTGTCTGTATGAGGTCATCGGTCAGCCTGCTCCAGCAGGACACTGTCAGCAGGGAAGAGAGAGTAGCAGGGAATTCACCAAATGAGCTTTGAGAAGGTGCTGGTGAGAAACGATACAAGCTATCGACATGAAACTCGGTACACAGACAGACCACAAGTTTCTTGAATTTTTAAAATTAAAATGAAGTTTCTACCTCAAAGTATGGCGACGTAGCGCATTTTTGTTTGAGGCGTTCTGATTTCCCCATTCATTCTTATGGGAAAAAGCGAAATTGCCCAAGTGCTAAACATTTGGCTCTAAAGAGACAACGCTTGCACCTATCTGCAATACAAACACACCGTCACGCAGGGGACAGTCTCAGGAACGCCCTGATGTGATTTGGTGTGTCTACTATGAAAACTGAGGCCACAGTCGTGAGTAGAAGTGTAAAGTTTAACTTTGATCGCAGTGGTTGGAAAATGAATGGGGGCTTATGGAGAGAAGAGGCTGCGCTGGCCTGACTCTGAGGCTCGCCGTTTAAATTTTACAAAGCGCTCAGGTTTATGGCCGGCATGGCACGAGAAAGCACAAATTTGCCTACAAAAGTGGAAAAAAGAATTTGTCTACTGCGTACGGTTTGGCCGGGAGCAGCGTGAAAAGAGCAAAATGAGAGGTGATTCTTCAGCGATCCCAAATTGACAGTTGGTCTCTCCCCACTCGAGCTGCATCAAAAACGCCAAACCCACGTGTTTTTGAGAGGGCCTGGATGAAAAACCATACAAGGTATCGACACGCTGTCGGGTACGGGCAGAGACCACAAGTTTTCCAGCGTTTTGGAGTTTGAGTGAAGTTTCTACATCAACGCACGGCTTTACAGCGAATGTTTGTTTGAGGGTGATTTTTTGAATTTTCTGGATTTTCCCATTCATTTCTTATGGGATTTTTTGCTCCTTCGGAAAACTTTTTAGCCAAAAAGTGTTATTTTTTCTTCATTCTTTGTCCGATTTCGGATTGTTATACACCAACGCGTGCAGGAGAGCGTCCCGAACAAATCTTCTATTCAACTTGTCCAGAATCTGGATCGTTTGCCCACAGTCGCGATTTAAAGGTTTTTTTCCATAAGGGCCCCATATAAAGCTGCGGTTGCCATGACGACGGCGACAGTCTGCAGACCCTTGGTCTGTGTCATTTTGACCAAAGTGTGTTCGACAAAGTGCTGGTCAAAAACGGTACAAGCTATCAACATGAAAGTCGGTACATAGACAGACCACAAGTTTCTTGAATTTTTGAAATTAAAATGAAGTTTCTACCTCAAAGTATGGCGACGTAGTGCATTTTTGTTTGAGGCGTTCCGATTTCCCCATTCATTCTTATGGGAAAAAGTGAAATTGCCCAAGTGCTAAACATTTGGCTCTAGGGAGACAACGCTTGCACCTATCTGCAATGTAGACGCACCGTCACGCAGGGGACAGACTCAGGAACGCCCTGATGCGATTTGGTGTGTCTACTATGAAAACTGAGGCCACAGTCGCGAGTAGAAGTGTAAAGTTTAACTTTGATCGCAGCGGTTGGAAAATGAATGGGGGCTTATGGAGAGAAGAGGCTGCGCTGGCCTGACTCTGAGGCTCGCCGTTTAAATTTTACAAAGCGCTCAGGTTTATGGCCGGCATCGCACGAGAGAGCACAAATTTGCCTACAAAAGTGGAAAAAAGAATTTGTCTACTGCTTACGGTTTGGCCGGGAGCAGCGTGAAAAGAGCAAAATGAGAGGTGATTTTTCAGTCATCCCGCACTCTGACAGTTGGTCTCTCCCCACTCTAACTTTTCAAAAAACGCCAAACCCACGTGTTTTTGAGACGGTCTGGATGAAAAGCGACACAAGGTATCAACACGCTGTCGGGTACGGGCAGAGACGACAAGTTTTCCTACGTTTTGAAGTTTGAACGAATTTTGTACGACAACGTATGACTTGGCAGCGAATGTTTGTTTGAGGGCGATTTTTTGAAATTTGTGGTTTTTCCCATTCATTTCTTATGGGATTTTTTGCTCTTTCTGAGCACTTTTTGGCTAAAAAGTGTTATTTTTTCGTCAATCTTTGTCAATTTTTAGGCTGCTATATACCAACGCGTGCGGGAGAGCGTCCCGAACAATTCTTCTTTTTAACTTGTCCAGAATCTGGATGGTTTGGCCACAGCGGCCAATTAACTGATTTTTGCCAGTTTTTGGCCCCTGGCGGGGCCAAAAACTGGAATTTTGTCGGGGTCGAAGGAAAGCACACTTGCCGGGGCCGAGCCGCACGTTTTGATGTATGGTTTGTGTGTCTGCGATCAGCGGTTCTCGAGATACGCTCGACCGAAATTTCGCTATAATAATAATAACTAGAAAATTCCAGCGCGCTGAAATTTCGAGAGTGCTCCGAAACCTGTGCCCACCATCGAGTCGCTAGCTGCCCCAGCCCCCCCCCCCCCCCCACCCCCCCCCTCCCCTCCCCCAGCCAGAGCCGAAGGAGAATTGCTCTTTTCGGCCATAACTTTGTATTAACATGCATGTGTGAGACAGACCGAGTGTGTGTGTGAGTTTGCCTGAAGTGTTTGTGTGTCTGTATGAGGTCATCAGTCAGCCTGCTCCAGCAGGACACTGTCAGCAGAGGAGAGAGAGTAGCAGGGAATTCACCAAATGAGCTTTGAGAAGGTGCTGGTGAAAAACGATACAAGCTATCGACATGAAACCCGGTACACTGACAGACCACAAGTTTCTTGAATTTTTGAAATTAAAATGAAGTTTCTACCTCAAAGTATGGCGACGTAGCGCATTTTTGTTTGAGGCGTTCCGATTTCCCCATTCATTCTTATGGGAAAAAGCAAAATTGGCCAAGTGCTAAACATATGGCTCTAGGGAGACAACGCTTGCACCTATCTGCAATTCGAACACACCATCACGCAGGGGACAGTCTGAGGAACGCCCTGATGCGATTTGGTGTGTCTACTATGAAAACTGAGGCCACAGTCGCGAGTAGAAGTGTAAAGTTTAACTTTGATTGCAGTGGTTGGAAAATGAATGGGGCCTTATGGAGAGAAGAGGCTGCGCTGGCCTGACTCTGAGGTTCGCCGTTTAAATTTTACAAAGCGCTCAGGTTTATGGCCAGCATCGCACGAGAGAGCACAAATTTGCCTACAAAAGTGGAAAAAAGAATTTGTCTACTGCTTACGGTTTGGCCGGGAGCAGCGTGAAAAGAGCAAAATGAGAAGTGATTCTTCAGCGATCCCAAATTCACAGTTGGTCTCTCCCCACTCGAGCTGCATCGAAAACGCCAAACCCACGTGTTTTTGAGAGGGCCTGGATGAAAAACCATACAAGGTATCGACACGCTGTCGGGTACGGGCAGAGACCACAAGTTTTCCAGCGTTTTAGAGTTTGAATGAAGTTTCTACATCAACGCACGGCTTTACAGCGAATGTTTGTTTGAGGGTGATTTTTTGAATTTTTCTGGATTTTCCCATTCATTTCTTATGGGATTTTTTGCTCCTTCGGAAAACTTTTTAGACAAAAAGTGTTATTTTTTCGTCAATCTTTGTCCGATTTCGGATTGTTATACACCAACGCGTGCGGGAGAGCGTCCCGAACAAATCTTCTATTCAACTTGTCCAGAATCTGGATCGTTTGCCGACAGTCGCGATTTAAAGGTTTTTTTCCATAAGGGCCCCATACAAAGCTGCGGTTGCCATGACGACGGCGACAGTCTGCAGACCCTTGGTCTGTGTCATTTTGACCAAAGTGTGTTTGACAAAGTGCTGGTGAAAAACGGTACAAGCTATCAACATGAAAGTCGGTACATAGACAGACCACAAGTTTCTTGAATTTTTGAAATTAAAATGAAGTTTCTACCTCAAAGTATGGCGACGTAGCGCATTTTTGTTTGAGGCATTTCGATTTCCCCATTCATTCTTATGGGAAAAAGCGAAATTGCCCAAGTGCTAAACATTTGGCTCTAGGGAGACAGCACTTGCACCTATCTGCAATATGAACACACCGTCACGCAGGGGACAGTCTCAGGAACGCCCTGATGCGATTTGGTGTGTGTATGATGAAAACTGAGGCCACAGTCGCGAGTAGAAGTGTAAAGTTTAACTTTGATCGCAGTGGTTGGAAAATGAATGGGGCCTTATGGAGAGAAGAGGCTGCGCTGGCCTGACTCTGAGGCTCGCCGTTTAAATTTTACAAAGCGCTCAGGTTTATGGCCGGCATCGCACGAGAGAGCACAAATTTGCCTACAAAAGTGGAAAAAAGAATTTGTCTACTGCTTACGGTTTGGCCGGGAGCAGCGTGAAAAGAGCAAAATGAGAGGTGATTTTTCAGTCATCCCGCACTCTGACAGTTGGTCTCTCCCCACTCTAACTTTTCAAAAAACGGCAAACCCACGTGTTTTTGAGACGGTCTGGATGAAAAGCGACACAAGGTATCAACACGCTGTCGGGTACGGGCAGAGACGACAAGTTTTCCTACGTTTTGAAGTTTGAACGAATTTTGTACGACAACGTATGACTTGGCAGCGAATGTTTGTTTGAGGGCGATTTTTTGAAATTTGTGGTTTTTCCCATTCATTTCTTATGGGATTTTTTGCTCTTTCTGAGCACTTTTTGGCTAAAAAGTGTTATTTTTTCGTCAATCTTTGTCAATTTTTAGGCTGCTATATACCAACGCGTGCGGGAGAGCGTCCCGAACAATTCTTCTTTTTAACTTGTCCAGAATCTGGATGGTTTGACCACAGCGGCCAATTAACTGATTTTTGCCAGTTTTTGGCCCCTGGCGGGGCCAAAAACTGGAATTTTGTCGGGGTCGAAGGAAAGCACACTTGCCGGGGCCGAGCCGCACGTTTTGATGTATGGTTTGTGTGTCTGCGATCAGCGGTTCTCGAGATACGCTCGACCGAAATTTCGCTATAATAATAATAATAATAACTAGAAAATTCCAGCGCGCTGAAATTTCGAGAGTGCTCCGAAACCTGTGCCCACCGAACCGACAACGCTTGCACCTATCTGCAACACGAACACACCATCACGCAGGGGACAGTCTGAGGAACGCCCTGATGCGATTTTGTGTGTGTACGATGAAAACTGAGGCCACAGTCGCGAGTAGAAGTGTAAAGTTTAACTTTGATTGCAGTGGTTGGAAAATGGATGGGGGCTTATGGAGAGAAGAGGCTGCGCTGGCCTGACTCTGAGGCTCGCCGTTTAAATTTTACAAAGCGCTCAGGTTAATGGCCAGCATCGCACGAGAGAGCACAAATTTACCTACAAAAGTGGAAAAAAGAATTTGTCTACTGCTTACGGTTTGGCCAGGAGCAGCGTGAAAAGAGCAAAATGAGAGGTGATTCTTTAGCGATCCCAAATTGACAGTTGGTCTCTCCCCACTCGAGCTGCATCGAAAACGCCAAACCCACGTGTTTTTGAGACGGCCTGGATGAAAAACCATACAAGGTATCGACATGCTGTCGGGTACAGCCAGAGACCACAAGTTTTCCTGCGTTTTGGAGTTTGAATGAAGTTTCTGCATCAACGCACGGCTTTACAGCGAATGTTTGTTTGAGGGTGATTTTTTGAATTTTCTGGATTTTCCCATTCATTTCTTATGGGATTTTTTGCTCCTTCGGAAAACTTTTTAGCCAAAAAGTGTTATTTTTTCGTCAATCTTTGTCCGATTTTGGATTGTTATACACCAACGCGTGCGGGAGAGCGTCCCGAACAAATCTTCTATTCAACTTGTCCAGAATCTGGATCGTTTGCCGACAGTCGCGATTTAAAGGTTTTTTTCCATAAGGGCCCCATACAAAGCTGCGGTTGCCATGACGACGGCGACAGTCTGCAGCCCCTTGGTCTATGTCATTTTGACCAAAGTGTGTTTGACAAAGTGCTGGTGAAAAACGGTACAAGCTATCAACATGAAAGTCGGTACATAGACAGACCACAAGTTTCTTGAATTTTTGAAATTAAAATGAAGTTTCTACCTCAAAGTATGGCGACGTAGCGCATTTTTGTTTGAGGCATTCTGATTTTCCCATTCATTCTTATGGGAAACAACAAAATTGCCCAAGTGCTAAACATTTGGCTCTAGGGAGACAACGCTTGCACCTATCTGCAATACAAACACACCGTCACGCAGGGGACAGTCTGAGGAACGCCCTGATGCGATTTGGTGTGTGTACAATGAAAACTGAGGCCACAGTCGCGAGTAGAAGTGTAAAGTTTAACTTTGATCGCAGTGGTTGGAAAATGAATGGGGCCTTATGGAGAGAAGAGGCTGCGCTGGCCTGACTCTGAGGCTCGCCGTTTAAATTTTACAAAGCGCTCAGGTTTATGGCCGGCATCGCACGAGAGAGCACAAATTTACCTACAAAAGTGGAAAAAAGAATTTGTCTACTGCTTACGGTTTGGCCGGGAGCAGCGTGAAAAGAGCAAAATGAGAGGTGATTTTTCAGTCATCCCGCACTCTGACAGTTGGTCTCTCCCCACTCTAACTTTTCAAAAAACGCCAAACCCACGTGTTTTTGAGACGGCCTGGATGAAAAATGACACAAGATATCAACACGCTGCCGGGTACGGGCAGAGACGACAAGTTTTCCTGCGTTTTGAAGTTTGAACGAAGTTTCTACGACAACGTATGGCTTGGCAGCGAATGTTTGTTTGAGGGCGATTTTTTGAATTTTCTGGTTTTTCCCATTCATTTCTTATGGGATTTTTTGCTCTTTCTGAGCACTTTTTGGCGAAAAAGTGTTATTTTTTCGTCAATCTTTGTCAATTTTTAGGCTGCTATATACCAACGCGTGCGGGAGAGCGTCCCGAACAATTCTTCTTTTTAACTTGTCCAGAATCTGGATCGTTTGGCCACAGCGGCCAATTAACTGATTTTTGCCAGTTTTTGGCCCCTGGCGGGGCCAAAAACTGGAATTTTGTCGGGGTCGAAGGAAAGCACACGTGCCGGGGCCGAGCCGCACGTTTTGATGTATGGTTTGTGTGTCTGCGATCAGCGGTTCTCGAGATACGCTCGACCGAAATTTCGCTATAATAATAATAACTAGAAAATTCCAGCGCGCTGAAATTTCGAGAGTGCTCCGAAACCTGTGCCCACCATCGAGTCACTAGCTGCCCCAACCCCCCCCCCGCACCCCTGCCAGAGCCGAAGGAGAATTGCTCTTTTCGGCCATAACTTTGTATGAACATGCATGTGTGAGAGAGACCGAGTGTGTGTGTGATTTGCCTGAAGTGTTTGTGTGTCTGTATGAGGTCATCAGTCAGCCTGCGCCAGCAGGACACTGTCAGCAGGGGAGAGAGAGTAGCAGGGAATTCACCAAACGAGCTTTGAGAAGGTGCTGGTGAAAAACGATACAAGCTATCGACATGAAAGTCGGTACACAGACAGACCACAAGTTTCTTGAATTTTTGAAATTAAAATGAAGTTTCTACCTCAAAGTATGGCGACGTAGCGCATTTTTGTTTGAGGCGTTCCGATTTCCCCATTCATTCTTATGGGAAAAAGCGAAATTGCCCAAGTGCTAAACATTTGGCTCTAGGGAGACAACGCTTGCACCTATCTGCAATACAAACACACCGTCACGCAGGGGACAGTCTGAGGAATGCCCTGATGCGATTTGGTGTGTCTACTATGAAAACTGAGGCCACAGTCGCGAGTAGAAGTGTAAAGTTCAACTTTGATCGAAGTGGTTGGAAAATGAATGGGGGCTTATGGAGAGAAGAGGCTGCGCTGGCCTGACTCTGAGGCTCGCCGTTTAAATTTTACATAGCGCTCGGGTTTATGGCCAGCATCGCACGAGAGAGCACAAATTTGCCTACAAAACTGGAGAAAAGAATTTGTCTACTGCTTACGGTTTGGCCGGGAGCAGCGTGAAAAGAGCAAAATGAGAGGTGATTCTTCAGCGATCCCAAATTGACAGTTGGTCTCTCCCCACTCGAGCTGCATCGAAAACGCCAAACCCACATGTTTTTGAGAGGGCCTGGATGAAAAACCATACAAGGTATCGACACGCTGTCGGGTACGGGCAGAGACCACAAGTTTTCCTGCGTTTTGGAGTTTGAATGAAGTTTCTACATCAACGCACGGCTTTACAGCGAATGTTTGTTTGAGGGTGATTTTTTGAATTTTCTGGATTTTCCCATTCATTTCTTATGGGATTTTTTGCTCCTTCGGAAAACTTTTTAGCCAAAAAGTGTTATTTTTTCGTCAATCTTTGTCCGATTTCGGATTGTTATACACCAACGCGTGCGGGAGAGCGTCCCGAACAAATCTTCTATTCAACTTGTCCAGAATCTGGATCGTTTGCCGACAGTCGCGATTTAAAGGTTTTTTTCCATAAGGGGCCCATATAAAGCAGCGGTTGCCATGACGACGGTGACTGTCTGCAGACCCTTGGTCTGTGTCATTTTGACCAAAGTGTGTTTGAGAAGGTGCTGGTGAAAAACGATACAAGCTATCGACATGAAACTCGGTACACAGACACACCACAAGTTTCTTGAATTTTTAAAATTGAAATGAAGTTTCTACCTCAAAGTATGGCGACGTAGCGCATTTTTGTTTGAGGCGTTCCGATTTCCCCATTCATTCTTATGGGAAAAAGCGAAATTGCCCAAGTGCTAAACATTTGGCTCTCGGGAGACAACGCTTGCACCTATCTGTAATACAAACACACCGTCACGCAGGGGACAGTCTGAGGAATGCCCTGATGCGATTTGGTGTGTCTACTATGAAAACTGAGGCCACAGTCGCGAGTAGAAGTGTAAAGTTCAACTTTGATCGAAGTGGTTGGAAAATGAATGGGGGCTTATGGAGAGAAGAGGCTGCGCTGGCCTGACTCTGAGGCTCGCCGTTTAAATTTTACATAGCGCTCGGGTTCATGGCCGGCATCGCACGAGAGAGCACAAATTTGCCTACAAAAGTGGAAAAAAGAATTTGTCTACTGCTTACGGTTTGGCCGGGAGCAGCGTGAAAAGAGCAAAATGAGAGGTGATTTTTCAGTCATCCCGCACTCTGACAGTTGGTCTCTCCCCACTCTAACTTTTCAAAAAACGCCAAACCCACGTGTTTTTGAGACGGCCTGGATGAAAAACGACACAAGGTATCAACACGCTGTCGGGTACGGGCAGAGACGACAAGTTTTCCTGCGTTTTGAAGTTTGAACGAAGTTTCTACGACAACGTATGGCTTGGCAGCGAATGTTTGTTTGAGGGCGATTTTTTGAATTTTCTGGTTTTTCCCATTCATTTCTTATGGGATTTTTTGCTCTTTCTGAGCACTTTTTGGCTAAAAAGTGTTATTTTTTCGTCAATCTTTGTCAATTTTTAGGCTGCTATATACCAACGCGTGCGGGAGAGCGTCCCGAACAATTCTTCTTTTTAACTTGTCCAGAATCTGGATGGTTTGGCCACAGCGGCCAATTAACTGATTTTTGCCAGTTTTTGGCCCCTGGCGGGGCCAAAAACTGGAATTTTGTCGGGGTCGAAGGAAAGCACACTTGCCGGGGCCGAGCCGCACGTTTTGATGTATGGTTTGTGTGTCTGCGATCAGCGCTTCTCGAGATACGCTCGACCGAAATTTCGCTATAATAATAATAATAATAATAATAATAATAAGAAGAATAAACACGGTGGAGAGTAATAGTGCTCCCTTTCGGAGCACTAATAAGAAGAATAAACACGGTGGAGAGTAATAGTGCTCCCTTTCGGAGCACTAATAATAATAAGAAGAATAAACACGGTGTAGAATAATAGTGCTCCTTTTCGGAGCACTAATAAGAAGAATAAACACGGTGTAGAATAATAGTGCTCCTTTTCGGAGCACTAATAAGAAGAATAAACACGGTGGAGAGTAATAGTGCTCCCTTTCGGAGCACTAACTAGAAAATTCCAGCGCGCTGAAATTTCGAGAGTGCTCCGAAACCTGTGCCCACCATCGAGTCACGAGCTGCCCCAACCGCCCCCCCCCCACACCCCCGCCAGATCCGAAGGAGAATTGCTCTTTTCGGCCATAACTTTGTATTAACATGCATGTGTGAGAGAGACCGAGTGTGTGTGTGAGTGTGCCTGAAGTGTTTGTGTGTCTGTATGAGGTCATCAGTCAGCCTGCTCCAGCAGGACACTGTCAGCAGGGGAGAGAGAGTAGCAGGGAATTCACCAAATGAGCTTTGAGAAGGTGCTGGTGAAAAACGATGCAAGCTATCGACATGAAACCCGGTACACAGACAGACCACAAGTTTCTTGAATTTTTGAAATTAAAATGAAGTTTCTATCTCAAAGTATGGCGACGTAGCGCATTTTTGTTTGAGGCGTTCCGATTTTCTTATTCATTCTTATGGGAAAAAGCGAAATTGCCCAAGTGCTAAACATTTGGCTCTAGGGAGACAACGCTTGCACCTATCTACAATTCGAACACACCGTCACGCAGGGGACAGTCTCAGGAACGCCCTGATGCGATTTGGTGTGTATCCTATGAAAACTGAGGCCACAGTCGCGAGTAGAAGTGTAAAGTTTAACTTTGATCGCAGTGGTTGGGAAATGAATGGGGGCTTATGGAGAGAAGAGGCTGCGCTGGCCTGACTCTGAGGCTCGCCGTTTAAATTTTACAAAGCGCTCAGGTTTATGGCTGGCATGGCACGAGAGAGCACAAATTTGCCTACAAAAGTGGAAAAAAGAATTTGTCTACTGCTTACGGTTTGGCCGGGAGCAGCGTGAAAAGAGCAAAATGAGAGGTGATTCTTCAGCGATCCCAAATTGACAGTTGGTCTCTCCCCACTCGAGCTGCATCGAAAACGCCAAACCCACGTGTTTTTGAGAGGGCCTGGATGAAAAACCATACAAGGTATCGACACGCTGTCGGGTACGGGCAGAGACCACAAGTTTTCCAGCGTTTTGGAGTTTGAATGAAGTTTCTACATCAACGCACGGCTTTACAGCGAATGTTTGTTTGAGGGTGTTTTTTTGAATTTTCTGGATTTTCCCATTCATTTCTTATGGGATTTTTTGCTCCCTCGGAAAACTTTTTAGCCAAAAAGTGTTATTTTTTCGTCAATCTTTGTCCGATTTCGGATTGTTATACACCAACGTGTGCGGGAGAGCGTCCCGAACAAATCTTCTATTCAACTTGTCCAGAATCTGGATCGTTTGCAGACAGTCGCGATTTAAAGGTTTTTTTCCATAAGGGCCCCATATAAAGTTGCGGTTGCCATGACGACGGCGACAGTCTGCAGACCCTTGGTTGGTGTCATTTTGACCAAAGTGTGTTTGACAAAGTGCTGGTGAAAAACGGTACAAGCTATCAACATGAAAGTCGGTACACAGACAGACCACAAGTTTCTTGAATTTTTGAAATTAAAATGAAGTTTCTACCTCAAAGTATGGCGACGTAGCGCATTTTTGTTTGAGGCGTTCCGATTTCCCCATTCATTCTTATGGGAAAAAGCGAAATTGCCCAAGTGCTAAACATTTGGCTCTAGGGAGACAACGCTTGCACCTATCTGCAATGTAGACACACCGTCACGCAGGGGACAGACTCAGGAACGCCCTGATGCGATTTGGTGTGTCTACTATGAAAACTGAGGCCACAGTCGCGAGTAGAAGTGTAAAGTTTAACTTTGATCGCAGTGGTTGGAAAATGAATGGGGCCTTATGGAGAGAAGAGGCTGCGCTGGCCTGACTCTGAGGCTCGCCGTTTAAATTTTACAAAGCGCTCAGGTTTATGGCCGGCATCGCACGAGAGAGCACAAATTTACCTACAAAAGTGGAAAAAAGAATTTGTCTACTGCTTACGGTTTGGCCGGGAGCAGCGTGAAAAGAGCAAAATGAGAGGTGATTTTTCAGTCATCCCGCACTCTGACAGTTGGTCTCTCCCCACTCTAACTTTTCAAAAAACGCCAAACCCACGTGTTTTTGAGACGGCCTGGATGAAAAATGACACAAGATATCAACACGCTGCCGGGTACGGGCAGAGACGACAAGTTTTCCTGCGTTTTGAAGTTTGAACGAAGTTTCTACGACAACGTATGGCTTGGCAGCGAATGTTTGTTTGAGGGCGATTTTTTGAATTTTCTGGTTTTTCCCATTCATTTCTTATGGGATTTTTTGCTCTTTCTGAGCACTTTTTGGCGAAAAAGTGTTATTTTTTCGTCAATCTTTGTCAATTTTTAGGCTGCTATATACCAACGCGTGCGGGAGAGCGTCCCGAACAATTCTTCTTTTTAACTTGTCCAGAATCTGGATCGTTTGGCGACAGCGGCCAATTAACTGATTTTTGCCAGTTTTTGGCCCCTGACGGGGCCAAAAACTGGAATTTTGTCGGGGTCAAAGGAAAGCACACTTGCCGGGGCCGAGCCGCACGTTTTGATGTATCGTTTGTGTGTCTGCGATCAGCGGTTCTCGAGATACGCTCGACCGAAATTTCGCTATAATAATAATAATAGTAATAATAATAATAATAATAATAAGAATAAACACGGTGGAGAGTAATAGTGCTCCCTTTCGGAGCACTAATAATAATAATAAGAAGAACTAGAAAATTCCAGCGCGCTGAAATTTCGAGAGTGCTCCGAAACCTGTGCCCACCATCGAGTCACTGGCTGCCCCAACCCCCCTCCCCCCGCCGTAGCCGAAGGAGAATTGCTCTTTTCGGCCATAACTTTCTATTAACATGCATGTGTGAGAGAGACCGAGTGTGTGTGTGAGTGTGCCTGAAGTGTTTGTGTGTCTGTATGAGGTCATCAGTCAGCCTGCTCCAGCAGGACACTGTCAGCAGGGGAGAGAGAGTAGCAGGGAATTCACCAAACGAGCTTTGAGAAGGTGCTGGTGAAAAAAGATACAAGCTATCGACATGAAACCCGGTACACAGACAGACCACAAGTTTCTTGAATTTTTGAAATTAAAATGAAGTTTCTACCTCAAAGTATGGCGACGTAGCGCATTTTTGTTTGAGGCGTTCCGATTTTCCCATTCATTCTTATGGGAAAAAGCGAAAGTGCCCAAGTGCGAAACATTTGGCTCTAGGGAGACAACGCTTGCACCTATCTGCAATACAAACACACCGTCACGCAGGGGACAGTCTCAGGAACGCCCTGATGTGATTTGGTGTTTCTACTATGAAAACTGAGGCCACAGTCACGAGTAGAAGTGTAAAGTTTAACTTTGATCGCAGTGGTCGGAAAATGAATGGGGGCTTATGGAGAGAAGAGGCTGCGCTGGCCTGACTCTGAGGCTCGCCGTTTAAATTTTACAAAGCGCTCAGGTTTATGGCCGGCATCGCACGAGAGAGCACAAATTTGCCTACAAAAGTGGAAAAAAGAATTTGTCTACTGCTTACGGTTTGGCCGGGAGCAGCGTGAAAAGAGCAAAATCAGAGGTGATTCTTCAGCGATCCCAAATTCACAGTTGGTCTCTCCCCACTCGAGCTGCATCGAAAACGCCAAACCCACGTGTTTTTGAGAGGGCCTGGATGAAAAACCATACAAGGCATTGACATGCTGTCGGGTACGGGCAGAGACCACAAGTTTTCCTGCGTTTTAGAGTTTGAATGAAGTTTCTACATCAACGCACGGCTTTACAGCGAATGTTTGTTTGAGGGTGATTTTTTGAATTTTCTGGATTTTCCCATTCATTTCTTATGGGATTTTTTGCTCCTTCGGAAAACTTTTTAGCCAAAAAGTGTTATTTTTTCGTCAATCTTTG
This sequence comes from Karalla daura, assembly GCA_029224185.1. Classification (NCBI taxonomy): domain Eukaryota; kingdom Metazoa; phylum Chordata; class Actinopteri; order Chaetodontiformes; family Leiognathidae; genus Karalla; species Karalla daura. Next base: position 269,566 of record CM055199.1, read on the forward strand.
TCCGATTTCGGATTGTTATACACCAACGCGTGCGGGAGAGCGTCCCGAACAAATCTTCTATTCAACTTGTCCAGAATCTGGATCGTTTGCCCACAGTCGCGATTTAAAGGTTTTTTTCCATAAGGGCCCCATATAAAGCTGCGGTTGCCATGACGACGGCGACAGTCTGCAGACCCTTGGTCTGTGTCATTTTGACCAAAGTGTGTTTGACAAAGTGCTGGTGAAAAACGGTACAAGCTATCAACACGAAAGTCGGTACATAGACAGACCACAAGTTTCTTGAATTTTTGAAATTAAAATGAAGTTTCTACCTCAAAGTATGGCGACGTAGTGCATTTTTGTTTGAGGCGTTCCGATTTCCCCATTCATTCTTATGGGAAAAAGCGAAATTGCCCAAGTGCTAAACATTTGGCTCTAGGGAGACAACGCTTGCACCTATCTGCAATGTAGACACACCGTCACGCAGGGGACAGACTCAGGAACGCCCTGATGCGATTTGGTGTGTCTACTATGAAAACTGAGGCCACAGTCGCGAGTAGAAGTGTAAAGTTTAACTTTGATCGCAGTGGTTGGAAAATGAATGGGGCCTTATGGAGAGAAGAGGCTGCGCTGGCCTGACTCTGAGGCTCGCCGTTTAAATTTTACAAAGCGCTCAGGTTTATGGCCGGCATCGCACGAGAGAGCACAAATTTGCCTACAAAAGTGGAAAAAAGAATTTGTCTACTGCTTTCGGTTTGGCCGGGAGCAGCGTGAAAAGAGCAAAATGAGAGGTGATTTTTCAGTCATCCCGCACTCTGACAGTTGGTCTCTCCCCACTCTAACTTTTCAAAAAACGCCAAACCCACGTGTTTTTGAGACGGCCTGGATGAAAAATGACACAAGATATCAACACGCTGCCGGGTACGGGCAGAGACGACAAGTTTTCCTGCGTTTTGAAGTTTGAACGAAGTTTCTACGACAACGTATGGCTTGGCAGCGAATGTTTGTTTGAGGGCGATTTTTTGAATTTTCTGGTTTTTCCCATTCATTTCTTATGGGACTTTTTGCTCTTTCTGAGCACTTTTTGGCGAAAAAGTGTTATTTTTTCGTCAATCTTTGTCAATTTTTAGGCTGCTATATACCAACGCGTGCGGGAGAGCGTCCCGAACAATTCTTCTTTTTAACTTGTCCAGAATCTGGATCGTTTGGCCACAGCGGCCAATTAACTGATTTTTGCCAGTTTTTGGCCCCTGGCGGGGCCAAAAACTGGAATTTTGTCGGGGTCGAAGGAAAGCACACGTGCCGGGGCCGAGCCGCACGTTTTGATTTATGGTTTGTGTGTCTGCGATCAGCGGTTCTCGAGATACGCTCGACCGAAATTTCGCTATAATAATAATAATAATAACTAGAAAATTCCAGCACGCTGAAATTTCGAGAGTGCTCCGAAAGCTGTGCCCACCATCGAGTCACGAGCTGCCCCAACCCCCAACCCCCCCAAAGCCGAAGGAGTATTGCTCTTTTCGGCCATAACTTTGTGTTAACATGCATGTGTGAGAGAGACCGAGTGTGTGTGTGTGAGTGTGCCTGAAATGTTTGTGTGTCTGTATGAGGTCATCACTCAGCCTGCTCCAGCAGGACGCTGTCAGCAGGAGAGACACCTGAGCAGGGAATTCACCAAATGAGCTTTGAGAAGGTGCTGGTGAAAAACGGTGCAAGCTATCGACATGAAGCTCGGTACACAGACACACCACAAGTTTCTTGAATTTTTAAAATTAAAATGAAGTTTCTACCTCAAAGTATGGCGACGTAGTGCATTTTTGTTTGAGGCGTTCCGATTTCCCCATTCATTCTTATGGGAAAAAGCGAAATTTCCCAAGTGCTAAACATTTGGCTCTAGGGAGACAACACTTGCACCTATCTGCAATATGAACACACCGTCACGCAGGGGACAGTCTGAGGAACGCCCTGATGCGATTTGGTGTGTGTATGATGAAAACTGAGGCCACAGTCGCGAGTAGAAGTGTAAAGTTTAACTTTGATCGCAGTGGTTGGAAAATGAATGGGGCCTTATGGAGAGAAGAGGCTGCGCTGGCCTGACTCTGAGGCTCGCCGTTTAAATTTTACAAAGCGCTCAGGTTTATGGCCGGCATCGCACGAGAGAGCACAAATTTACCTACAAAAGTGGAAAATAGAATTTGTCTACTGCTTACGGTTTGGCCGGGAGCAGCGTGAAAAGAGCAAAATGAGAGGTGATTTTTCAGTCATCCCGCACTCTGACAGTTGGTCTCTCCCCACTCTAACTTTTCAAAAAACGCCAAACCCACGTGTTTTTGAGACGGCCTGGATGAAAAATGACACAAGATATCAACACGCTGCCGGGTACGGGCAGAGACGACAAGTTTTCCTGCGTTTTGAAGTGTGAACGAAGTTTCTACGACAACGTATGGCTTGGCAGCGAATGTTTGTTTGAGGGCGATTTTTTGAATTTTCTGGTTTTTCCCATTCATTTCTTATGGGATTTTTTGCTCTTTCTGAGCACTTTTTGGCGAAAAAGTGTTATTTTTTCGTCAATCTTTGTCAATTTTTAGGCTGCTATATACCAACGCGTGCGGGAGAGCGTCCCGAACAATTCTTCTTTTTAACTTGTCCAGAATCTGGATCGTTTGGCCACAGCGGCCAATTAACTGATTTTTGCCAGTTTTTGGCCCCTGGCGGGGCCAAAAACTGGAATTTTGTCGGGGTCGAAGGAAAGCACACGTGCCGGGGCCGAGCCGCACGTTTTGATGTATCGTTTGTGTGTCTGCGATCAGCGGTTCTCGAGATACGCTCGACCGAAATTTCGCTATAATAATAATAATAATAATAACTAGAAAATGTGCATTTCCTGAAGAAAATGCGTGTGAATGCTGAGTGCTGAATGCAATTGAAAGAATTGTTGAAAATGGCTGAAGAATAGCTGAGTGAAAGCTTAAAGATGGCTGAAAATGTTGAAAGGGCTGAAGAATAGCTGAATGAAAGCTTAAAGATGGCTGAAAATGTTGAAAGGCCTGAAGAATAGCTGAATGAAAGCTTAAAGATGGCTGAAAGTGCTTAATAGTTAAAGGGCTGAAGGATAGCTGAATGAAAGCTGAAAGATGGCTGAAAAGGATTAAAGTAGTTGAAAGGGCTGAAGAATAGCTGAATGAAAGCTGAAAGATGGCTGAAAATGCTTAATAGTTGAAAGGGCTGGAGAATAGCTGGATGAAAGCATAAAGATGGCTGACAATGCTTAATCATTGAAAAGGCTGAAGAATAGCTGAATGAAAGCTTATAGATGGCTGAAAATCCTTACTAGTTGAAACAGCTGAAGAATGGCTGATTGAAAGCGAAAAGATGGCTGAAAATGAAAGCTTAAAATGGCTGAAAAGGCTTAAAGTAGTTGAAAGGGCTGAAGAATAGCTGAATGAAAGCTTAAAATTGGCTGAAAATGTTGAAAGGGCTGAAGAATAGCTGAATGAAAGCTGAAAGATGGCTGAAAATGCTTTATAGTTGAAAGGGCTGGAGAATAGCTGAATGAAAGCTTAAAGATGGCTGAAAATGCTGAAAGTATTTGAAGTAAAGTCTAAATATTGTTGAAATGCAATGAATAGTTGAAAAGGCAGAACATGGATGAAATAAAGCAGAAACATTGTTGGAGAGTTGAATGAATTTGAAAAGGTTTAAGATAGTTGAATTAAAGTTTAAAGACTGTTTAAATAGTCACCGATAGTTGAAAAGGCTGAAGAGAGTTGAATTTCAATCTAAACATTGCTTAATTCATGTTGAAAATGTTATGTGTGTGTGTGTGCTGCAAGGTGTCAGGGCCTGTCGCAGCACTTGGCTCTGTGTCAGTGAGCAGGCAGTCATGCCTGTGTGACCACAGCTACTTTGAGAGGGCGCTGTGGAGAAACTACACAACCTATCAACACACGATTTTCAACACACACAGACCACAAGTTTCTGCAATTTTTGAAGCTGAAATGAAGTTTCTACGACAAAGAATGGCGACGTAGCTGATATTTGTTTGAGGGTGTGATTTGATTTTAGTTTTTCCCATTCATTCTTATGGGAAACACCAAAAGTGCGTGAGCGCTAAACAATCGGCTGTAGGGAGACAACACTTGGTCCTATCTTAAATATAAGAACACCGCCACGCAGGGGAGAGTCTCGGGAACGTCCGTGTGCGATTTGGTGTCTCTACCATGAATATTGAAGCCATGGTCGCGAGTAGAAGTGTAAAGTTCAAGTTGGATCGAGGGAGACGAAAAATGCATTATGGCTTATGGAGAGAGGAGGCTGCGTTGGGGTGGCTCTGAGGCCCGCCGTTTAAATTTCGTAAGGCGCACAGGTTTTTGGCGGGCATCGTACGAGACAGCACAAGTTTTCCTACAAAAGTGGAAAAAAGAATTTGCCCGCTGCGTTCGGTTTGGCTGGGAGCAGCGTGAAAAGACAAAAACCAGAGCTGATTTTTCAGCCGTCCTCCACTCTAGCGATGACATCACCCACTCTAGCTCTGAACATTCCGCGCAATACACACCCATTGTAAAATCGGAAGAGGGGTGAAAAAAGATGAAGATTCAAACTGTGATTGTGAAAAAAGTATAAAACATTTGAAAGTGAAAAGACATTCGGGAATAGCTGAAAGTCTTGTGAATAGTTTAAAGTTTGAATGGAGTGTGTAGCTGAAAGTATGTGGGCGCTGAAAATTTTCGTAGCTGAAGTAGTTTAAGGGGGGTTGAAGAGGGTTTCAATTCATTTCAATGGGAAAAATTTTTTACAAAAAGTTGAATATTTTAAAAAGTATAAAAGGTTGAAAAAAGTTGAACTCAAGCAATAATGTCCAGAAAGAGCTGAACATTTGAAAGTTTGAATGGTTGAAATCGGTGAAGGTAGGCAGAAGATACGAACAGCCAAAAAACGTGGAATAAGAATAATAATAATAATAATAATAATAATAATAAAGAACAGGATAACAATAGTGTGAATGCCTCAGCATTCACACTAATAAAGAACAGGATAACAATAGTGTGAATGCCTCAGCATTCACACTAATAATAATAACTAGAAAATTTGCATTTCCTGAAGAAAATGCGTGTGAATGCTGAGTGCTGAATGCAATTGAAAGAATTGCTGAAAATGGCTGAAGAACAGCTGAATGAAAGCTGAAAGATGGCTGAAAATGCTTCAGAGTTGAAAGGGCTGAAGAATAGCTGAATGAAAGCTTAAAGATGGCTGAAAATGCTGATAGTATTTGAAGTAAAGTCTAAATGTTGTTGAAATGCAGTGAATAGTTGAAAAGGCAGAACATGGATGAAATAAAGCAGAAACATTGTTGGAGAGTTGAATGAATTTGAAAAGGTTTAAGATAGTTGAATTAAAGTTTAAAGACTGTTTAGATAGTCACCGATAGTTGAAAAGGCTGAAAATAGTTGAATTTCAAACTAAACATTGCTTAAATCATGTTGAAAATGTTATGTTTGTGCGTGTGCTGCAAGGTGTCTGGCCCTGTCGCAGCACTTGGCCCTGTGTCAGTGAGCAGACAGTCCAGCCTGTGTGACCAAAGCAACTTTGAGAGGGTGCTGTGGAGAAACTACACAACCTATCAACATGTGATTTTCAACACACAGAGACCATATGTCTCTGCAATTTTTGAAGCTGAAATGAAGTTTCTACGACAAAGTATAACGAAGTAGCTGACATTTGTTTGAGGGTGTGATTTGATTTTAGTTTTTCCCATTCATTCTTATGGGAAACACCAAAAGTGAGTGAACGCTAAACAATCGGGTGTAGGGAGACATCACTTGATCCTATCTTAAATATAAGAACACCGCCACGCAGGGGAGAGTCTCGGGAACGTCCGTGTGCAATTGGTGTCTCTACCATGAATATTGAGGCTGTGGTCGCGAATAGAAGTGTAAAGTTGAAGTTGGATCGAGGGAGACGAAAAATGCATTAAGATAGGAATGCAGTAGTTGAAAGGGCTGAAGAATAGTTGAATGAAAACTAAAAGATGGCTGAAAATGCTTAATAGTTGAAAAGGCTGAAGAATAGCTGAATGAAAGCTTAAAGGCGGCTGAATATGTTTAATAGTTAAAAGGGCTGAAGAATAGCTGAATGAAAGCTTAAAGATGGCTGAAAAGGCTGAAAATAGTTGGAAGGGCTGAAGAATAGCTGAATGAAAGCTTAGAGATGGCTGAAAAGGCTGAAAGTAGTTGAAAGGGCTGAAGAATAGCTGAATGAAAGTTTAAAGATGGCTGAAAATGCTGAAAGTATTTGAAGTAAAGTCTAAATATTGTTGAAATGCAGTGAATAGTTGAAAAGGCAGAACATGGATGAAATAAAGCAGAAACATTGTTGGAGAGTTGAATGAATTTGAAAAGGTTTAAGATAGTTGAATTAAAGTTTAAAGACTGTTTAAATAGTCACCGATAGTTGAAAAGGCTGAAGATAGTTGAATTTCAATCTAACCATTGCTTAAATCATGTTGAAAATGTTATGTGTGTGTGTGTGCTGCAAGGTGTCAGGGCCTGTCGCAGCAGTTGGCTCTGTGTCAGTGAGCAGGCAGTCATGCCTGTGTGACCACAGCTACTTTGAGAGGGCGCTGTGGAGAAACTACACAACCTGTCAACACTCAATTTTCAACACACACAGACCACCAGTTTCTGCAATTTTTGAAGCTGAAATGAAGTTTCTATGACAAAGTATGGCGACGTAGCTGATATTTGTTTGAGGGTGTGATTTGATTTTAGTTTTTCCCATTCATTCTTATGGGAAACACCAAAAGTGCGTTAGTGCTAAACAACCGGCTGTAGGGAGACAACACATGATCCTGTCTTAAATATAAGAACACCGCCACGCAGGGGAGAGTCTCGGAAACATCCGTGTGCGATTTGTTGTCTATACCATGAATATTGAGGCCGTGGTCACGAGTAGAAGTGTAAAGTTCAAGTTGGATCGAGGGAGACGAAAAATGCATTATGGCTTATGGAGAGTGGAGGCTGCGTTGAGGTCGCTCTGAGTCCCGCCGTTTAAATTTCATAAAGCGCACAGGTTTTTGGCGGGCATCGGACGAGACAGCACAAGTTTTCCTACAAAAGCGGAGAAAAGAATTTGCCCGCTGCGTACGGTTTGGCTGGGAGCAGCGTGAAAAGACAAAAACCAGAGCTGATTTTTCAGCCGCCCTCCACTCTAGCGATGACATCACCCACTCTAACTCCGAACATTCCGCGCAATACACACCCATTGTAAAATCGGAAGAGGAGTGAAAAAAGATGAAGATTCAAACTGTGATTGTGAAAAAAGTATAAAACATTTGAAAGTGAAAAGACATTCGGGAATAGCTGAAAGTCTTGTGAATAGTTTAAAGTTTGAATGGAGTGTGTAGCTGAAAGTATGTGGAAGCTGAAAATTTTCGTAGCTGAGGTAGTTTTAGAGGGGTTGAAGAGGATTTCAATTCATTTCAATGGGAAAATTTTTTTACAAAAAGTTGAATATTTTAAAAAGTATAAAAGGTTGAAAAAAGTTGAACTCAAGCAATAATGTCCTGAAAGAGCTGAACATTTGAAAGTTTGAATGGTTGAAATCGGTGAAGGTAGGCGGAAGATACGAACAGCCAAAAAACGTGGAATAAGAATAATAACTAGAAAATTTGCATTTCCTGAAGAAAATGCGTGTGAATGCTGAGTGCTGAATGCAATTGAAAGAATTGCTGAAAATGGCTGAAGAACAGCTGAATGAAAGCTGAAAGATGGCTGAAAATGCTTCAGAGTTGAAAGGTCTGAAGAATAGCTGAATGAAAGCTTAGAGATGGCTGAAAAGGCTGAAAGTAGTTGAAAGGGCTGAAGAATAGCTGAATGAAAGCTTAAAGATGGCTGAAAATGCTGAAAGTGTTTGAAGTAAAGTCTAAATATTGTTGAAATGCAGTGAATAGTTGAAAAGGCAGAACATGGATGAAATAAAGCAGAAACATTGCTGGAGAGCTGAATGAATTTGAAGATAGTTGAATTAAAGTGTAAAGACTGTTTAAAAAGTCACTAATAGTGGAAAAGGCTGAAGATAGTTCAATTTAATCTAAACATTGCTTAAATCATGTTGAAAATGTTATGTGTGTGTGTGTGCTGCAAGGTGTCAGGGCCTGTCGCAGCACTTGGCTCTGTGTCAGTGAGCAGGCAGCCATGCCTGTGTGACCAAAGCTACTTTGAGAGGGCGGTGTGGAGAAACTACACAACCTATCAACATGCGATTTTCAACACACACAGACCACAAGTTTCTGCAATTTTTGAAGCTGAAATGAAGTTTCTACGACAAAGTATGGCGAAGTAGCTGTTATTTGTTTGAGGGTGTGATTTGACTTTAGTTTTTCCCATTCATTCTTATGGGAAACACCAAAAGTGAGTGAGAGCTGAACAACCGGCTGTAGGGAGGCAACACATGATCCTATCTTAAATATAAGAACACCGCCACGCAGGGGAGAGTCTCGGGAATGGGCATGTGTAATTTGATGTGTCTACCATGAATATTGAGGCCGCGGTGGTGAGTAGAAGTGTAAAGTTCAAGTTGGATCGAAGGAAAAGAAAAATGCATTATGGCTTATGGAGAGAGGAGGCTGCGTTGGGGTCGCTCTGAGGCCCGTCGTTTAAATTTCGTAAGGCGCACAGGTTTTTGGCGGGCATCGTATGAGACAGCACAAGTTTTCCTACAAAAGTGGAAAAAAGAATTTGCCCGCTGCGTACGGTTTGGCTGGGAGCGGCGTGAAAAGACAAAAACCAGAGCTGATTTTTCAGCCGTCCTCCACTCTAGCGATGACATCACCCACTCTAACTCCCAACATTCCGCGCAATACACACCCATTGTAAAATCGGAAGAGGGGTGAAAAAAGATGAAGATTCAAACTGTGATTGTGAAAAAAGAATAAAACATTTGAAAGTGAAAAGACATTCGGGAATAGCTGAAAGTCTTGTGAATAGTTTAAAGTTTGAATGGAGTGTGTAGCTGAAAGTATGTGGGTGCTGAAAATTTTTGTAGCTGAAGTAGTTTAAGGGGGGTTGAAGAGGGTTTCAATTCATTTCAATGGGAAAAAGTTTTTACAAAAAGTTGAATATTTTAAAAAGTATAAAAGGTTGAAAAAAGTTGAACTCAAGCAATAATGTCCTGAAAGAGCCGAACATTTGAAAGTTTGAATGGTTGAAATCGGTGAAGGTAGGCGGAAGATACGAACAGCCAAAAAACGTGGAATAAGAATAATAATAATAACTAGAAAATTTGCATTTCCTGAAGAAAATGCGTGTGAATGCTGAGTGCTGAATGCAATTGAAAGAATTGCTGAAAATGGCTGAAGAACAGCTGAATGAAAGCTGAAAGATGGCTGAAAATGCTTCAGAGTTGAAAGGTCTGAAGAATAGCTGAATGAAAGCTTAGAGATGGCTGAAAAGGCTGAAAGTAGTTGAAAGGGCTGAAGAATAGCTGAATGAAAGCTTAAAGATGGCTGAAAATGCTGAAAGTGTTTGAAGTAAAGTCTAAATATTGTTGAAATGCAGTGAATAGTTGAAAAGGCAGAACATGGATGAAATAAAGCAGAAACATTGCTGGAGAGCTGAATGAATTTGAAGATAGTTGAATTAAAGTGTAAAGACTGTTTAAAAAGTCACTAATAGTGGAAAAGGCTGAAGATAGTTCAATTTAATCTAAACATTGCTTAAATCATGTTGAAAATGTTATGTGTGTGTGTGTGCTGCAAGGTGTCAGGGCCTGTCGCAGCACTTGGCTCTGTGTCAGTGAGCAGGCAGCCATGCCTGTGTGACCAAAGCTACTTTGAGAGGGCGGTGTGGAGAAACTACACAACCTATCAACATGCGATTTTCAACACACACAGACCACAAGTTTCTGCAATTTTTGAAGCTGAAATGAAGTTTCTACGACAAAGTATGGCGAAGTAGCTGTTATTTGTTTGAGGGTGTGATTTGACTTTAGTTTTTCCCATTCATTCTTATGGGAAACACCAAAAGTGAGTGAGAGCTGAACAACCGGCTGTAGGGAGGCAACACATGATCCTATCTTAAATATAAGAACACCGCCACGCAGGGGAGAGTCTCGGGAATGGGCATGTGTAATTTGATGTGTCTACCATGAATATTGAGGCCGCGGTGGTGAGTAGAAGTGTAAAGTTCAAGTTGGATCGAAGGAAAAGAAAAATGCATTATGGCTTATGGAGAGAGGAGGCTGCGTTGGGGTCGCTCTGAGGCCCGTCGTTTAAATTTCGTAAGGCGCACAGGTTTTTGGCGGGCATCGTATGAGACAGCACAAGTTTTCCTACAAAAGTGGAAAAAAGAATTTGCCCGCTGCGTACGGTTTGGCTGGGAGCGGCGTGAAAAGACAAAAACCAGAGCTGATTTTTCAGCCGTCCTCCACTCTAGCGATGACATCACCCACTCTAACTCCCAACATTCCGCGCAATACACACCCATTGTAAAATCGGAAGAGGGGTGAAAAAAGATGAAGATTCAAACTGTGATTGTGAAAAAAGAATAAAACATTTGAAAGTGAAAAGACATTCGGGAATAGCTGAAAGTCTTGTGAATAGTTTAAAGTTTGAATGGAGTGTGTAGCTGAAAGTATGTGGGTGCTGAAAATTTTTGTAGCTGAAGTAGTTTAAGGGGGGTTGAAGAGGGTTTCAATTCATTTCAATGGGAAAAAGTTTTTACAAAAAGTTGAATATTTTAAAAAGTATAAAAGGTTGAAAAAAGTTGAACTCAAGCAATAATGTCCTGAAAGAGCCGAACATTTGAAAGTTTGAATGGTTGAAATCGGTGAAGGTAGGCGGAAGATACGAACAGCCAAAAAACGTGGAATAAGAATAATAATAATAATAAAGAACAGGATAACAATAGTGTGAATGCCTCAGCATTCACACTAATAAAGAACAGGATAACAATAGTGTGAATGCCTCAGCATTCACACTAATAATAAAGAACAGGATAACAATAGTGTGAATGCCTCAGCATTCACACTAATAATAATAACTAGAAAATTTGCATTTCCTGAAGAAAATGCGTGTGAATGCTGAGTGCTGAATGCAATTGAAAGAATTGTTGAAAATGGCTGAAGAATAGCTGAGTGAAAGCTTAAAGATGGCTGAAAATGTTGAAAGGGCTGAAGAATAGCTGAATGAAAGCTTAAAGATGGCCGAAAATGTTGAAAGGCCTGAAGAATAGCTGAATGAAAGCTTAAAGATGGCTGAAAGTGCTTAATAGTTAAAGGGCTGAAGGATAGCTGAATGAAAGCTGAAAGATGGCTGAAAAGGATTAAAGTAGTTGAAAGGGCTGAAGAATAGCTGAATGAAAGCTGAAAGATGGCTGAAAATGCTTAATAGTTGAAAGGGCTGGAGAATAGCTGGATGAAAGCATAAAGATGGCTGACAATGCTTAATCATTGAAAAGGCTGAAGAATAGCTGAATGAAAGCTTATAGATGGCTGAAAATCCTTACTAGTTGAAACAGCTGAAGAATGGCTGATTGAAAGCGAAAAGATGGCTGAAAATGAAAGCTTAAAATGGCTGAAAAGGCTTAAAGTAGTTGAAAGGGCTGAAGAATAGCTGAATGAAAGCTTAAAATTGGCTGAAAATGTTGAAAGGGCTGAAGAATAGCTGAATGAAAGCTGAAAGATGGCTGAAAATGCTTTATAGTTGAAAGGGCTGGAGAATAGCTGAATGAAAGCTTAAAGATGGCTGAAAATGCTGAAAGTATTTGAAGTAAAGTCTAAATATTGTTGAAATGCAATGAATAGTTGAAAAGGCAGAACATGGATGAAATAAAGCAGAAACATTGTTGGAGAGTTGAATGAATTTGAAAAGGTTTAAGATAGTTGAATTAAAGTTTAAAGACTGTTTAAATAGTCACCGATAGTTGAAAAGGCTGAAGAGAGTTGAATTTCAATCTAAACATTGCTTAATTCATGTTGAAAATGTTATGTGTGTGTGTGTGCTGCAAGGTGTCAGGGCCTGTCGCAGCACTTGGCTCTGTGTCAGTGAGCAGGCAGTCATGCCTGTGTGACCACAGCTACTTTGAGAGGGCGCTGTGGAGAAACTACACAACCTATCAACACACGATTTTCAACACACACAGACCACAAGTTTCTGCAATTTTTGAAGCTGAAATGAAGTTTCTACGACAAAGAATGGCGACGTAGCTGATATTTGTTTGAGGGTGTGATTTGATTTTAGTTTTTCCCATTCATTCTTATGGGAAACACCAAAAGTGCGTGAGCGCTAAACAATCGGCTGTAGGGAGACAACACTTGGTCCTATCTTAAATATAAGAACACCGCCACGCAGGGGAGAGTCTCGGGAACGTCCGTGTGCGATTTGGTGTCTCTACCATGAATATTGAAGCCATGGTCGCGAGTAGAAGTGTAAAGTTCAAGTTGGATCGAGGGAGACGAAAAATGCATTATGGCTTATGGAGAGAGGAGGCTGCGTTGGGGTGGCTCTGAGGCCCGCCGTTTAAATTTCGTAAGGCGCACAGGTTTTTGGCGGGCATCGTACGAGACAGCACAAGTTTTCCTACAAAAGTGGAAAAAAGAATTTGCCCGCTGCGTTCGGTTTGGCTGGGAGCAGCGTGAAAAGACAAAAACCAGAGCTGATTTTTCAGCCGTCCTCCACTCTAGCGATGACATCACCCACTCTAGCTCTGAACATTCCACGCAATACACACCCATTGTAAAATCGGAAGAGGGGTGAAAAAAGATGAAGATTCAAACTGTGATTGTGAAAAAAGTATAAAACATTTGAAAGTGAAAAGACATTCGGGAATAGCTGAAAGTCTTGTGAATAGTTTAAAGTTTGAATGGAGTGTGTAGCTGAAAGTATGTGGGCGCTGAAAATTTTCGTAGCTGAAGTAGTTTAAGGGGGGTTGAAGAGGGTTTCAATTCATTTCAATGGGAAAATTTTTTTACAAAAAGTTGAATATTTTAAAAAGTATAAAAGGTTGAAAAAAGTTGAACTCAAGCAATAATGTCCTGAAAGAGCTGAACATTTGAAAGTTTGAATGGTTGAAATCGGTGAAGGTAGGCGGAAGATACGAACAGCCAAAAAACGTGGAATAAGAATAATAATAATAAAGAACAGGATAACAATAGTGTGAATGCCTCAGCATTCACACTAATAATAATAAAGAACAGGATAACAATAGTGTGAATGCCTCAGCATTCACACTAATAATAAGAAGAAGAATAAACACGGTGGAGAGTAATAGTGCTCCCTTTCGGAGCACTAATAATAATAATAAGAAGAATAAACACGGTGGAGAGTAATAGTGCTCCCTTTCGGAGCACTAATAAACACGGTGGAGAGTAATAGTGCTCCCTTTCGGAGCACTAATAAACACGGTGGAGAGTAATAGTGCTCCCTTTCGGAGCACTAATAAGAAGAATAAACACGGTGGAGAGTAATAGTGCTCCCTTTCGGAGCACTAATAACTAGAAAATTCCAGCGCGCTGAAATTTCGAGAGTGCTCCGAAACCTGTGCCCACCATCGAGTCACTAGCTGCCCCAACCCCCCCCATCCCCGCCAGAGCCGAAGGAGAATTGCTCTTTTCGGCCATAACTTTGTATTAACATGCATGCATGAGAGAGACCGAGTGTGTGTGTGAGTGTGCCTGAAGTGTTTGTGTGTCTGTATGAGGTCATCAGTCAGCCTGCTCCAGCAGGACACTGTCAGCAGGGGAGAGAGAGTAGCAGGGAATTCACCAAATGAGCTTTGAGAAGTTGCTGGTGAAAAACGATACAAGCTATCGACATGAAACCCGGTACACAGACAGACCACAAGTTTCTTGAATTTTTGAAATTAAAATTAAGTTTCTACCTCAAAGTATGGCGACGTAGTGCATTTTTGTTTGAGGCGTTCCGATTTTCCCATTCATTCTTATGGGAAAAAGCGAAATTGGCCAAGTGCTAAACATTTGGCTCTAGGGAAACACCGCTTGCACCTATCTGCAATACAAACACACCGTCACGCAGGGGACAGTCTCAGGAACGCCCTGATGCGATTTGGTGTGTCTACTATGAAAACTGAGGCCACAGTCACGAGTTGAAGTGTAAAGTTTAACTTTGATCGCAGTGGTTGGAAAATGAATGGGGGCTTATGGAGAGAAGAGGCTGCGCTGGCCTGACTCTGAGGCTCGCCCTTTAAATTTTACAAAGCGCTCAGGTTTATGGCCGGCATCGCAAGAGAGAGCACAAATTTGCCTACAAAACTGGAAAAAAGAATTTGTCTACTGCTTACGGTTTGGCCGGGAGCAGCGTGAAAAGAGCAAAATGAGAGGTGATTCTTCAGCGATCCCAAATTGACAGTTGGTCTCTCCCCACTCGAGCTGCATCGAAAATGCCAAACCCACGTGTTTTTGAGAGGGCCTGGATGAAAAACCATACAAGGTATCGACACGCTGTCGGGTGCGGGCAGAGACGACAAGTTTTCCTGTGTTTTGGAGTTTGAATGAAGTTTCTACATCAACGCACGGCTTTACAGCGAATGTTTGTTTGAGGGTGATTTTTTGAATTTTCTGGATTTTCCCATTCATTTCTTATGGGATTTTTTGCTCCTTCGGAAAACTTTTTAGCCAAAAAGTGTTATTTTTTTGTCAATCTTTGTCCGATTTTGGATTGTTGTACACCAACGCATGCGGGAGAGTCTCCTGAACGAATCTTCTATTCAACTTGTCCAGAATCTGGATCGTTTGCCGACAGTCGCGATTTAAAGGTTTTTTTCCATAAGGGCCCCATATAAAGCTGCGGTTGCCATGACGACGGCGACAGTCTGCAGACCCTTGGTCTGTGTCATTTTGACCAATGTGTGTTTGACAAAGTGCTGGTGAAAAACAGTACAAGCTATCAACATGAAAGTCGGTACATAGACAGACCACAAGTTTCTTGAATTTTTGAAATTAAAATTAAGTTTCTACCTCAAAGTATGGCGACGTAGCGCATTTTTGTTTGAGGCGTTCCGATTTTCCCATTCATTCTTATGGGAAAAAGCGAAATTGCCCAAGTGCAAAACATTTGGCTCTAGGGAGACAACGCTTGCACCTATCTGCAATATGAACACACCGTCACGCAGGGGACAGTCTGAGGAACGCCCTGATGCGATTTGGTGTGTCTACTATGAAAACTGAGGCCACAGTCACGAGTAGAAGTGCAACGTTTAACTTTGATCGCAGCGGTTGGAAAATGAATGGGGGCTTATGGAGAGAAGAGGCTGCGCTGGCCTGACTCTGAGGCTCGCCGTTTAAATTTTACAAAGCGCTCAGGTTTATGGCCGGCATCGCATGAGAGAGCACAAATTTGCCTACAAAAGTGGAAAAAAGAATTTGTCTACTGCTTACGGTTTGGCCGGGAGCAGCGTGAAAAGAGCAAAATGAGAGGTGATTCTTCAGCGATCCCAAATTGACAGTTGGTCTCTCCCCGCTCGAGCTGCATCGAAAACGCCAAACCCACGTGTTTTTGAGAGGGCCTGGATGAAAAACCATACAAGGTATCAACACGCTGTCGGGTACGGGGAGAGACCACAAGTTTTCCTGCGTTTTGGAGTTTGAATGAAGTTTCTACATCAACGCACGGCTTTACAGCGAATGTTTGTTTGAGGGTGATTTTTTGAATTTTCTGGATTTTCCCATTCATTTCTTATGGGATTTTTTGCTCCTTCGGAAAACTTTTTAGCCAAAAAGTGTTATTTTTTCGTCAATCTTTGTTCGATTTCGGATTGTTATACACCAACGCGTGCGGGAGAGTGTCCCGAACAAATCTTCTATTCAACTTGTCCAGAATCTGGATCGTTTGCCCACAGTCGCGATTTAAAGGTTTTTTTCCATAAGGGCCCCATATAAAGCAGCGGTTGCCATGACGACGGCGACAGTCTGCAGACCCTTGGTCTGTGTCATTTTGACCAAAGTGTGTTTGACAAAGTGCTGGTGAAAAGCGGTACAAGCTATCAACACGAAAGTCGGTACATAGACAGACCACAAGTTTCTTGAATTTTTGAAATTAAAATGAAGTTTCTACCTCAAAGTATGGCGACGTAGTGCATTTTTGTTTGAGGCGTTCCGATTTCCCCATTCATTCTTATGGGAAAAAGCGAAATTGCCCAAGTGCAAAACATTTGGCTCTAGGGAGACAACGCTTGCACCTATCTGCAATACAAACACACCGTCATGCAGGGGACAGTCTCAGGAACGCCCTGATGCGATTTGGTGTGTCTACTATGAAAATTGAGGCCACAGTTGCGAGTAGAAGTGTAAAGTTTAACTTTGATCGCAGCGGTTGGAAAATGAATGGGGGCTTATGGAGAGAAGAGGCTGCGCTGGCCTGACTCTGAGGCTCGCCGTTTAAATTTTACAAAGCGCTCAGGTTTATGGCCGGCATCGCACGAGAGAGCACAAATTTGCCTACAAAAGTGGAAAAAAGAATTTGTCTACTGCTTACGGTTTGGCCGGGAGCAGCGTGAAAAGAGCAAAATGAGAGGTGATTTTTCAGTCATCCCGCACTCTGACTGTTGGTCTCTCCCCACTCTAACTTTTCAAAAAACGCCAAACCCACGTGTTTTTGAGACGGCCTGGATGAAAAACGACACAAGATATCAACACGCTGCCGGGTACGGGCAGAGACGACAAGTTTTCCTGCGTTTTGAAGTTTGAACGAAGTTTCTACGACAACATTTGGCTTGGCAGCGAATGTTTGTTTGAGGGCGATTTTTTGAATTTTCTGGTTTTTCCCATTCATTTCTTATGGGATTTTTTGCTCTTTCTGAGCACTTTTTGGCTAAAAAGTGTTATTTTTTCGTCAATCTTTGTCAATTTTTAGGCTGCTATATACCAACGCGTGCGGGAGAGCGTCCCGAACAATTCTTCTTTTTAACTTGTCCAGAATCTGTATCGTTTGGCCACAGCGGCCAATTAACTGATTTTTGCCAGTTTTTGGCCCCTGGCGGGGCCAAAAACTGGAATTTTGTCGGGGTCAAAGGAAAGCACACTTGCCGGGGCCGAGCCGCACGTTTTGATGTATCGTTTGTGTGTCTGCGATCAGCGGTTCTCGAGATACGCTCGACCGAAATTTCGCTATAATAATAATAACTAGAAAATTCCAGTGCGCTGAAATTTCGAGAGTGCTCCGAAACCTCTGCGCACCATCGAGTCACTAGCTGCCCCAACCCCCCCCCCCCCCGCCAGAGCCGAAGGAGAATTGCTCTTTTCGGCCATAAATTTGTATTAACATGCATATATGAGAGAGACCGAGTGTGTGTGTGAGTGTGCCTGAAGTGTTAATGTGTCTGTATGAGGTCATCAGTTAGCCTGCTCCAGCAGGACACTGTCAGCAGGGGAGAGAGAGTAGCAGGGAATTCACCAAATGAGCTTTGAGAAGTTGCTGGTGAAAAACGATACAAGCTATCGACATGAAACCCGGTACACAGACAGACCACAAGTTTCTTGAATTTTTGAAATTAAAATTAAGTTTCTACCTCAAAGTATGGCGACGTAGTGCATTTTTGTTTGAGGCGTTCCGATTTCCCCATTCATTCTTATGGGAAAAAGCGAAACTGCCCAAGTGCTAAACATTTGGCTCTAGGGAAACACCGCTTGCACCTATCTGCAATACAAACACACAGTCACACAGGGGACAGTCTCAGGAACGCCCTGATGCGATTTGGTGTGTCTACTATGAAAACTGAGGCCACAGTCGCGAGTAGAAGTGTAAAGTTTAACTTT
Organism: Karalla daura; assembly: GCA_029224185.1. Taxonomy (NCBI): domain Eukaryota; kingdom Metazoa; phylum Chordata; class Actinopteri; order Chaetodontiformes; family Leiognathidae; genus Karalla; species Karalla daura. The sequence continues at coordinate 287,311 of CM055199.1, forward strand.
GATCGCAGTGGTTGGAAAATGAATGGGGGCTTATGGAGAGAAGAGGCTGCGCTGGCCTGACTCTGAGGCTCGCCGTTTAAATTTTACAAAGCGCTCAGGTTTATGGCCAGCATGGCACGAGAGAGCACAAATTTGCCTACAAAAGTGGAAAAAAGAATTTGTCTACTGCTTACGGTTTGGCCGGGAGCAGCGTGAAAAGAGCAAAATGAGAGGTGATTCTTCAGCGATCCCAAATTGACAGTTGGTCTCTCCCCACTCGAGCTGCATCGAAAATGCCAAACCCACGTGTTTTTGAGAGGGCCTGGATGAAAAACCATACAAGGTATCGACACGCTGTCGGGTGCGGGCAGAGACGACAAGTTTTCCTGTGTTTTGGAGTTTGAATGAAGTTTCTACATCAACGCACGGCTTTACAGCGAATGTTTGTTTGAGGGTGATTTTTTGAATTTTCTGGATTTTCCCATTCATTTCTTATGGGATTTTTTGCTCCTTCGGAAAACTTTTTAGCCAAAAAGTGTTATTTTTTTGTCAATCTTTGTCCGATTTTGGATTGTTGTACACCAACGCATGCGGGAGAGTCTCCTGAACGAATCTTCTATTCAACTTGTCCAGAATCTGGATCGTTTGCCGACAGTCGCGATTTAAAGGTTTTTTTCCATAAGGGCCCCATATAAAGCTGCGGTTGCCATGACGACGGCGACAGTCTGCAGACCCTTGGTCTGTGTCATTTTGACCAATGTGTGTTTGACAAAGTGCTGGTGAAAAACAGTACAAGCTATCAACATGAAAGTCGGTACATAGACAGACCACAAGTTTCTTGAATTTTTGAAATTAAAATTAAGTTTCTACCTCAAAGTATGGCGACGTAGCGCATTTTTGTTTGAGGCGTTCCGATTTTCCCATTCATTCTTATGGGAAAAAGCGAAATTGCCCAAGTGCTAAACATTTGGCTCTAGGGAGACAACGCTTGCACCTATCTGCAATATGAACACACCGTCACGCAGGGGACAGTCTGAGGAACGCCCTGATGCGATTTGGTGTGTCTACTATGAAAACTGAGGCCACAGTCACGAGTAGAAGTGCAACGTTTAACTTTGATCGCAGCGGTTGGAAAATGAATGGGGGCTTATGGAGAGAAGAGGCTGCGCTGGCCTGACTCTGAGGCTCGCCGTTTAAATTTTACAAAGCGCTCAGGTTTATGGCCGGCATCGCATGAGAGAGCACAAATTTGCCTACAAAAGTGGAAAAAAGAATTTGTCTACTGCTTACGGTTTGGCCGGGAGCAGCGTGAAAAGAGCAAAATGAGAGGTGATTCTTCAGCGATCCCAAATTGACAGTTGGTCTCTCCCCGCTCGAGCTGCATCGAAAACGCCAAACCCACGTGTTTTTGAGAGGGCCTGGATGAAAAACCATACAAGGTATCAACACGCTGTCGGGTACGGGGAGAGACCACAAGTTTTCCTGCGTTTTGGAGTTTGAATGAAGTTTCTACATCAACGCACGGCTTTACAGCGAATGTTTGTTTGAGGGTGATTTTTTGAATTTTCTGGATTTTCCCATTCATTTCTTATGGGATTTTTTGCTCCTTCGGAAAACTTTTTAGCCAAAAAGTGTTATTTTTTCGTCAATCTTTGTTCGATTTCGGATTGTTATACACCAACGCGTGCGGGAGAGTGTCCCGAACAAATCTTCTATTCAACTTGTCCAGAATCTGGATCGTTTGCCCACAGTCGCGATTTAAAGGTTTTTTTCCATAAGGGCCCCATATAAAGCAGCGGTTGCCATGACGACGGCGACAGTCTGCAGACCCTTGGTCTGTGTCATTTTGACCAAAGTGTGTTTGACAAAGTGCTGGTGAAAAGCGGTACAAGCTATCAACACGAAAGTCGGTACATAGACAGACCACAAGTTTCTTGAATTTTTGAAATTAAAATGAAGTTTCTACCTCAAAGTATGGCGACGTAGTGCATTTTTGTTTGAGGCGTTCCGATTTCCCCATTCATTCTTATGGGAAAAAGCGAAATTGCCCAAGTGCAAAACATTTGGCTCTAGGGAGACAACGCTTGCACCTATCTGCAATACAAACACACCGTCATGCAGGGGACAGTCTCAGGAACGCCCTGATGCGATTTGGTGTGTCTACTATGAAAATTGAGGCCACAGTTGCGAGTAGAAGTGTAAAGTTTAACTTTGATCGCAGCGGTTGGAAAATGAATGGGGGCTTATGGAGAGAAGAGGCTGCGCTGGCCTGACTCTGAGGCTCGCCGTTTAAATTTTACAAAGCGCTCAGGTTTATGGCCGGCATCGCACGAGAGAGCACAAATTTGCCTACAAAAGTGGAAAAAAGAATTTGTCTACTGCTTACGGTTTGGCCGGGAGCAGCGTGAAAAGAGCAAAATGAGAGGTGATTTTTCAGTCATCCCGCACTCTGACTGTTGGTCTCTCCCCACTCTAACTTTTCAAAAAACGCCAAACCCACGTGTTTTTGAGACGGCCTGGATGAAAAGCGACACAAGATATCAACACGCTGCCGGGTACGGGCAGAGACGACAAGTTTTCCTGCGTTTTGAAGTTTGAACGAAGTTTCTACGACAACATTTGGCTTGGCAGCGAATGTTTGTTTGAGGGCGATTTTTTGAATTTTCTGGTTTTTCCCATTCATTTCTTATGGGATTTTTTGCTCTTTCTGAGCACTTTTTGGCTAAAAAGTGTTATTTTTTCGTCAATCTTTGTCAATTTTTAGGCTGCTATATACCAACGCGTGCGGGAGAGCGTCCCGAACAATTCTTCTTTTTAACTTGTCCAGAATCTGTATCGTTTGGCCACAGCGGCCAATTAACTGATTTTTGCCAGTTTTTGGCCCCTGGCGGGGCCAAAAACTGGAATTTTGTCGGGGTCAAAGGAAAGCACACTTGCCGGGGCCGAGCCGCACGTTTTGATGTATCGTTTGTGTGTCTGCGATCAGCGGTTCTCGAGATACGCTCGACCGAAATTTCGCTATAATAATAATAACTAGAAAATTCCAGCGCGCTGAAATTTCGAGAGTGCTCCGAAACCTGTGCCCACCGAACCGACAACGCTTGCACCTATCTGCAACACGAACACACCATCACGCAGGGGAGAGTCTGAGGAACGCCCTGATGCGATTTGGTGTGTCTACTATGAAAACTGAGGCCACAGTCACGAGTAGAAGTGTAAAGTTTAACTTTGATCGCAGTGGTTGGAAAATGAATGGGGGCTTATGGAGAGAAGAGGCTGCGCTGGCCTGACTCTGAGGCTCGCCCTTTAAATTTTACAAAGCGCTCAGGTTTATGGCCGGCATCGCAAGAGAGAGCACAAATTTGCCTACAAAACTGGAAAAAAGAATTTGTCTACTGCTTACGGTTTGGCCGGGAGCAGCGTGAAAAGAGCAAAATGAGAGGTGATTCTTCAGCGATCCCAAATTGACAGTTGGTCTCTCCCCACTCGAGCTGCATCGAAAATGCCAAACCCACGTGTTTTTGAGAGGGCCTGGATGAAAAACCATACAAGGTATCGACACGCTGTCGGGTGCGGGCAGAGACGACAAGTTTTCCTGTGTTTTGGAGTTTGAATGAAGTTTCTACATCAACGCACGGCTTTACAGCGAATGTTTGTTTGAGGGTGATTTTTTGAATTTTCTGGATTTTCCCATTCATTTCTTATGGGATTTTTTGCTCCTTCGGAAAACTTTTTAGCCAAAAAGTGTTATTTTTTTGTCAATCTTTGTCCGATTTTGGATTGTTGTACACCAACGCATGCGGGAGAGTCTCCTGAACGAATCTTCTATTCAACTTGTCCAGAATCTGGATCGTTTGCCGACAGTCGCGATTTAAAGGTTTTTTTCCATAAGGGCCCCATATAAAGCTGCGGTTGCCATGACGACGGCGACAGTCTGCAGACCCTTGGTCTGTGTCATTTTGACCAATGTGTGTTTGACAAAGTGCTGGTGAAAAACAGTACAAGCTATCAACATGAAAGTCGGTACATAGACAGACCACAAGTTTCTTGAATTTTTGAAATTAAAATTAAGTTTCTACCTCAAAGTATGGCGACGTAGCGCATTTTTGTTTGAGGCGTTCCGATTTTCCCATTCATTCTTATGGGAAAAAGCGAAATTGCCCAAGTGCTAAACATTTGGCTCTAGGGAGACAACGCTTGCACCTATCTGCAATATGAACACACCGTCACGCAGGGGACAGTCTGAGGAACGCCCTGATGCGATTTGGTGTGTCTACTATGAAAACTGAGGCCACAGTCACGAGTAGAAGTGCAACGTTTAACTTTGATCGCAGCGGTTGGAAAATGAATGGGGGCTTATGGAGAGAAGAGGCTGCGCTGGCCTGACTCTGAGGCTCGCCGTTTAAATTTTACAAAGCGCTCAGGTTTATGGCCGGCATCGCATGAGAGAGCACAAATTTGCCTACAAAAGTGGAAAAAAGAATTTGTCTACTGCTTACGGTTTGGCCGGGAGCAGCGTGAAAAGAGCAAAATGAGAGGTGATTCTTCAGCGATCCCAAATTGACAGTTGGTCTCTCCCCGCTCGAGCTGCATCGAAAACGCCAAACCCACGTGTTTTTGAGAGGGCCTGGATGAAAAACCATACAAGGTATCAACACGCTGTCGGGTACGGGGAGAGACCACAAGTTTTCCTGCGTTTTGGAGTTTGAATGAAGTTTCTACATCAACGCACGGCTTTACAGCGAATGTTTGTTTGAGGGTGATTTTTTGAATTTTCTGGATTTTCCCATTCATTTCTTATGGGATTTTTTGCTCCTTCGGAAAACTTTTTAGCCAAAAAGTGTTATTTTTTCGTCAATCTTTGTCCGATTTCGGATTGTTATACACCAACGCGTGCGGGAGAGTGTCCCGAACAAATCTTCTATTCAACTTGTCCAGAATCTGGATCGTTTGCCCACAGTCGCGATTTAAAGGTTTTTTTCCATAAGGGCCCCATATAAAGCAGCGGTTGCCATGACGACGGCGACAGTCTGCAGACCCTTGGTCTGTGTCATTTTGACCAAAGTGTGTTTGACAAAGTGCTGGTGAAAAGCGGTACAAGCTATCAACACGAAAGTCGGTACATAGACAGACCACAAGTTTCTTGAATTTTTGAAATTAAAATGAAGTTTCTACCTCAAAGTATGGCGACGTAGTGCATTTTTGTTTGAGGCGTTCCGATTTCCCCATTCATTCTTATGGGAAAAAGCGAAATTGCCCAAGTGCAAAACATTTGGCTCTAGGGAGACAACGCTTGCACCTATCTGCAATACAAACACACCGTCATGCAGGGGACAGTCTCAGGAACGCCCTGATGCGATTTGGTGTGTCTACTATGAAAATTGAGGCCACAGTTGCGAGTAGAAGTGTAAAGTTTAACTTTGATCGCAGCGGTTGGAAAATGAATGGGGGCTTATGGAGAGAAGAGGCTGCGCTGGCCTGACTCTGAGGCTCGCCGTTTAAATTTTACAAAGCGCTCAGGTTTATGGCTGGCATCGCACGAGAGAGCACAAATTTGCCTACAAAAGTGGAAAAAAGAATTTGTCTACTGCTTTCGGTTTGGCCGGGAGCAGCGTGAAAAGAGCAAAATGAGAGGTGATTTTTCAGTCATCCCGCACTCTGACAGTTGGTCTCTCCCCACTCTAACTTTTCAAAAAACGCCAAACCCACGTGTTTTTGAGACGGCCTGGATGAAAAACGACACAAGGTATCAACACGCTGTCGGGTACGGGCAGAGACGACAAGTTTTCCTGCGTTTTGAAGTTTGAACGAAGTTTCTACGACAACGTATGGCTTGGCAGCGAATGTTTGTTTGAGGGCGATTTTTTGAATTTTCTGGTTTTTCCCATTCATTTCTTATGGGATTTTTTGCTCTTTCTGAGCACTTTTTGGCTAAAAAGTGTTATTTTTTCGTCAATCTTTGTCAATTTTTAGGCTGCTATATACCAACGCGTGCGGGAGAGCGTCCCGAACAATTCTTCTTTTTAACTTGTCCAGAATCTGGATGGTTTGGCCACAGCGGCCAATTAACTGATTTTTGCCAGTTTTTGGCCCCTGGCGGGGCCAAAAACTGGAATTTTGTCGGGGTCGAAGGAAAGCACACTTGCCGGGGCCGAGCTGCACGTTTTGATGTATGGTTTGTGTGTCTGCGATCAGCGGTTCTCGAGATACGCTCGACCGAAATTTCGCTATAATAATAATAATAATAATAATAATAACTAGAAAATTCCAGCGCGCTGAAATTTCAAGAGTGCTCCGAAACCTGTGCCCACCATCGAGTCACTAGCTGCCCCAACCCCCCCCCATCACCGCCAGAGCCGAAGGAGAATTGCTCTTTTCGGCCATAACTTTGTATTAACATGCATGCATGAGAGAGACCGAGTGTGTGTGTGAGTGTGCCTGAAGTGTTTGTGTGTCTGTATGAGGTCATCAGTCAGCCTGCTCCAGCAGGACACTGTCAGCAGGGGAGAGAGAGTAGCAGGGAATTCACCAAATGAGCTTTGAGAAGTTGCTGGTGAAAAACGATACAAGCTATCGACATGAAACCCGGTACACAGACAGACCACAAGTTTCTTGAATTTTTGAAATTAAAATTAAGTTTCTACCTCAAAGTATGGCGACGTAGTGCATTTTTGTTTGAGGCGTTCCGATTTTCCAATTCATTCTTATGGGAAAAAGCGAAATTGGCCAAGTGCTAAACATTTGGCTCTAGGGAAACACCGCTTGCACCTATCTGCAATACAAACACACCGTCACGCAGGGGACAGTCTCAGGAACGCCCTGATGCGATTTGGTGTGTCTACTATGAAAACTGAGGCCACAGTCGCGAGTAGAAGTGTAAAGTTTAACTTTGATCGCAGTGGTTGGAAAATGAATGGGGGCTTATGGAGAGAAGAGGCTGCGCTGGCCTGACTCTGAGGCTCGCCGTTTAAATTTTACAAAGCGCTCAGGTTAATGGCCGGCATCGCACGAGAGAGCACAAATTTGCCTACAAAAGTGGAAAAAATGATTTGTCTACTGCTTACGGTTTGGCCGGGAGCAGCGTGAAAAGAGCAAAATGAGAGGTGATTCTTCAGCGATCCCAAATTGACAGTTGGTCTCTCCCCACTCGAGCTGCATCGAAAACGCCAAACCCACATGTTTTTGAGAGGGCCTGGATGAAAAACCATACAAGGTATCGACACGCTGTCGGGTACGGGCAGAAACGACAAGTTTTCCTGCGTTTTGGAGTTTGAATGAAGTTTCTACATCAACGCACGGCTTTACAGCGAATGTTTGTTTGAGGGTGATTTTTTGAATTTTCTGGATTTTCCCATTCATTTCTTATGGGATTTTTTGCTCCTTCGGAAAACTTTTTAGCCAAAAAGTGTTATTTTTTCGTCAATCTTTGTCCGATTTCGGATTGTTATACACCAACGCGTGCGGGAGAGCGTCCCGAACAAATCTTCTATTCAACTTGTCCAGAATCTGGATCGTTTGCCCACAGTCGCGATTTAAATGTTTTTTTCCATAAGGGCCCCATATAAAGCAGCGGTTGCCATGACGACGGTGACTGTCTGCAGACACTTGGTCTGTGTCATTTTGACCAAAGTATGTTTGAGAAGGTGCTGGTGAAAAACGGTACAAGCTATCAACAAGAATGTCGGTACATAGACAGACCACAAGTTTCTTGAATTTTTGAAATTAAAATGAAGTTTCTACCTCAAAGCATGGCGACATAGCGCATTTTTGTTTGAGGCGTTCCGATTTTCCCATTCATTCTTATGGGAAAAAGCGAAATTGCTCAAGTGCTAAACATTTGGCTCTAAGGAGACAACACTTGCACCTATCTGCAATATGAACACACCGTCACGCAGGGGACAGTCTCAGGAACGCCCTGATGCGATTTGGTGTCTGTATGATGAAAACTGAGGCCACAGTCGCGAGTAGAAGTGTAAAGTTTAACTTTGATCGCAGTGGTTGGAAAATGAATGGGGCCTTATGGAGAGAAGAGGCTGCGCTGGCCTGACTCTGAGGCTCGCCGTTTAAATTTTACAAAGCGCTCAGGTTTATGGCCGGCATCGCACGAGAGAGCACAAATTTGCCTACAAAAGTGGAAAAAAGAATTTGTCTACTGCTTACGGTTTGGCCGGGAGCAGCGTGAAAAGAGCAAAATGAGAGGTGATTTTTCAGTCATCCCGCACTCTGACAGTTGGTCTCTCCCCACTCTAACTTTTCAAAAAACGGCAAACCCACGTGTTTTTGAGACGGTCTGGATGAAAAGCGACACAAGGTATCAACACGCTGTCGGGTACGGGCAGAGACGACAAGTTTTCCTGCGTTTTGAAGTTTGAACGAATTTTGTACGACAACGTATGACTTGGCAGCGAATGTTTGTTTGAGGGCGATTTTTTGAATTTTCTGGTTTTTCCCATTCATTTCTTATGGGATTTTTTGCTCTTTCTGAGCACTTTTTGGCTAAAAAGTGTTATTTTTTCGTCAATCTTTGTCAATTTTTAGGCTGCTATATACCAACGCGTGCGGGAGAGCGTCCCGAACAATTCTTCTTTTTAACTTGTCCAGAATCTGGATGGTTTGGCCACAGCGGCCAATTAACTGATTTTTGCCAGTTTTTGGCCCCTGGCGGGGCCAAAAACTGGAATTTTGTCGGGGTCGAAGGAAAGCACACTTGCCGGGGCCGAGCCGCACGTTTTGATGTATGGTTTGTGTGTCTGCGATCAGCGGTTCTCGAGATACGCTCGACCGAAATTTCGCTATAATAATAATAATAATAATAATAATAAGAAGAAAGAACTAGAAAATTCCAGCGCGCTGAAATTTCGAGAGTGCTCCGAAACCTGTGCCCACCATCGAGTCACTAGCTGCCCCAACCCCCCCCAACCCCGCCAGAGCCGAAGGAGAATTGCTCTTTTCGGCCATAGCTTTGTATTAACATGCATGTGTGAGAGAGACCGAGTGTGTGTGTTAGTGTGCCTGAAGTGTTTGTGTGTCTGTATGAGGTCATCAGTTAGCCTGCTCCAGCAGGACACTGTCAGCAGGGGAGAGAGAGTAGCAGGGAATTCACCAAATGAGCTTTGAGAAGGTGCTGGTGAAAAACGATACAAGTTCTCAACATGAAACTCGGTACACAGACAGACCACAAGTTCCTTGAATTTTTGAAATTAAAATGAAGTTTGTACCTCAAAGTATGGCGACGTAGCGCATTTTTGTTTGAGGCGTTCCGATTTTCCCATTCATTCTTATGGGAAAAAGCGAAATTGCCCAAGTGCTAAACATTTGGCTCTAGGGAGACAACGCTTGCACCTATCTGCAATACAAACACACCGTCACGCAGGGGACAGTCTCAGGAACGCCCTGATGCGATTTGGTGTGTCTACTATGAAAACTGAGGCCACAGTCACGAGTAGAAGTGTAAAGTTTAACTTTGATCGCAGTGGTCGGAAAATGAATGGGGGCTTATGGAGAGAAGAGGCTGCGCTGGCCTGACTCTGAGGCTCGCCGTTTAAATTTTACAAAGCGCTCAGGTTTATGGCCGGCATCGCCCGAGAGAGCACAAATTTGCCTACAAAACTGGAAAAAAGAATTTGTCTACTGCTTACGGTTTGGCCGGGAGCAGCGTGAAAAGAGCAAAATGAGAGGTGATTCTTCAGCGATCCCAAATTGACAGTTGGTCTCTCCCCACTCGAGCTGCATCGAAAACGCCAAACCCACGTGTTTTTGAGAGGGCCTGGATGAAAAACCATACAAGGTATCGACATGCTGTCGGGTACAGCCAGAGACCACAAGTTTTCCTGCGTTTTGGAGTTTGAATGAAGTTTCTGCATCAACGCACGGCTTTACAGCGAATGTTTGTTTGAGGGTGATTTTTTGAATTTTCTGGATTTTCCCATTCATTTCTTATGGGATTTTTTGCTCCTTCGGAAAACTTTTTAGACAAAAAGTGTTATTTTTTCGTCAATCTTTGTCCGATTTCGGATTGTTATACACCAACGCGTGCGGGAGAGCCTCCCGAACAAATCTTCTATTCAACTTGTCCAGAATCTGGATCGTTTGCCGACAGTCGCGATTTAAAGGTTTTTTTCCATAAGGGCCCCATACAAAGCTGCGGTTGCCATGACGACGGTGACAGTCTGCAGACCCTTGGTCTGTGTCATTTTGACCAAAGTGTGTTTGACAAAGTGCTGGTGAAAAACGGTACAAGCTATCAACATGAAAGTCGGTACATAGACAGACCACAAGTTTCTTGAATTTTTGAAATTAAAATGAAGTTTCTGCCTCAAAGTATGGCGACGTAGCGCATTTTTGTTTGAGGCATTTCGATTTCCCCATTCATTCTTATGGGAAAAAGCGAAATTGCCCAAGTGCTAAACATTTGGCTCTAGGGAGACAACACTTGCACCTATCTGCAAAATGAACACACCGTCATGCAGGGGACAGTCTGAGGAACGCCCTGATGCTATTTGGTGTGTGTATGATGAAAACTGAGGCCACAGTCACGAGTAGAAGTGTAAAGTTTAACTTTGATCGCAGCGGTTGGAAAATGAATGGGGGCTTATGGAGAGAAGAGGCTGCGCTGGCCTGACTCTGAGGCTCGCCGTTTAAATTTTACAAAGCGCTCAGGTTTATGGCCGGCATCGCACGAGAGAGCACAAATTTGCCTACAAAAGTGGAAAAAAGAATTTGTCTACTGCTTATGGTTTGGCCGGGAGCAGCGTGAAAAGAGCAAAATGAGAGGTGATTTTTCAGTCATCCCGCACTCTGACAGTTGGTCTCTCCCCACTCTAACTTTTCAAAAAACGGCAAACCCACGTGTTTTTGAGACGGTCTGGATGAAAAACGACACAAGGTATCAACACGCTGTCGGGTACGGGCAGAGACGACAAGTTTTCCTACGTTTTGAAGTTTGAACGAATTTTGTACGACAACGTATGACTTGGCAGCGAATGTTTGTTTGAGGGCGATTTTTTGAAATTTGTGGTTTTTCCCATTCATTTCTTATGGGATTTTTTGCTCTTTCTGAGCACTTTTTGGCTAAAAAGTGTTATTTTTTCGTCAATCTTTGTCAATTTTTAGGCTGCTATATACCAACGCGTGCGGGAGAGCGTCCCGAACAATTCTTCTTTTTAACTTGTCCAGAATCTGGATCGTTTGGCGACAGCAGCCAATTAACTGATTTTTGCCAGTTTTTGGCCCCTGGCGGGGCCAAAAACTGGAATTTTGTCGGGGTCGAAGGAAAGCACACTTGCCGGGGCCGAGCCGCACGTTTTGATGTATGGTTTGTGTGTCTGCGATCAGCGGTTCTCGAGATACGCTCGACCGAAATTTCGCTATAATAATAATAATAATAACTAGAAAATTCCAGCGCGCAGAAATTTCGAGAGTGCTCCGAAACCTGTGCCCACCATCAAGTCACGAGCTGGCCCAACCCCATACTTGTGCCTGGACCGCCCAACACTGTGTATTTGCTGTCCCTGCTACTCAGAGAGACCCCTGGTTTAACCCTATCAGCTGTATGATAGGAAAGTAGTTGGTGTGCCTGAAGTGTTTGCGTGTCTGTATGAGGTCATCAGTCAGCCTGCTCCAGCAGGACACTGTCAGCAGGGGAGAGAGAGTAGCAGGGAATTCACCAAATGAATTGAGAAGGTGCTGGTGAAAAACGATGCAAGTTCTCAACATGAAACTCGGTACACAGACAGACCACAAGTTTCTTGAATTTTTGAAATTAAAATGAAGTTTCTACCTCAAAGTATGGCGACGTAGCGCAGTTTTGTTTGAGGCATTCCGATTTTCCCATTCATTCTTATGGGAAAAAGTGAAATTGCCCAAGTGCTAAACATTTGGCTCTAGGGAGACAACGCTTGCACCTATCTGCAATACAAACACACCGTCACGCAGGGGACAGTCTCAGGAACGCCCTGATGCGATTTGGTGTGTCTCCTATGAAAACTGAGGCCACAGTCACGAGTAGAATTGTAAAGTTTAACTTTGATCGCAGTGGTCGGAAAATGAATGGGGGCTTATGGAGAGAAGAGGCTGCGCTGGCCTGACTCTGAGGTTCGCCGTTTAAATTTTACAAAGCGCTCAGGTTTATGGCCGGCATCGCCCAACAGAGCACAAATTTGCCTACAAAACTGGAAAAAAGAATTTGTCTACTGCTTACGGTTTGGCCGGGAGCAGCGTGAAAAGAGCAAAATGAGAGGTGATTCTTCAGCGATCCCAAATTGACAGTTGGTCTCTCCCCACTCGAGCTGCATCGAAAACGCCAAACCCACATGTTTTTGAGAGGGCCTGGATGAAAAACCATACAAGGTATCGACACGCTGTCGGGTACGGGCAGAGACCACAAGTTTTCCAGCGTTTTGGAGTTTGAATGAAGTTTCTACATCAACGCACGGCTGTACAGCGAATGTTTGTTTGAGGGTGATTTTTTGAATTTTCTGGATTTTCCCATTCATTTCTTATGGGATTTTTTGCTCCTTCGGAAAACTTTTTAGCCAAAAAGTGTTATTTTTTCGTCAATCTTTGTCCGATTTCAGATTGTTATACACCAACGCGTGCGGGAGAGCGTCCCGAACAAATCTTCTATTCAACTTGTCCAGAATCTGGATCGTTTGCCGACAGTCGCGATTTAAAGGTTTTTTTCCATAAGGGCCCCATATAAAGTTGCGGTTGCCATGACGACGGCGACAGTCTGCAGACCCTTGGTCTGTGTCATTTTGACCAAAGTGTGTTTGAGAAGGTGCTGGTGAAAAACGGTACAAGCTATCAACAAGAAAGTCGGTACATAGACAGACCACAAGTTTCTTGAATTTTTGAAATTAAAATGAAGTTTCTACCTCAAAGCATGGCGACATAGCGCATTTTTGTTTGAGGCGTTCCGATTTTCCCATTCATTCTTATGGGAAAAAGCGAAATTGCTCAAGTGCTAAACATTTGGCTCTAAGGAGACAACACTTGCACCTATCTGCAACATGAACACACCGTCACGCAGGGGACAGTCTCAGGAACGCCCTGATGCGATTTGGTGTGTGTATGATGAAAACTGAGGCCACAGTCGCGAGTAGAAGTGTAAAGTTTAACTTTGATCGCAGTGGTTGGAAAATGAATGGGGCCTTATGGAGAGAAGAGGCTGCGCTGGCCTGACTCTGAGGCTCGCCGTTTAAATTTTACAAAGCGCTCAGGTTTATGGCCGGCATCGCACGAGAGAGCACAAATTTGCCTACAAAACTGGAAAAAAGAATTTGTCTACTGCTTACGGTTTGGCTGGGAGCAGCGTGAAAAGAGCAAAATGAGAGGTGATTTTTCAGTCATCCCGCACTCTGACAGTTGGTCTCTCCCCACTCTAACTTTTCAAAAAACGGCAAACCCACGTGTTTTTGAGAAGGTCTGGATGAAAAGCGACACAAGGTATCAACACGCTGTCGGGTACGGGCAGAGACGACAAGTTTTCCTACGTTTTGAAGTTTGAACGAATTTTGTACGACAACGTATGACTTGGCAGCGAATGTTTGTTTGAGGGCGATTTTTTGAATTTTGTGGTTTTTCCCATTCATTTCTTATGGGATTTTTTGCTCTTTCTGAGCACTTTTTGGCTAAAAAGTGTTATTTTTTCGTCAATCTTTGTCAATTTTTAGGCTGCTATATACCAACGCGTGCGGGAGAGCGTCCCGAACAATTCTTCTTTTTAACTTGTCCAGAATCTGGATCGTTTGGCGACAGCGGCCAATTAACTGATTTTTGCCAGTTTTTGGCCCCTGACGGGGCCAAAAACTGGAATTTTGTCGGGGTCAAAGGAAAGCACACTTGCCGGGGCCGAGCCGCACGTTTTGATGTATGGTTTGTGTGTCTGCGATCAGCGGTTCTCGAGATACGCTCGACCGAAATTTCGCTATAATAATAATAATAATAAGAAGAATAAACACGGTGTAGAATAATAGTGCTCCTTTTCGGAGCACTAATAAACACGGTGGAGAGTAATAGTGCTCCCTTTCGGAGCACTAATAATAAGAAGAATAAACACGGTGGAGAGTAATAGTGCTCCCTTTCGGAGCACTAACTAGAAAATTCCAGCGCGCTGAAATTTCGAGAGTGCTCCGAAACCTGTGCCCACCATCGAGTCACTAGCTGCCCCAACCCCCCCCCCGCCAGAGCCGAAGGAGAATTGCTCTTTTCGGCCATAACTTTGTATTAACATGCATGTATGAGAGAGGCCGAGTGTGTGTGTGTGAGTGTGGCTGAAGTGTTTGTGTGTCTGCATGAGGTCATCAGTCAGCCTGCTCCAGCAGGACACTGTCAGCAGGGGAGAGAGAGTGGCAGGGAATTCACCAAATGAATTGAGAAGGTGCTGGTGAAAAACGATACAAGCTATCGACATGAAACCGGGTACACAGACAGACCACAAGTTTCTTGAATTTTTGAAATTAAAATGAAGTTTCTACCTCAAAGGATGGCGACGTAACGCATTTTTGTTTGAGGCGTTCCGATTTTCCCATTCATTCTTATGGGAAAAAGCGAAATTGGCCAAGTGCTAAACATTTGGCTCTTGGGAGACAACGCTCGCACCTATCTGCAATACAAACACACCGTCACGCAGGGGACAGTCTCAGGAACGCCCTGATGCGATTTGGTGTGTCTACTATGAAAACTGAGGCCACAGTCGCGAGTAGAAGTGTAAAGTTTAACTTTGATCGCAGTGGTCAGAAAATGAATGGGGCCTTAAGGAGAGAAGAGGCTGCGCTTGCCTGACTCTGAGGCTCGCCGTTTGAATTTTACAAAGCGCTCAGGTTTATGGCCGCCATCGCACGAGAGAGCACAAATTAACCTACGAAACTGGAAAAAAGAATTTGTCTACTGCTTACGGTTTGGCCGGGAGCAGCGTGAAAAGAGCAAAATGAGAGGTGATTCTTCAGCGATCCCAAATTGACAGTTGGTCTGTCCCCACTCAAGCTGCATCGAAAACGCCAAACCCACGTGTTTTTGAGAGGGCCTGGATGAAAAACCATACAAGGTATCGACACGCTGTCGGGTACGGGCAGAGACCACAAGTTTTCCAGCGTTTTGGAGTTTGAATGAAGTTTCTACATCAATGCACGGCTGTACAGAGAATGTTTGTTTGAGGGTGATTTTTTGAATTTTCTGGATTTTCCCATTCATTTCTTATGGGATTTTTTGCTCCTTCGGAAAACTTTTTAGCCAAAAAGTGTTATTTTTTCGTCAATCTTTGTCCGATTTCAGATTGTTATACACCAACACGTGCGGGAGAGCGTCCCGAACAAATCTTCTATTCAACTTGTCCAGAATCTGGATCGTTTGCCGACAGTCGCGATTTAAAGGTTTTTTTCCATAAGGGCCCCATATAAAGCTGCGGTTGCCATGACGACGGTGACTGTCTGCAGACCCTTGGTCTGTGTCATTTTGACCAAAGTGTGTTTGAGAAGGTGCTGGTGAAAAACGGTACAAGCTATCAACATGAAAGTCGGTACATAGACAGACCACAAGTTTCTTGAATTTTTGAAATTGAAATGAAGTTTCTACCTCAAAGTATGACGACGTAGCACATTTTTGTTTGAGGCATTCCGATTTCCCCATTCATTCTTATGGGAAAAAGCGAAATTGCCCAAGTGCTAAACATTTGGCTCTCGGGAGACAACGCTTGCACCTATCTGCAATACAAACACACCGTCACGCAGGGGACAGTCTCAGGAATGCCCTGATGCGATTTGGTGTGTCTACTATGAAAACTGAGGCCACAGTCGCGAGTAGAAGTGTAAAGTTTAACTTTGATCGCAGCGGTTGGAAAATGAATGGGGGCTTATGGAGAGAAGAGGCTGCGCTGGCCTGACTCTGAGGCTCGCCGTTTAAATTTTACAAAGCGCTCAGGTTTATGGCCGGCATCGCACGAGAGAGCACAAATTTGCCTACAAAAGTGGAAAAAAGAATTTGTCTACTGCTTACGGTTTGGCCGGGAGCAGCGTGAAAAGAGCAAAATGAGAGGTGATTTTTCAGTCATCCCGCACTCTGACAGTTGGTCTCTCCCCACTCTAACTTTTCAAAAAACGCCAAACCCACGTGTTTTTGAGACGGCCTGGATGAAAAACGACACAAGATATCAACACGCTGCTGGGTACGGGCAGAGACGACAAGTTTTCCTGCGTTTTGAAGTTTGAACGAAATTTCTACGACAACGTATGGCTTGGCAGCAAATGTTTGTTTGAGGGAGATTTTTTGAATTTTCTGGTTTTTCCCATTCATTTCTTATGGGATTTTTTGCTCTTTCTGAGCACTTTTTGGCGAAAAAGTGTTATTTTTTCGTCAATCTTTGTCAATTTTTAGGCTGCTATATACCAACGCGTGCGGGAGAGCGTCCCGAACAATTCTTCTTTTTAACTTGTCCAGAATCTGGATGGTTTGGCCACAGCGGCCAATTAACTGATTTTTGCCAGTTTTTGGCCCCTGGCGGGGCCAAAAACTGGAATTTTGTCGGGGTCAAAGGAAAGCACACTTGCCGGGGCCGAGCCGCACGTTTTGATGTATCGTTTGTGTGTCTGCGATCAGCGGTTCTCGAGATACGCTCGACCGAAATTTCGCTATAATAATAATAACTAGAAAATTCCAGCGCGCTGAAATTTCGAGAGTGCTCCGAAACCTGTGCCCACCATCGAGTCACTAGCTGCCCCAACCCCCCCCCCGCCAGAGCCGAAGGAGAATTGCTCTTTTCGGCCATAACTTTGTATTAACATGCATGTATGAGAGAGGCCGAGTGTGTGTGTGTGAGTGTGGCTGAAGTGTTTGTGTGTCTGCATGAGGTCATCAGTCAGCCTGCTCCAGCAGGACACTGTCAGCAGGGGAGAGAGAGTGGCAGGGAATTCACCAAATGAATTGAGAAGGTGCTGGTGAAAAACGATACAAGCTATCGACATGAAACCGGGTACACAGACAGACCACAAGTTTCTTGAATTTTTGAAATTAAAATGAAGTTTCTACCTCAAAGGATGGCGACGTAACGCATTTTTGTTTGAGGCGTTCCGATTTTCCCATTCATTCTTATGGGAAAAAGCGAAATTGGCCAAGTGCTAAACATTTGGCTCTTGGGAGACAACGCTCGCACCTATCTGCAATACAAACACACCGTCACGCAGGGGACAGTCTCAGGAACGCCCTGATGCGATTTGGTGTGTCTACTATGAAAACTGAGGCCACAGTCGCGAGTAGAAGTGTAAAGTTTAACTTTGATCGCAGTGGTCAGAAAATGAATGGGGCCTTAAGGAGAGAAGAGGCTGCGCTTGCCTGACTCTGAGGCTCGCCGTTTGAATTTTACAAAGCGCTCAGGTTTATGGCCGCCATCGCACGAGAGAGCACAAATTAACCTACGAAACTGGAAAAAAGAATTTGTCTACTGCTTACGGTTTGGCCGGGAGCAGCGTGAAAAGAGCAAAATGAGAGGTGATTCTTCAGCGATCCCAAATTGACAGTTGGTCTGTCCCCACTCAAGCTGCATCGAAAACGCCAAACCCACGTGTTTTTGAGAGGGCCTGGATGAAAAACCATACAAGGTATCGACACGCTGTCGGGTACGGGCAGAGACCACAAGTTTTCCAGCGTTTTGGAGTTTGAATGAAGTTTCTACATCAATGCACGGCTGTACAGAGAATGTTTGTTTGAGGGTGATTTTTTGAATTTTCTGGATTTTCCCATTCATTTCTTATGGGATTTTTTGCTCCTTCGGAAAACTTTTTAGCCAAAAAGTGTTATTTTTTCGTCAATCTTTGTCCGATTTCAGATTGTTATACACCAACACGTGCGGGAGAGCGTCCCGAACAAATCTTCTATTCAACTTGTCCAGAATCTGGATCGTTTGCCGACAGTCGCGATTTAAAGGTTTTTTTCCATAAGGGCCCCATATACAGCTGCGGTTGCCATGACGACGGTGACTGTCTGCAGACCCTTGGTCTGTGTCATTTTGACCAAAGTGTGTTTGAGAAGGTGCTGGTGAAAAACGGTACAAGCTATCAACATGAAAGTCGGTACATAGACAGACCACAAGTTTCTTGAATTTTTGAAATTGAAATGAAGTTTCTACCTCAAAGTATGACGACGTAGCACATTTTTGTTTGAGGCATTCCGATTTCCCCATTCATTCTTATGGGAAAAAGCGAAATTGCCCAAGTGCTAAACATTTGGCTCTCGGGAGACAACGCTTGCACCCATCTGCAATACAAACACACCGTCACGCAGGGGACAGTCTCAGGAATGCCCTGATGCGATTTGGTGTGTCTACTATGAAAACTGAGGCCACAGTCGCGAGTAGAAGTGTAAAGTTTAACTTTGATCGCAGCGGTTGGAAAATGAATGGGGGCTTATGGAGAGAAGAGGCTGCGCTGGCCTGACTCTGAGGCTCGCCGTTTAAATTTTACAAAGCGCTCAGGTTTATGGCCGGCATCGCACGAGAGAGCACAAATTTGCCTACAAAAGTGGAAAAAAGAATTTGTCTACTGCTTACGGTTTGGCCGGGAGCAGCGTGAAAAGAGCAAAATGAGAGGTGATTTTTCAGTCATCCCGCACTCTGACAGTTGGTCTCTCCCCACTCTAACTTTTCAAAAAACGCCAAACCCACGTGTTTTTGAGACGGCCTGGATGAAAAACGACACAAGATATCAACACGCTGCTGGGTACGGGCAGAGACGACAAGTTTTCCTGCGTTTTGAAGTTTGAACGAAATTTCTACGACAACGTATGGCTTGGCAGCAAATGTTTGTTTGAGGGAGATTTTTTGAATTTTCTGGTTTTTCCCATTCATTTCTTATGGGATTTTTTGCTCTTTCTGAGCACTTTTTGGCGAAAAAGTGTTATTTTTTCGTCAATCTTTGTCAATTTTTAGGCTGCTATATACCAACGCGTGCGGGAGAGCGTCCCGAACAATTCTTCTTTTTAACTTGTCCAGAATCTGGATGGTTTGGCCACAGCGGCCAATTAACTGATTTTTGCCAGTTTTTGGCCCCTGGCGGGGCCAAAAACTGGAATTTTGTCGGGGTCAAAGGAAAGCACACTTGCCGGGGCCGAGCCGCACGTTTTGATGTATCGTTTGTGTGTCTGCGATCAGCGGTTCTCGAGATACGCTCGACCGAAATTTCGCTATAATAATAATAACTAGAAAATTCCAGCGCGCTGAAATTTCGAGAGTGCTCCGAAACCTGTGCCCACCATCGAGTCACTAGCTGCCCCCCACCTCCCCCTCCCCACCCCCCCCCCCCCGGCCAAAGCCGAAGGAGAATTGCTCTTTTCGGCCATAGCTTTGTATTAACATGCATGTGTGAGAGAGACCGAGTGTGTGTGTGAGTGTGCCTGAAGTGTTTGTTTGTCTGTATGAGGTCATCAATCAGCCTGCTCCAGCAGGACACTGTCAGCAGGGGAGAGAGAGTAGCAGGGAATTCACCAAATGAGCTTTGAGAAGGTGCTGGTGAAATACGGTACAAGCTATCGACATGAAACCCGGTACACAGACAGACCACAAGTTTCTTGAATTTTTGAAATTAAAATGAAGTTTCTACCTCAAAGTATGGCGACGTAGCGCATTTTTGTTTGAGGTGTTCTGATTTCCCCATTCATTCTTATGGGAAAAAGCAAAATTGGCCAAGTGCTAAACATATGGCTCTCGGGAGACACCGCTTGCACCTATCTGCAATTCGAACACACCATCACGCAGGGGACAGTCTGAGGAACGCCCTGATGCGATTTTGTGTGTGTACGATGAAAACTGAGGCCACAGTCGCGAGTAGAAGTGTAAAGTTTAACTTTGATTGCAGTGGTTGGAAAATGAATGGGGGCTTATGGAGAGAAGAGGCTGCGCTGGCCTGACTCTGAGGCTCGCCGTTTAAATTTTACAAAGCGCTCAGGTTAATGGCCAGCATCGCACGAGAGAGCACAAATTTACCTACAAAAGTGGAAAAAAGAATTTGTCTACTGCTTACGGTTTGGCCAGGAGCAGCGTGAAAAGAGCAAAATGAGAGGTGATTGTTCCGCGATCCCAAATTGACAGTTGGTCTCTCCCCACTCGAGCTGCATCGAAAACGCCAAACCCACGTGTTTTTGAGACGGCCTGGATGAAAAACCATACAAGGTATCGTCACGCTGTCGGGTACGGGCAGAGACGACAAGTTTTCCTGCGTTTTGGAGTTTGAATGAAGTTTCTACATCAACGCACGGCTTTACAGCGAATGTTTGTTTGAGGGTGATTTTTTGAATTTTCTGGATTTTCCCATTCATTTCTTATGGGATTTTTTGCTCCTTCGGAAAACTTTTTAGCCAAAAAGTGTTATTTTTTCGTCAATCTTTGTCCGATTTCGGATTGTTATACACCAACGCGTGCGGGAGAGCGTCCCGAACAAATCTTCTATTCAACTTGTCCAGAATCTGGATCGTTTGCCCACAGTCGCGATTTAAAGGTTTTTTTCCATAAGGGCCCCATATAAAGCAGCGGTTGCCATGACGACGGCGACAGTCTGCAGACCCTTGGTCTGTGTCATTTTGACCAAAGTGTGTTTGACAAAGTGCTGGTGAAAAACGGTACAAGCTATCAACACGAAAGTCGGTACATAGACAGACCACAAGTTTCTTGAATTTTTGAAATTAAAATGAAGTTTCTACCTCAAAGTATGGCGACGTAGTGCATTTTTGTTTGAGGCGTTCCGATTTCCCCATTCATTCTTATGGGAAAAAGCGAAATTGCCCAAGTGCTAAACATTTGGCTCTAGGGAGACAACACTTGCACCTATCTGCAATACGAACACACCGTCACGCAGGGGACAGTCTGAGGAACGCCCTGATGCGATTTGGTGTGTGTATGATGAAAACTGAGGCCACAGTCACGAGTAGAAGTGTAAAGTTTAACTTTGATCGCAGTTGTTGGAAAATGAATGGGGGCTTATGGAGAGAAGAGGCTGCGCTGGCCTGACTCTGAGGCTCGCCGTTTAAATTTTACAAAGCGCTCAGGTTTATGGCCGGCATCGCACGAGAGAGCACAAATTTGCCTACAAAAGTGGAAAAAAGAATTTGTCTACTGCTTACGGTTTGGCCGGGAGCAGCGTGAAAAGAGCAAAATGAGAGGTGATTTTTCAGTCATCCCGCACTCTGACAGTTGGTCTCTCCCCACTCTAACTTTTCAAAAAACGCCAAACCCACGTGTTTTTGAGACGGTCTGGATGAAAAGCGACACAAGGTATCAACACGCTGTCGGGTACGGGCAGAGACGACAAGTTTTCCTACGTTTTGAAGTTTGAACGAATTTTGTACGACAACGTATGACTTGGCAGCGAATGTTTGTTTGAGGGCGATTTTTTGAAATTTGTGGTTTTTCCCATTCATTTCTTATGGGATTTTTTGCTCTTTCTGAGCACTTTTTGGCTAAAAAGTGTTATTTTTTCGTCAATCTTTGTCAATTTTTAGGCTGCTATATACCAACGCGTGCGGGAGAGCGTCCCGAACAATTCTTCTTTTTAACTTGTCCAGAATCTGGATGGTTTGGCCACAGCGGCCAATTAACTGATTTTTGCCAGTTTTTGGCCCCTGGCGGGGCCAAAAACTGGAATTTTGTCGGGGTCGAAGGAAAGCACACTTGCCGGGGCCGAGCCGCACGTTTTGATGTATGGTTTGTGTGTCTGCGATCAGCGGTTCTCGAGATACGCTCGACCGAAATTTCGCTATAATAATAATAATAATAACTAGAAAATTCCAGCGCGCTGAAATTTCGAGAGTGCTCCGAAACCTGTGCCCACCATCGAGTCACTAGCTGCCCCCCACCTCCCCCTCCCCACCCCCCCCCCCCCGGCCAAAGCCGAAGGAGAATTGCTCTTTTCGGCCATAGCTTTGTATTAACATGCATGTGTGAGAGAGACCGAGTGTGTGTGTGAGTGTGCCTGAAGTGTTTGTTTGTCTGTATGAGGTCATCAATCAGCCTGCTCCAGCAGGACACTGTCAGCAGGGGAGAGAGAGTAGCAGGGAATTCACCAAATGAGCTTTGAGAAGGTGCTGGTGAAATACGGTACAAGCTATCGACATGAAACCCGGTACACAGACAGACCACAAGTTTCTTGAATTTTTGAAATTAAAATGAAGTTTCTACCTCAAAGTATGGCGACGTAGCGCATTTTTGTTTGAGGTGTTCTGATTTCCCCATTCATTCTTATGGGAAAAAGCAAAATTGGCCAAGTGCTAAACATATGGCTCTCGGGAGACACCGCTTGCACCTATCTGCAATTCGAACACACCATCACGCAGGGGACAGTCTGAGGAACGCCCTGATGCGATTTTGTGTGTGTACGATGAAAACTGAGGCCACAGTCGCGAGTAGAAGTGTAAAGTTTAACTTTGATTGCAGTGGTTGGAAAATGAATGGGGGCTTATGGAGAGAAGAGGCTGCGCTGGCCTGACTCTGAGGCTCGCCGTTTAAATTTTACAAAGCGCTCAGGTTAATGGCCAGCATCGCACGAGAGAGCACAAATTTACCTACAAAAGTGGAAAAAAGAATTTGTCTACTGCTTACGGTTTGGCCAGGAGCAGCGTGAAAAGAGCAAAATGAGAGGTGATTCTTCCGCGATCCCAAATTGACAGTTGGTCTCTCCCCACTCGAGCTGCATCGAAAACGCCAAACCCACGTGTTTTTGAGACGGCCTGGATGAAAAACCATACAAGGTATCGTCACGCTGTCGGGTACGGGCAGAGACGACAAGTTTTCCTGCGTTTTGGAGTTTGAATGAAGTTTCTACATCAACGCACGGCTTTACAGCGAATGTTTGTTTGAGGGTGATTTTTTGAATTTTCTGGATTTTCCCATTCATTTCTTATGGGATTTTTTGCTCCTTCGGAAAACTTTTTAGCCAAAAAGTGTTATTTTTTCGTCAATCTTTGTCCGATTTCGGATTGTTATACACCAACGCGTGCGGGAGAGCGTCCCGAACAAATCTTCTATTCAACTTGTCCAGAATCTGGATCGTTTGCCCACAGTCGCGATTTAAAGGTTTTTTTCCATAAGGGCCCCATATAAAGCAGCGGTTGCCATGACGACGGCGACAGTCTGCAGACCCTTGGTCTGTGTCATTTTGACCAAAGTGTGTTTGACAAAGTGCTGGTGAAAAACGGTACAAGCTATCAACACGAAAGTCGGTACATAGACAGACCACAAGTTTCTTGAATTTTTGAAATTAAAATGAAGTTTCTACCTCAAAGTATGGCGACGTAGTGCATTTTTGTTTGAGGCGTTCCGATTTCCCCATTCATTCTTATGGGAAAAAGCGAAATTGCCCAAGTGCTAAACATTTGGCTCTAGGGAGACAACACTTGCACCTATCTGCAATACGAACACACCGTCACGCAGGGGACAGTCTGAGGAACGCCCTGATGCGATTTGGTGTGTGTATGATGAAAACTGAGGCCACAGTCACGAGTAGAAGTGTAAAGTTTAACTTTGATCGCAGCGGTTGGAAAATGAATGGGGGCTTATGGAGAGAAGAGGCTGCGCTGGCCTGACTCTGAGGCTCGCCGTTTAAATTTTACAAAGCGCTCAGGTTTATGGCCGGCATCGCACGAGAGAGCACAAATTTGCCTACAAAAGTGGAAAAAAGAATTTGTCTACTGCTTACGGTTTGGCCGGGAGCAGCGTGAAAAGAGCAAAATGAGAGGTGATTTTTCAGTCATCCCGCACTCTGACAGTTGGTCTCTCCCCACTCTAACTTTTCAAAAAACGCCAAACCCACGTGTTTTTGAGACGGTCTGGATGAAAAGCGACACAAGGTATCAACGCGCTGTCGGGTACGGGCAGAGACGACAAGTTTTCCTACGTTTTGAAGTTTGAACGAATTTTGTACGACAACGTATGACTTGGCAGCGAATGTTTGTTTGAGGGCGATTTTTTGAAATTTGTGGTTTTTCCCATTCATTTCTTATGGGATTTTTTGCTCTTTCTGAGCACTTTTTGGCTAAAAAGTGTTATTTTTTCGTCAATC